>CM031242.1:857600591-858200591 GCA_018340775.1 Taxus wallichiana var. yunnanensis | reverse complement strand
AAAAAATCAACAAGCTTCCAAAATGATACTGAAGAAGGGCAGAAAGAAAAATCCAAAGCTACATAGGTTTCCAAGGAGGACATTCAAATTTAGTTCTCCACACAATACAAAGCTCAGCCAAAAGAAAAAAAAAAATACATTTTTCATAAGAAAAGGAGTTTCCAAGTGCACGAAAAAAGACAAAAGATTTGCATAGTTTTAAAGAAGGAAGAAAAGAAAAATAGAATCCACACAATGAATGGCAAAAAAGGATACCATGCATTTTTAGGAGGAAAACCCAACATTCAACAAAAAGTTTCAACACCAAATTTCATGCATGGTGAGAGAGGTAGAGGCCACGCATTGGTCTAGAAGCAATTCAAAACAAACTCAAAAGGCATGCATAAAGTTTTTCCACGTGGGGGAGCCCTAGGAGTTTTGAACACCCACATGTTGTAGGATAAAGAATACCCAAAAGAAGCAAGAGGAGAAAGGGACAAAGAAAAAAGTTTGATAATTTAAAAAAAGATCCACACTAAAATGCCACGCATTTTTGGAAAGATAAATAAAAAGAGCAATAAAACAAATTTTCCATACATCGATAAAAGTCATCACGATAAAAGGAAGGGAAAGTCACATGCAAAAAAAGTATTTTTCCCATTTGTTGATGTAGCCAAATAGCAAAAAAAAAAATCCCGAAAGCGGGAGGAAAAAAAGAAAGATTTCCACGCATTTTCTAGGCATAAGGGTAAGAAGAGAAATAAAATAATTTTTTCAAGGCAAACAAGAAGCAAGACCACGTGGGGAAAGAGAAGAAAAAAATCCACATAGGAATTGAAAAAAAAATTCCACGCATTTTTTTTGAGATAGTCTAAATAAAAATATTGTTTGTTTTGTTGAAAAGCTTCACAATTTATTCTATATCCCAATAGGTAAAGATCAAACAAGAGAAAGGAGATCCATAAGCATTGGAAAATAAAATCACAAGTTCAATCTCAAAACGTAACCAAATTTAAATTACGAAATTTTCACACATAGAGGTAAAATTTGCTCTGAGCAAATTAAATAAAAAAATTTAGATATCGAAAATTTGTTTTATTAAATTAAATAAAATCAAGAGATTTTAATTTAAAAATATATATCGTTGTTTGCAGATTTGGAACTCGAGCTTAGTCTCGATATATTTGTATTTAAAAAAAAAATTTGTAACTGGGACTATTATTATTATTATTATTTTTTTAAATAATAATAATAATAATAAAATTAAAGTGAGTCATATTTTTCTTGCACTAACGGGGTTTCAGAGAGATTGAGACCCGACCCCACTTGCATTGTTTTACGTGCCCAAGTCATTCTTCTATGAAATTCATAATGGCCGAGAAATCTAACAAATCCAGGAAGATCAAGGAAGCCAGTGGAGAAATCGAAACAAGTCCGCACTCAAGTATGAATTCCAAGGAATCATTCCTCCCAGTTCCATCAAGTCAACATATGACAATATCACTAATACAAATTTGGGTCACATCAATGTGCAACAATTCTGTGAATGGGTGAAAACTGAAGGCAAAACCATATTCTCGGATAGGCTTTACCATAGTGGTCTACCCCAAGCAACAACATTTCCTGTCTCGGTGTAATGTCCAGAGTTGGTTATCACTTGTGCTTGAGCATTATGATCCTGAGAGATGAGGAATTTTTAAAGATAATCATGAGCCTTTCCTCTTAATCACACCAGAGCACATTGAGGAATTTCAACATACCTGACTTTTCTTGAGAATGTAGATATCACTTGCTAGTTAGCACAAGAATTTTGGGATGAAGAACCTCTCAGATGGAGCAAGATGGTTAATAACAATTGGTTAGTGACCAAGAGGCCTCAATTGACAGGCTTCCCAAAGAACTATACCATTGAGTTCGTGGAAGAAATCGGGGACATGATTACTCTCCTAAGTCAAGTTTTTGGTTTACCCTCTGCTAGGATTTTCCACCCATGGATGTATCAATTTATCTGTATCATCCTAGCCAAGAAAGAGTTTGTGGATTGGGCCACCATCATCAGTAACACCCTTCACAAACAATTGATAGAAGTTAAGATGACTGGATGCTTCTACATGACATCGTATCTGACTTATGCGGTAGCAAGAAGAAAGCTATTTTCGGGACTTGAAACGAGAGGAGTCATGGGGCCATCAAATAGTGTTTTTCATTATTACCCTCAACTCAGTTTCAAAAATAGCTCTCACCATTTTAGAAGAGTCAATGATGCATTCACCTTCCGTGATTCGAACCTAAATCGAATACTTGAGGAAAGATTTTCTAAAGAAGCCATGAGTGTCATTTCCCAATGGGGAACTTGGTTTATTCAATTTTCATCATTTTCCTACATTCACGTGAGTGGCTTTTCTTGGTACCCCATGGAAGCTTCCTAAGTACGTCAGTGATAGATGGGCATTAATGGAGCTTGCACGAAAACTATTCCAAGTTCACTATCTTCTTAGTGACAAGCACCGTTCAGGAATTCATTTCCCAATCCAAATTGGGAATATCAATGTCCAAATCTTTTCAGTGCACAACTCATGGAAAAAGAGTTTTCCCTCATCACAATCCATCCATATGTGAAGAGAGCCTAGTTTGATATCAATGGATATATGTAGAAGATTCTTGGAGTAAAGTATCAACATAACCCTACCATGGAAGATTTTTGGGCTGCTTGTTCGACGAACATGAAGTAAGAAGATGAGAGTTTTCTCACCTAACACTTTCTCAGATCAAGGCCTTCCACATCAAGAACCCTCCCGATTCATTCATAAATGATGATGAAGATGTCATTGATCCCTCATATGATGCATTTTCTTTTACCCCATTGCCTCGAATCGATTGGACCAAAAGAGATGAATTTTCTCTTGATAGCAAGAATCAACCAATTATTGAAAGAAGCATATCTTGGTACAACAGAGAACTTGCCAAGTTACAATCAATTCAAGATCATGCTTCGGATCACAAAAATTTCCAACACGAGGAGGCCTCCATTCAACCAAAGCCTCTTCTCGATCAACCTCTATACCATCCAATCATACACAACAAGAAAGAAAGGAGTGGTTGCCAAAATCCACTTCACCAAGTAACGTGTCACGAGGAGAAAAATCTAAAGATCCTAACCCCAAGAAGGAAGAGAGCATGTATCAGGATTTTCTACCTCGAGTAGAGATTCTTCTACCCACATTGTTAATAGTGCTCAAAAACTCATGGCAAATGATCCTCAGCCATGCTTCAAACAAGCATCCACTCAGGTAGTAATTCAAATATCAAACACTTCGAGCATGTAGTTCATGAAGGGATTTCCCAAAATCTCCCAAATAATCAAGAGGTGGATATTGAGGTTGTTTCTCCTCAAATCGAGGTCATAGATAGGATTCAAGTAGGATCTCATGATGTCGAGAACAATGAGAATATTGATTTGAGCTCTAGGATTTTGTATGCGAAATAGTGCATGATACTCCTTCCTGGGTTGATTCTAAGGTTAAGAAAAGGAAGAGGGTTGTCAAGGCAATTGACATTGATTTTGATGCCCTTTTCAAACTTTCAAATGATGTCATTCCAAAGAAACCTAAGGTGCTTTCTCAAATAATGGTGGATAATGACGAAATAGATTTGTAGATCTCGCCATCCCACAAGTTGATAAGGAGCATGATGCCATGACACCTGCTGATTATGAAGTTTCTAGACTTGGACTTGGGAGGTCTACATTAGAAAGTGACATGGCGATGGCTCAAGATTCAATTGATATCGTGTTAAAGAGACTTGAGAAATATAAGTCTCAAAACTCTCAGCTCAAGGCCAAAAGAATCAATTGGTGGAATATGTTCAACATTTGATAAATCCCATATCATCCACTTTCCCAATACTTGATGCAGTGGCTGCCCCAGATGAAGAGACTCTCAATTTTTCAAAATAAATAAACACATTAGGCCATGTCACTAAAACTTGGCTTTTAGAGATTCTCGTTTTAGGCCAAGAGACGATCAAAAGACCGTGGTTAAGCTTCATGAAGATGTCAATGTGCATATCTTGATCCAATTCTTTCTTTCAAAGAAACTTTTGTTTCTAATATATCAAATTTGGATGAGATATTGCCCAGTTTGCAGGAGATGACAAGTATGGAATCCTCAGTTTTAGCCATTGAAGGAATTCTCGAATTTGAACATCGAGGGACACATTTTCTTTGGTGTCTGCATCTCAAATCAAGGAAGACACTTCTCGAGGATTCTATGATCCATTATGAGAGCATGTGCAATGAAGCCTTCACTTCACTCTCCTTGATTCAAGAATTCATAGCTGAGATTCCTTGCAACCTCGTAAATGAGCATAATCAAAGGTGTTCATCGGAGCAGGTGGAAGAGAAATTTTCACAATTGTTTAAGGACATGTACACTCCCACCAACAATTTCTCATCAGTTTCAATGGAGCGGTGCATCAAATTAAAGAACTTATTTGAGAACACTCAATCCAAAATTGTTAATTTAAATGATATGCCAAGTAGGATTCTTGAATTGCAAGTATTTTGTGAGGCTATTCTTTGACCAAATGAACCTCCAGAAGAAGAAAAATGTTTGAAACTTTGGGAAGGTTTAGATCCTTTCAACTGGAAAAAGTGGTAGATCCTAATTTCACTGGCGGTTCAGGGAGTTAATTTTCTTGGTATCTAACAAAGTGGGAGAGTCCATTTCTCATATGCTTGAGATAGGTGGACCCCATTTCAATGGATAAGGCACTGGTTATTATTGTATATTTTAAAAGGTGTTGTTATTTGCTTTTAGGAAACTATGGATATTTTAAGTAATTTCTATTTTTGGGTTGTCTTTAATAAAGTTGGTTGAAAAAGTCAAAGGTCACTTAAGTGCCTTATTTAATGATCATGTAAAACCCTAACTACTTTGTAACCAACTTTTGGGTTATAAAAGGAAGTGAGGGGCTCATTTGTAAAGGGTGACTTTGAGAGAGGAGAAGAAATACTTTTGTGTGCAAGCTTTGTTTCAGGAAGAAACTTTGTGTTCTTTTGTGAAAACATTTTGGAGTTAATGAAATACGAACTTTGTGTCTCATTCATTGTCTCTTGTAACATTTGATGTTCTTATGTTCATTAGATGTTAGGTGTTTGAATCTTGTATGCAAATATTATATTTGATCTTATTTCAATGTTATTAATTGGTTGTTCTAGTTCACAGTGATCAAGCTCGATTATCTACTTGCTCATGTGTGTTCCCTTTTACACATTCTTGTTTAGCTAACTCAAACTCCATTTTATTTGTGTTAGTTATTCATCTTTCCTCTTTGTGTAATATTAGGCTCTGTTTTTACCTAAATCTTGCATGTTCTTTTAGTTCATTCCATTTCACTCCTTTCCTTCATCCCATTCCATCTCCCTCAATCACTTTTCCTTCCATTGATGTTCCAAAACACCCCCACATACAATTTTGAATGTATAGATGTAAAAGAAAATTTGGCACATTTTCCTTCTTCGGGGAAAAAGCATGATTTACCTCTGCGCATGCCCATGATCTTGAAGAGGACACATGTCGGCTTTACAACACCCCGACAGAAAAATCGGGTCGTCAGAGTGATTTAAGACATTATGTCTTTTTGGTTGGAAAGTGCTTGGGATCAAAATGGTCCCTACCTCCACCGATGCCCAAGGTACCATGTGTCGAGCTTTGATTGGTTGTGGGCTAGCCGGGAGGTAGGAGAAACTTAGATAGTTTTCCCAAAAAAAATTTGAAACACTAAGTTAAAAAGGTATTCGCTCCTCTGCCAACGCCTCGTGTGCCACTTGGCATCCTTTGATTGACTGTGGGCTGGTGGGGCGGTAGGGAAAATTAAGAAAATTTTCCCAAAAATTTTAAAGGCTAAGTTTAAAGTTGTGGACTGTGAAAGACAACCAAAGGGCAAAAGCGGGGTGACGGGTCCGCGGGGGAAATGTTTCCAAAAATTTCTTTCGAGACTTAGGTGTTTTTTTGACCAAAAAGAAAGTCCTGTGGGTTAGCAGAGCGGTGGGGAAATTCGTTCCTTTGGAATTTTTTTCCAAAATTACTAAGGGAAAATTGGGGCTCGTGGGTCCACCAGGGAAATTTTTTCCCAATTTTTTTTTTGACAGAATTTATTTTTTGACGCCAAATGAAGGAAAAACTTCCGAATGCCATAAGTTTTGATAAATATCTTAGTTTTGGGAAAACGAGGACTTTCTTGAAAGCTCTCGATGTCCTCTTTATAAAAGAATCATAAAATTTTTATTTTGATAAATTTTGAGGAGTCAATTTCAAGAAAACAATCTGCAAGATTTTAAAAGGCAAACTGGTAAATTTTAACTTGTGAGATTTTAAATCAATTGATCTTCTTCCTCCCTTAACTTTTCTAGTAAATATGGAAAAATTTTCTTACATTTATTTAGGATGGATCTGGAAGGTAAGTTTGTTCTTTTGAGCTCGAATTTGAATATTTACAACTTTGACCGCAAAACAACAATGAAACGATTTGAGCCCGATTTTGCTAAGTTTTCTAAGAAATTCCTTAATTATTTTTTCCATTTGAATTTTTTTAGAGCATACTACTTCAATTTAATTGTTTAATTTGTTATTTCATTGTTACTGGTTCAAATGATGCATTTTTGGATAAAGTATTTTCCAGTTTGAAAATACAAAACAAAGATCAAATTTTAAAGGATCTATTCACCATTTTCATCTTCCAAGTATTAGAATTCATTCCAATTATAATCTAATACATTTATTTGATTCAATTCAACTATTCAAAAGATAAAATACATCTTTGATTTCAAAATTTTACATATTTCAAAAGACAGAGTATTACACTTCCTTCATACGCATTTATTTCTTTCAAAAGAGATTACAACTCACATTTAGATGAACAAATTCAATACAATGATGCAATTTTAGGAAGTTAGTGCAATTATTTATTGATTTCAAATACAAATTCACAACTTTTCTTTCATTCCTAAAATTCCTCATATAGAATACAATTCTTTCACATTCCTTCAAACACTGAAAAATAGTTTATCTCTTTCACATTACAATATAAAACTTTCAAATCAATACAACATCTTTCCATTAAAAATATTTACAATTTCATCCACTTCAAGTGGGAAAGGTTACAATACAGTTTCATTTCACAAGGAACTATGAAATTGTCTTTTTCTCAGCTCTAGAACAACAACATGCAGATTTCACATTCTTCTAATTTCATCACCACAAGAGTAGGGGAAAGGAAATGCTCTACACCCAACCAAGACATCCAATGAAAAGGAGAAGCCATCCTTCTTCATTGGCCCTCGAGCCCAAACCACAATGCAATAAAAGATATGATCCAACGCATGTCAACAACAGGCTTCCACAAACACATAAGCAACATTTTCACAGTAAAAACATAGTCCAAAACATAATGTAGTTTACAATGACATTAAAGCATGAAAAACATTACTGAGGCTTCATCAAGCAAGCCAAAAGAGCAAGAAACTATGGGGATGCTTCTTATGCCTCATAAAAGAGGAAATGGGTATCACCACCTAAATTGTAAACCACCAAAATATAGTATATCAAAACCTTGACATTCCTTATGCCTCCCCAAGTACCCCTTATTAATCACATTTCCTTATGCCCCCTAACCTCTTATGGCACCCCATAACGAGTAAAGAAATGAAATTTATTTCTTTTAAGGTGGAACCCAAATCCCAACTCCCTCCACACTTATACCTCCCTAAAACACACTTGTCTTCTCCTACACCATTCCTAGGCCATCTACCCAACAACCCAAAAACATGCCAAAATATTCACACATTAACATTCACATTCATAAAAGAAGAGCATTTCAAGAGACAAGCTCTTACCTCTCCATGATGGAGTTTCCCAAGTTCCAAACAATAGTTGTTTCCAAGAAAACAATCCAAAAATCCACCAAACAACAAGCATGCAACAATCTTCAAACTTCTCCAAAAGCAAGAGCTCCCAAAACAACAAGGAATTCACCCAAGAATGAAGTCTCCAAAGTGAAGCAACCCCAAAACAAGGCAAGGAATTCAAATTTTATAGAAGAGGGAAGGGAAGAGGATGAGGTGGATCCATGTAGGATGCCACATCACACATCCTCAACCCCAACCCAAAAGTCAACTTCATTCTCCAATGCATAATAAATAGGTGGGTGAATAATATGACAGTTTACTTACATACTCAAATCCAACCCACACCCCAAAGGACTAAAATTAAACCATGTAAGAAAAGTGCAATTAAAACTTACAATTTGACTTACACAAATGCATTATAAAAGTCTAAAATCAACCCTCCAACCATAGGTATGGTTGGTAAATGAATTTAAGAGGTATGGGACAAGTTTAACTTGTCCCACAAGCCTCCAAAATCAGCCTCCAAGGACAAATTCAAATTTCTAAGAAGGTGGAGTGTTTCACACTCAAAAGTTAACTTACACATCACTTACACATCTCTTACAACACTTTAATTGAATGCCAACAACTCTATTAATTAATTAACTTAACAACATGATTACTCACAATATTACACACCATTTAATGAATAATGAAAGGGTCAATGCACCACAAAATAAACACATGCAAACATAAACAAAGGAACCAATAAATAAATACACATAACCCTTTGGTCACATTTAAAGGTGACCCCCATGGGAATCCCTAACACACACAAACACGCACAAACAAATACTAGTTGCCATGGTGACCTTGTTGAATTCATCTAGAATTCCAATGTGGTTGGTCTCCATCCCCGATGTTTGTTGTGATATTTTAACTTGCAAAACACGAATACCTCCTTCAGCCTCATGGCCATATCAGAACATCCAAAATAATATAAATAAAATTCTAAAATCATCTAGATATATGGATCACAACAACATCCAAGCAACCAACAAGATCATTTACAATTTTACTCAACAACTATATCATCATCAAATAATTTCCATTTCTAGGTCTACTCACAATATCCAAATATCACATGTCCGAACAACATCCATAGTATAACCATGTCAAACAATATATCAACATCAATATCCAAAATGTCTCTAATAATCATCATGCATCATAACTAAATCAAGTCAACAATAATCCATGATCTAACATCTAACATCATACTATAATAAAGTCCATAATCATGTCCATAATATAATCAATAGTATCATGATTAGTATCAAAAAGGTGTCAAAGGGAAGTGGGCACTACACAATGAAACTCTTGATAAATTCTTTAGTCATTAATTTTTCAACAACAACGCCGAGTGTAATAATTGAATCAAGGAAAACACTCAAGATAATTAAATCTCTATTTTTTCCCATTCCATATGCAAATATTGTTGGGGTTAAATTGTGAGAAAAAAATTTTGGGGTAAAATTTTCTCACGGTTTACCCAAAAAAATAATTTTCATGCAAGATCGTGTTTATATATACTATAAAGAAAGCCCTACTTCTATGATTGAAAATAAAAATATAAGATACTAGTAACCTTTATAGTGAAAGATTTAAGTAGCTTCGATCGCCCAACAGATCTTGGGAAGATTCGAGAATGAGGCTACATTGATTGTCTATGATGCAACAAGATCTCAACATTTGAAGATTGACTGTAATGGAAGGCACCACGCTTACAATATCTTTTCTTGTTGCTTCTTTAGCTTCTCTGTTAATGTTGTTGTAATTGCTATGACACACTCGAGGGGGCATCATAAACAGAACTCAAAAATTGCATTCGATGAGAAAATAGTGAAGCGAGCTATATCATTCCGGAAAAGGACTCTCATCGGTGAGCTTATCAAACACAAAATATTGCATGATGCAACTACACAGGAACCCTAAAATATCTTAACAAGAGTTGTCAAGAAAATTTAAGAAAACATAGAGTTATCTTGTCACAAGACCACACGATGGGTATTTTAGGAGCTCCCCATAAAACCATGAGATTACACAAAGAGTCAATAAACACATAAATATGCAATTAAATTATTTTTGTTTTAGTTCCTATACTTTGGTAGAATACCACACATTGGATGGAACATTATAACATTACATTACTAATAATCCTCTGAATTACTTATCGTTACTCATTTCAAGTAATGGGTAAGTCTTTAAAAAATGGTGTGCAAAGAGAAAAAAGGACTGACAATTGAAATAGGGACAAATACGTTTGCTTTTCAATAGGAAAAAGAAAAAAGAAAATATTGGCAAAATATCCATTATCTTTAATAGATCTGTGCAAAGCTAACAAAAGATCTAGAGATGCAAACAGTCATTGCTCTTTTAAATTATACACTTAACAAGGGGATGGGTTAAAATAACAAATAGTTTAAACAATAACATATTATTAAAAAGAATAAAGAATTGTGTAAGCTGGGCTGGAAATAAACCACACCGTGTATATAAAGAATTTAAAATGTAATAAATTCCTAGACTAAGGTCTTGCAGGTGTGAGACCGTGAGTGTTGTAGTGCATTTAGGGACTTGAACTTGCCCCGCCATTCAATGCTGACAATGCTATGATCACCATATAACATACCATCTTAATCAGGCACACAAACAACAACAAAGGGTCATTTTTATGGGGGCAATATCAGAAGAGAAAACTATAAAATTAGTTTTGAATTGTTATGTAACAAGTGTCGACACCAATGCAGTTTGCTGGAAATGTCCATTGCATGCGTTGAGGGCTTTGGTTAAATTATTTACAGCTCGGTTTACTCTGGACACCAAGCATTGCTTGCGTTTGAAATAATATCCTGCGAATATCATCTCTGTTAACAACTTAGTACGCACTCATGGGAATGTAATGAGGTACGACGCGGGAAGAATTTCAAAAAATTATTAAATGGCAAGATTTAAATTTGCTTTCATGCCGAATTAGGCGGGCTCTGCGGGATACCGGAGATACATTTCCTTAGCTGGGCGTTACCAGTTAACTGCCACGTTTGCAGTTGACCCTGACTGCACCAGCAAAATACGCTCAGCGAACAAATTACACTACAAAAATCCAGGAATACGAAGGAACCAAAAACATCGAAACACAAAATAAACTTACTGGAGTCAATTTATAGCGGCCATTGCGATTTGCTAGAAGAATTTTATTATATTATTCCAATACACACAAAATATATCTAAATGCTAATGTAAACACACATAAAATACATGTACACATTATTTAAGGGAATTGATTATCCCTTCAGGAAACCCCACACAACAGAAAGATGACGACCCAGCTATCGTTTTATGTGCTCAATGTAATGAACAAGCCAAAAGAGAAACGAGGAATACGACAAGACCAGAGATAACGGATGGCACCACCGCCATGTAAGCGATGTCTGTAAGTTTTTAAGGACTGGGTGCCATGGAAGCGACGACTGTAAGCTTTGAAGGATTGGGTGCGTCTGCGTCTACGTCTACGTCTGCGTCTGCATCTACGTCTGCGTTTGAGGAAGCAATGGAAGGATTAGGTGCTTCTAGGTCTGCGTCTACATCTGCGTCTACGTCTGCGTTTGAGGAAGCAATGGAAGGATTAGGTGCGTCTAGGTCTGCGTCTACATCTGCGTCTACGTCTGCGTTTGCGGGTGCGATAGAAGGATTGGGTGCGTCTAAGTCTGCGTCTATGTCTACGTCTGTGTCTGCGGGTGACATGGAAGAACTGGGTGCGCTTGTAACAATCGAAGGAGTGGGTGACTCTACTGCAAACACTGCGCAAACAATCATCAGTATTATTGCAGCCAAAACTGCTAAACAAGTGGATTTCGATGCCATCTCCACACCTGGTAAATTATAGTGACTAAGATGTTTCAACAAACATAAACAGAGACGAGTAACATTGTGAGTAGTGGACGACATTTATACCACTTTCCCAGCCCCAACGGACAACGTGACTAACGTTTCCCAATGATAAAAGATGTGAAAAAATATGGAAATTGGATTGGGGCCACGTTCATGTAAAAGGAGGAAATTGGTCGGATTGTTCTTGAAAAGTGCTATCTCGAAAAAATGATTTGTTTGAAAAGGTTAACGTGAAAAATAACTCCTTAAATTAAAGGAGATTCGTTTGTACACATTATGCAATCTTATGTGGTAAGGCTCGGAATGGCCCAGTTTTTCCGTTTTTAACAGTGTATTTTTAATAATAGCACATGGAAAAGAGAGTACTAATTATGTTAAAAACAAGTGGTTTGGAATAATATTTGATGATGTCAAAATAAATTGAACATTATTAATGTCTTGTGAAAAAGCATGTTAAAAATTTACATAACTTCAGTAGATATTTTTCAATTAAAAAGTTGCATTGAACAAGAAGCACAACAAACATGGATACATTGGAGGCGATGGTGGGAGACTATAAGGCTTCACTCTGCACCCAATAACTTCAAAGGGCTTTACAAGATCGGGGACTCCTTCCAAACTATCATTCTGTTGATTTTTTTCTTCTTTTACTAACCTAGGTTTAGTTAGAAAAATTATGGAATAATTTTTTTTTTAAAAAGTGTTAACAACCAAAGTCTCAAGGATAATTAAATTCAACTAATAACTTTTCTTCCATTATTAAACAATTACTAAATCCACTATAAAGCAATAAGTGTAATAAATCCACACGTAGCTCAAATCTCCTTAGGGATTAATTTAATCAAAATTACATTGACATTTTAGCTAAATATTCCCGATTAAATTTTTAGGGTTAAGGGACCAAAATAATTAAATACCCAAGGTATTTAATTCACAAGATCCAAGACAAGAGCAAGGTTTAATTATAGGGGGGAAAGAAATACATATTTAAAATTATCAGAGTAAATTCTTACTTACCCACTCCCAGAACTTGGTTAAGGATTCAATTTGAATTTTCCCATGATTAACGCAATTAAATCTTCCTAAAATCATTCCCATTAGATAGGAAATTTCCTCACCTTTCCAGTGATATAAAGAAGTCCTCCTAACTCCTCATATTTCTCAAGTTATGGGTCGGCGGGCTTGGGTGAAAATTTTCCCAAGAGCGGGCCTCCGGGCTTGGGGAGGAAAATTTTTCCCAATTCGGGCTCTCGAGACTTCAAAGGGAAATTTCACCCGGAGGAGAAAAGAGGACAGGTGGAGTGGGGAAGCAAAATTTTCCCAGACGCGGACCATCGGAGTGGGGAAGAATTTAGCACTTTTCCCTTTTGGGACAAAACGCAATTTACCTCCATGCACCCGCGAGCCCATAAGGGGACATGTGTCAAAAATTTGAGCCCAAAGGGAAGTCGGGTCACCAAAAATTTAAGACATTTAGCTTTTTTTATTTTAAAAAACAGTTAAGGGATCAAAATGATCCGTGCCTCCGCTGATGCCCAAGGCGCCACGTGTCAAGCACCTCAATTCGTGTGGGCAAAATGGACTTGCAGAAATCTTTAGTAAATTTAAGACTTTTGGATGAAAAGCGTGAAGGTTAAAAAGTAACCTGCCTCCGCCAAGCTAGATGATGCCACATGTCATCCAACCATTGGCTTGGGTTGGCGGGGGGGAATTTTAAAGAAATTAAAAAATTTCTCCCAAAAGAAATGTTAAGGATTTAAAACTCTCATGCCTCTCATGATGCCTAATGATGCCATGTGGCATCACTTGATTTCATTTGTGGGGGGAGGGGGCTATGGGAGAAAATTACAAAATTTTCCAAATTTATTTTGAAAAATCTAAGGATAAAAAGTGATCCGTGCCTTTTCCGTCTCCCACGAAGCCATGCCTCGAATCCAATGATTAGGCTGGGGAGGCGGGGCTGCGGAGGAAAAAAAATTTTCCAAATTAACTTTTTGGACTTAGATAAAAAAATTTGAAAAAAAGCGTCGGGTCAGTCCGGGAGCGGCGAAATATTTTTGTTTTTGCGTTTCTTTTCCAAAAGGACAAAAACGAATGTTTCGGGCCCAGCGGGTCCACTAGCTTTTTTAATTCAATTTTTGACATTGAGTAATTTTTGAAGCCAAATGAAGTAAAAACTTTAGAGGGGCCATAAATTTTTGATTGGGAGCTTTGGTTTTTGGAAAACGAGGATTTTTTGGAAAGGTCTCAACATCCTCTTTGCACAAGGATCACAAAATTGTATTTTTATAAATTTTGAAGGGTCAATTTTGAGAAAATGTTTGTCACTTAGATTCTAAGTGAAATTGGTATTTTTAACTTATAATTTTTGTTCAAATTCAACATTCTTCCATTCTCAACATGTCAAAAGACATGGAGGATTTCTCTTGGAAATGTTAGGATTGATTGCAAGGTATAACTTGTTAGATTGATTTTTAGTTTCAAAACTCCCAATTTTTACAAAACAAAAACTGAAATTATTTTGCCTTTTTCAATTTGAAAGGTTCTTTAAAAAAAATTTCTTAAGTGTTTTAGTTTGTTTGGGGTCGTTTTGATCTTACAAGTCCAATTTGGTATTTAATTTTGTCTTTTTTGATGTTGCAGGGTCATTTTGTTCAATTTGCTAATTAATTTGTAGAGTTTGAAATTTATCTAACAGAGATCAGATTCGAATGGATCTATTTTCATTTATCATCTTCTAAGTTTTAAAAATTCATTCCAAAACCAATTATAACCTATTAAGTTGATTCAAGCAAAGTATTCAAATTCCAAATTACAATTCTGATTTCTAAAACATTCATTTCTAAAGAACAGAGTATTATGACATTTCTCCATACGTATTCACTTTTTCATCTTTCCAATCAAAATTTCAAAATACATTCAACAATCAAAGGAATATTTCAATTCCTAATAATGCCATTTGAGAAAAATACAATCTTTTATTGATTCAAAAAGATACCTTTACAACTTCTTCTTTCATTCCTCAATTACAATATACAAAATATAATTTCTTCACATTTTTCAAAAATAGAAAACAAAGTATATCTCTTTCACATTTTGAATTACAACTTTCATAGCCAATACAAACATATTTCCATCACAAATAATATACAAGGTCATCCACTTCAAAGTGGGAAAAGGTTACAATAAGAAATAATCTCAACAAGGACTGTCAAACTTGTCTTTTTCCTCTTGCTCTAGAACAACAACATGAATATCCTCCATTTTCTTTATTTCAATTTGATCAAACAAAGGCATAGGGGAAAGGCAATGCTCTCCACCCAACCAAGACATCCAATGAAAAGGAGAATCCATCCTTCTTCATTGGCCCCCAGCCCCAACCACAATGCAATAAGAAATGTGTTTCAACTCATGGAAACAATAGGCTTCCACAACACACATGAAAATTTCACATTTAAAAACATAGTCCAAAAAAAAATGCAGTTTACAACCACATTAAAACATAAAAAACAAAACTCAGGCTTCATCATGCAAGCCAAAGGAGCAAGAAACTATGGGGATGTTTCTTATGCCTCCCAAGGGGAAATGGGTATCACCACCTGAGAAAAAACTACCAAAATATATATTTTCAAATCCCTGACATGCCCTTATGCCTCCCCAAGTACCCCTTATTCCTCCCATTTCCTTATGCCTCCCCAACCTCTTATGGCACCCCATAACGAGTAAAGAAATGCAAGCTATTTCTTTTTAAGGTGGAACCCAAATCCCAACTCCCTCCACACTTATACCTCCCCAAAACACTTATGCCTCCCACAAAATACCCCATAGTCTTCTCCTACACCATTCCTAGGCCATCTACCCAACCAGCCAACAAATAAAACAACACATTCAAACATTCAACCATTCACATATGCATAAAAATGAAAGAGAGATTTCCAAGAGCTAAGCTCTTACCTCTCCATGATGGAGTTTGTTCCAAGTTCAAAACAACAAGCTCTCCAATGCAAAACAATCCAAGAGATCAACAATCAACAAGTATGCAACAATCTCCAATCTTCTCCAAAAGCAAGAACTCTTAAAACAAAATAATTCACCCAAAATGAAGCAATGCAAGTCGAAGTAACCCAAAAGAGTGTAACCCCAAAAACAAGCTAATTAATTCAAATATATAGAGAGGGAAGAGAAGAGGATGAGGTGGATCCATGTAGGATGCCACATCACACATCCTCAACTCCAACTCATAAGTCAACTTCAATCTCCAAGGCATAATAAATAAGTAGGTGAATAAATGACAATTTTACTTACACACTCAAATCAAGCCCACACCCCATAAGGACTGAAATTAAAAACATGTAAGAAAGTGCAATTAAAACATACAACTTGACTTACAAAAATGCATAATGAAGGCTAAATTTAAACTCTCCAACCATAGGTAAGGTTGGTATGCAAATTTAAGAGGTATGGGACAAGTTTAACTTGTCCCACAAGCCTCCAAAATCAGCCTCCAAGGACAAATTCGAATTTCAAAAGAAGGTGGAGTGTTTCATACTCCAAAATTTAACTTACATATCTCTTACACATCACTTACACATTACTTACACATATCTTACAACATTTAATACAAGAGCCAACAACTCTAATAATTACTTTCTTATGTCCCAATTTGATTAATTAATTTTTAACAATATGATTACTCACATTATTTACCACATTTAATTAAATAAAAAGGGGAAATACATCACTTATAAAACACATACAAACATAAAAAAAGGAACCAAATAAATAAATACACATAACCCTTTGGTCACATTTAAAGGTGATCCCCCATGGGAATCCCTAACAACAATCAAACACACACACACAAAAAAAAAATACAAGTTGCCATGGTGACCTTGTTGAATTCATCTAGAATTCCAATGTGGTTGGTCTCCAATCCCCCGATGTTTGTTGTGATATTTTAACCTGCAAAACACAATACCTCCTTCGGCCTCGTGGCCACATCAGAACATCCAAAATACATATAAATATAATTCCAAATCATCATCTATATATATGAATCACAACAACATCAAGGCAACCAACAATATCATTTACAATTTTATCAACAACTATATGATCATCAAATTAATTCCATTTTCTAGGTCTACTCAATATATCCAAATATCACATGTCCGAACAACATCCATAAATATAACCATGTCAATAATATATCATCATCAATATATAAAATGTCTCTAATAATCATCATGCATCATATATGAATCAAAGTCAACAATAATCCATGATCTAACATCTAACACCATACTAAATCAAAACTATAATAATGTCCATAATATAGTCAACAATATCATGATCAATATCAAAAGTGTCGAAGGGAAGTGGGCACTACATCCCCCTCCCCTTAGACTCGACTTCCTCCTAGAAGTCACTAGAAAGAGAGATAGGAACAAATGCAATAGAAAAGGATCACTCCCATTATGGGATTGCTTGCTTCAAACAAGTGTGGGTCTACAGAACCCAAGTTTGGTCCAATGCAATTCAACAAGAAGAAGGGAGATTGTAAGGGATGAGTTCTAAACTTTCTACATGCAAGGCTATGAACATTTAAATCTAGAGAGTAACTTTACGCTATCAACCAAGATACAACACATAACAATATAACATGAAGAGTTCAAAAGAGTCTTAAGAGTAACCACCAAGTAGAGGAATAATAAGGAGAATTCCATGAGTTTGAGAAATACCACATAGTTTCCCATGGAATACAACATACTACAATAACAAAAATTAAGGTTTCCACTAAGGTTAAATTATGCTTTCATAGTTCATTGTTAGACAAGGCTAGCAAAAAAATCAACTATGACCAAAATTTTGTACGAGAACATGTCTACTCAAGGTCCCACAATTTGAGGATCACACAAGATGAGGTTAATCAACAAGGAAGGACACCTAAATCAACAAAACATTTAAAATCAAGGAACTATTCAAGGAAAGCACTTCTATAACTCGAGAGGGTACAATTAAATTTTCATGGTAATACTAAGCAAATTCAAGACCACAAGTTTTCCTAAACCCAATTTACACACTAAAAAAATATCAAAAACACACAACACTAACCAAATTAGAGACATCAAACATTTAGTAAATAACTCCACTAATAAGCAACTAACATAACAATGCAAGAAGCACCATACACTATAACACAATGGGATTTATTTATCTTATTTCCTTCTCAAGCTCGGAATAACCATAAAGAGAGCACAAGAAACACCAAGGAGCACTCAAGATAGCTAGGGAGAAAAACAAGTAACAAGGGGGTCCAACTACAATCCAAGGTGCATCGTGACAAAAGTGAATAACATCATCTTGCACTTTCCATCCTAACGGAAAAGGGGCAACAATAACAAGGTGACCCAAGAAAATATGAAGAAAAGAAGACTTCCCAAAGTTATTTTATATCCTTAACATATGTTGCCTTAAAATTACAATAACTTAGGTCTCCAAGGACAAGACAACACGCAAGGAGGTTGCTTCTTAAACAAGAGATAAGTCTCAATCCAAAAGACCACAACTCACACTCATCGAGCTATGGGACGATAAGGGTATGATGACCCAAAACTCCCACAAAGAAAGGCACATACATCTATGAACAAGAAGGTACTAAGAAACTAGAACACATTACTATCCACCAGGTGTTTCACAATTCTGGTAGGTAGGTAAAACTACAAGTTTCAACTATACATTGCACTCAATACACATAAATCTTACTTATTTTATAACTCAACTAATTAAGTCAAAAGTGGTAGTTTCATTTTCTAAGCACATTCCTTTACGATTTTTCTTAATTAAACTTCCTCCTATTATGACATCACAAGTTTGTGTTATAAGGACCACTAAGGGGGCATGATATCTCGCCATTTTGTAAAGGCGAAAAAAAAAAAATATTTATTTTACTCCTAGGGAGGTAGATGGACAAAGTTTTTCCTTTCTATTCTTCTACATGGTTTTTATTTCTTCTATTAATCTACCAAGGTTAAAGCAAGGACCATTTTCTCTTTCTATGTTCCAGTTTATTTGTTAAGCTTCAAGGCCAAATCTCCTCAATTATAGTTTTATGATGTTTGGGTGAGTCAACTTGTCAATTAAAAATTTAATGAGAAGGAAGGGTAAACATATCACACTATTACTTTTATGGGAGAGAGAGGTAAATCAACACATCACATTTTTAATTCTAAGGAAACAAGGGACATTCAACATAGAAAACACATTATTAATTTTGTAAGAACTAGGAAACAATCAACCAACATGGATCACAACAATATTTCAAGATTTTTCCACTAATTACAAGTATCATAAAACATTCCTAGTGGGTTTCTACAAGTTCTCAAAAGAAGTTACAAGGAAGGCCCATTAAGGAAGCATAATTACTTTTACTGATCTACTAGGGTTTAACAATGTTTGTTGTTTTGGCAAAAAATTTTACTCACATGATAAGACAAGGAAAGTTTTCAAATCTACACCCATATTACCACAGATACCACCAACCAAGAAATCAAAATGACAAGGAAATATTTTAACTATAAGAACACCACATACTCACTAGAAAGCATCAAATGTAAGCAGACAATCAACTATCTATTCAACATGGCTTTACGACCAAGAGTTACAGTTTCACAAGAAGAATCACATTATAAAATACCACCGAGATTAAATTATCAAGGTCTAATTACACTAACATCACCAATGGCATGGTCCAAAAGACTCAAAGCATCCATAAGTGTCTCCACGTAATCCAAAATTAATAGGTCATAGAGTGTTATTCATAGTAACTTAAAAAAGTTAAGGAAAGGGTAGACTTATTTATAGGTCAAGAGGGAAAAAAACACACTTAATTTACACACAATACTCGAATGGGATTAATTCTAACCATAATTACCAAGATGCATACAATCCACAAGTCACTACTTTATATAATGAAATAAGGAAATCATGATAAAACTTAGCATGCCATCGAAGAAAAGCCACTACCAGAAAAAACACTTTTCCACTAACATCCACAAATAAAAAAAGCAATCCGATCCTAACATAATTCATCAACCCAAAATTAAACACCTCTACTCCGACGAGGTTCAAGCTCTTACCAGATTGTAAGAGAATCACCACCACCGCTAACAGACTACCAACTAGAACACACAACACAAAAACTCTCTATCTAGCAAGGTCGAGAAATGAAAAAAAAAAGTCACTCTAAGATCCTAGACACACTCAAGGTTCCATGCATCCAAAACCAAGGCATAACTTTAAGCACCTAAGAAGACATTCAAGACACCTAGGGTGTACCCCCATACGATGAAAAATGTCACAATACAAAAAGCATAGAACCAACTCATCATCATGCAAGAAGGAATCCACGTAACGTTTAGCTAAGTAGCCAACAACATAATGAGCTCCGAGTCACCAATCAAAATAAAATCCAAGAAATATCGACAATCAAGGAAAGTGGCTAAGTAGCCACATTGCAAAGTCTGAAAATTCTCACAAAAATATAAATAACTAAAAGAGCCTCAGAGCTTCTCAATCCAATCATAAAATAAGATGTTGGTCCTTGATAAAATAACACAAGTTTACGAATGTAAAACACAAAATTTAACACCACATTCACTTCCATAGCCCTTCATGGCCACTAATAGGGGTACTATTGCCTCGAGGTCTCTTCTAATGACACATACACGTAAGTTTGGGTCAAAACGACACCCAGACTTATAATGTCCACTTACTCCCATACATGGGTAACAAAATCAAAAATTGACAACCAAAACTAACTTTCCTAACCACTAAAGGAAGGAAGCTCTAAACAAAAAACTTCTAATTAACTCTTCCCGACCCCAAACACAACCACTATTGTCCAACCACAAGAATCACACCATACAATTTATCATTCCAACAACTCCAATAAGGAAGGGTCTCAAAAGGGCTTAACATCATACAATTAAATCAAGATTTAGGACTTGTAAAACAACACATTTTCAAAGGAGAACCAAGTTTCCACTACACTAGAAGTTCACAAAAATATCAATTTAATTTAACATTCTTAGTTACCCGGTTTAGAAAAAATGCCACTAAGCAAGTACAACAATTCAAACAACTTATTATTTTATTATTATTTTAATTCTAGTAGTTCAAATGAATAGAGTAATGTAATATTTCTTCATACGTATTTTTTTTTTTTTTCAAACAAGGTTGTTTTCTAGATTTAAAAGTGTGCTAGGTTTACAGTTCATGTCTCAAGTTTTCTAGTGTGCCCAAGGGTCCAAGCTTTGAACCCATGGCTCTGATACCAAGTGTAACGCCCTTAAAAAACTCTCCCACTTGAGACCCAAGAACAACCTAGGTTTAGTTAGAAAAATTATGGAATAATTTTTTTTTTTTTTTTTAAAGTGTTAACAACCAAAGTCTCAAGGACAATTAAATTCAACTAATAACTTTTCCCATTATAAATCAATTACTAAAATTCCACATTATAAAAAATAATCCCAAGCAATAAATCCACACCTAGCTCAAATCTAACCATTTAATTTAATTAATTACTTAAGCAATATTCTTTTTAATTAAATATTCCCGATTAAAATTTTAGGGTAAGGGACCAAAAAATTAAATACCCAAGGTATTTAATTCCATAAAGATTTAAACAATTAACAAGGTCTAATTATAAGGGGAAGAATACACATTTAAACTAACAGGGTAAATTCTCACTTACCCACTCCTAAACTCTCTTAAAATATTCAACTTGATTTTTCCATATTTAATGCACTTAAAACTTCCTAAAAACATTCCCATTAGATAGGAAATTTCCTCACCTTTCCAGTGATATAAAGAAGTCCTCTAACTCCTCATATTTCTCAAGTTATGGGCCGACGGGCCTTGGGGTGAAAATTTTCCCAAGAGCGGGCCTGCGGGCCTGGGGAGGAAAATTTTCCCCAACTCGGGCCTGCGGACTTCGGAGAGAAATTTTCACCTAGAGGAGAAAAGTGGACTAGTGGAGTGGGGAAGAAAATTTTTCAGACGCGGCGATAGCCAGAGGGGGAAGAATTTAGTGCTTTTTCCCTTTTCGACAAAAGGCGCAATTTACCCCGCTTGCCCGCGAGCCCGTAAGGGGACACGTGTCCAAAAAATTTCAACCCAAAGGGAAGGTGGGTCACCGAGAAAATTTAAGACATTTAGCTTTTTTTCCAAAAAACATGTTAAGGGATCAAAATGATCCATCGCCTCCGCCGATCACCCAAGGCCACATGTGTCAAGCCCTTGATTCAAGTGCGAGAAAAATGACTTTGGGAAAATTAAGAAAATTAATACTTTTGGATAAAAAAGCGCAAAGGTTAAAAAGTAACCCTCACTCTCTTCCACCAAGCACTCGATGATGCCACATGTCAAGCCAACCATTGGTTGTGGGGTGGGCGGGGGGGAAATTTTAAAACTTTTCCCAAAAAGAATTTTAAAATGTTAAGGTTAAAAATCACCGCTCCTCCTCCACGATCGCCTAATGAAGCCACATGTGGTAAAACATTGGCTGGGTGGCTAGGGGCGTGGGGAGAAACATACAAAATTTTTCAAATTTATTTTGAAAAGTTAAGTTTTTAGAAGGCTAAAAAAAGTGATCCACGCCTCCACGTGGATGCCCACGTAAGCCACGTGTCAATCAATCATTGGGAAAGGTTAAGGGGGCGGGGCCACGGGGAAGAAAAAATTTTCCAAAATAACTTTTTTTTTCCTTAGAAAATTATTTTTTCAAAAAAAAATTTTGGGCCAAGCGGAGCTAGGGGAACTTTTGTTTTTGCATTTTTTTCCCAAAAAAAGAAAAAAGGAATTTTTCGGCCCACGGGTCCACTTTGCAATTTTTATTAATTAAATTTTTTTTTTGTAGTTAGATTTTTTTTTTGAGCCCAAATGAAGTAAAAACTTCAGAGGGCCATAACTTTTGATTGGGAACTCAATTTTTGGAAAACGAGGACTTTTGGAAAGGTTCTCAATGTCCTCTTTGCACAAAAACCATAAAATTTTAATTTTGATAAATTTTTAAGGGTCAATTTTGAGAAAACATTTTTCGTCACTTAAAAAGTGAACTGGTATTTTTAACTTATCAATTTTGTTCAAATTTTCCATTAATTCTTTCTCAACATGCCAAATAGGCATGGAGGATTTTACTTGGAAGATTTTAGGATAGATTGCAAGGTTAAATTTTCTTGATTGATTTTATTCAAAACTTACCAATTTTACACAAAAAAAAGTGAAATTTTTCCTTTTCTCGATTTGAAAGGTTCTTTAATAAAAAATTCTTAAGTGTTTTAGTTTTTTGGGGGTCATTTTGATCTTACAAGTCCAATTTGGTATTTAATTTTATCTTTTTTGTTTGCATGGGGTCATTCATTTTGTTTTTTTCTAAATAATTAATTTGTAGTTTTGAAATTTATCTAACAGAGATCATTTTCAAATAGGATCTATTTTCATTTATCATCTTCTAAGTTTTAAAATTCATTCCAAAACCAATTCTAACCTATTAAGTTGATTCAAGAAAAGTATTCAAATGCCAAATTACAATTCTGATTTCTAAAACATTCATTTCTAAAGAACAAAGCATTATGACATTTCTCCATACGTATTCACTTTTTCATCTTTCCAATAAATTTCAAAATACATTCAACAATCAGATTTCAATACCTAATAATGCCATTTGAGAAAAGTAATACAATATTTTATTGATTCAAAAGATACCTTTACAACTTTTCTTTCATTCCTCAATTACAATATACAAAATACAATTTCTTTCCATTTATTTCATTCAAAATAGAAAACAAAGTATATCTCTTTCACATTTTGAATTACAACTTTCATAGCCAAAAAAAAAATCTTTCCATCACAAATAATATACAAGGTCATCCACTTCAAAGTGGGAAAGGTTACAATAAGAAATAATCTCAACAAGGACTTTCAAACTTGTCTTTTTCTCTCTCGCTCCAAAAACAACATGAATGAAGATCCTCCATTTTTTTATTTCAATTTGATCACAACAATAGGAAGGGGAAAGGCAACTATCTCCACCCAACCAAGACATCCAATGAAAAGGAGAATCCATCCTTCTTCATTGGCCCCCGAGCCCCAACCACAATGCAATAAGAAATGTGTTTCAACTCATGGCAACAATAGGCTTCCACAACACACATAAAAATTTCACATTTAAAAACACAATCCAAAACAAAATGCAGTTTGCAACCACATTAAAAAAAAACAAAAAACTTAGGCTTCATCATGCAAGCCAAAGGAGCAAGAAACTATGGGGGATGTTGCTTATGCCTCCCAAAGGGGAAATGGGTATCACCACCTAAGAAAAAACCACCAAAATATATCATTTCAAAACCCTAACATGCCCTTATGCCTCCCCCAAGTACCCCTTATTCCTCACATTTCCTTATGCCTCCCCAACCTCTTATGGCACCCCATAACGAGTAAAGAAATGCAAGCTATTTATTTTTAAGGTGGAACCCAAATCCCAACTCCCTCCACACTTATACCTCCCCAAAACACTTATGCCTCCCACAAAAATACCCCATAGTCTTCTCCTACACCATTCCTAGGCCATCTACCCAACCACCAACAAATAAAACAACACATTCAAACATTCAACCATTCACATATGCATAAAAATGAAAGAGAGCATTTCCAAGAGCTAAGCTCTTACCTCTCCATGATGGAGTTTGTTCCAAGTTCAAAACAACAAGCTCTTCTAATGCAAAACAATCCAAGAGATCAACAATCAACAAGTATGCAACAATTCTCCAATCTTCTCCAAAAGCAAGAGCTCTCAAAACCAAAATAAGTCACCCAAAATGAAGCAATGCAAGTTGAAGTAAAAAAAGAGTGTAACCCAAAAAAGCTAAGGAATTCAAATTTATAGAAGAGGGAAGAGAGAAGAGGATGAGGTGGATCCAAGTGGGATGCCACATCACACATCCTCAACTCCAACTCATAAGTCAACTTCAATCTCCAAGGCACAATAAATAAGTAGGTGAATAATATGATAGTTTTACTTACACACTCAAATCAAGCCCACACCCCATAAGGACTGAAATTAAAAAATGTAAGAAAGTGCAATTAAAACATTCAACTTGACTTACAAAAATGCATAATGAAGGCTAATTTAAACTCTCCAACCATAGGTAAGGTTGGTATGCAAATTTAAGAGGTATGGGACAAGTTTAACTTGTCCCACAAGCCTCCAAAATCAGCCTCCAAGGACAAATTCAATTTCAAAAGAAGGTGGAGTGTTTCATACTCCAAAATTTACTTACATATCTCTTACACATTACACATTACATTACACTTATACTTACACATATTTAAACATTTAATACAAGAGCAACAACTCTAATAATTACTTTCTTATGTCCCAATTTGATTAATTAATTTTAACAATATGATTACTCACATTATTTACCACAATTTAATTAAATAAAAAGGGGAAACACATCACTTATAAAACACATACATACTAAACAAAGGAACCAAATAAATAAATACACATAACCCTTGGTCACATTTAAAGGTGATCCCCCATGGGAATCCCTAACAACAATCAAACACACACACACACAAAAAATACAAGTTGCCATGGTGACCTTGTTGAATTCATCTAGAATTCCAATGTGGTTGGTCTCCAATCCCCTGATGTTTGTTGTGATATTTTAACCTGCAAAACACAATACCTCCTTCGGCCTCGTGGCCACATCAGAACATCCAAATAAATATAAATATAATTCCAAAATCATCTATATATATGAATCACAACAACATCAAGGAAACAACAATATCATTTACAACAACAACAATATCATTTATAATTTTCTAGGTCACTCAATACATCATCAAATATCAATTCCAACATCCATAAATATAACCATGGTACCACTCATTAAAATGTCTCTAGTAATCATCATGCATCATATATCAATCAACAATAATCATATGTCCTAAAACAACATCCATAAATATAACCCTTAATACTCATAGCTTAGTTGTAAAAGGCATAAATGTCGTATGGAAATCTATTATGTATTTTTTTCTCAAAGTATAAATCCTTGGTAGAATATGGACGAATGAAAATGTGCCTTCCTAGGTTATTTAGGGATTTTCTAGGATTTTGAAATTTCTTGGCCTAATCAGAGTGAGAAGATATCAAGTTCCATCAATATTTTAGGGAATCCATTTTTATATCCTGAATGACTAATAAGTGGTAACCAAAATTAGATTAATACCAACTAAAAGGAGTAATAGTGGGAAAATTATAATTTCTCCACCAACAACCCCTTACAGAGGCTCTAATTTAATACAAATGTTATTCAAGGATAGAATTTTAAGTTTTAGAAATTGATGTGGCATCCTCTTTATTGAGATGGAACATTTGTTCAATGTTTTCCATAGAAATCCACTCTTGGAGTGATTTAAAAGAAATATCATTGATGGTTCAAATCACTTTTTTAAACTGTCAAAGGATTTACATTTTAGGGAACATGACAAGAGGTGCATTCAAGAGATAGAAAATTGGGGAGCACTATATCGAATGAGAATTAACATTTATAAATATTTGTTACATAGTCAAAAACTAGGAATTAACAATAATAAACAAATCCAGAAAGGAAACTACCATAGAAAGTTACAAAATTAGAAGTAGAGCAAGTCCAAGACCGTATAGAAGGGTGTAAATCATATGGTATGGTCTAGGAAAAAGCTGTATCGTCTTGACTTAGGGTGGTTTATCGTTATAGTATTAGTTATGAAACACTTCCAAAAGAATATATCCTTATTATAAAACTCCACAAACTCATAAATATCAATAATCCTCTAACAAAAAGAAAGTGCATTATTGCTTTTTATTTTCAATTTCATATGATTTATTGCATGTTTTAAAATGTTATTTTTATATTCTTTAAGTAACGTTGGAAGTTAATTAATAAAAATAGTCACTTGTACCAAGCCAACATCTGTTTTACTATACATTCAGCCTTTCAAATCAAATTTAAATTAGCAAAGCACATAGGAACTAATCTAAATAAGGTGTAAATAAAGAAAATTCATGAAATGATTAATATAACCTATGTAAAATGTTATTCAAAATAAGAAAAATCTAGGAGAACAAATTTTTTCATGTAATGAAAAATGCTCAATCAATACCGCTTCTAAGAAATTTTAAGAAATATTCTTGTAAAACTACTTTGCATAAGTGGATTTTTCTACCATCTACACACCGGCTAAATTATACTAACTAAGATGCTTCAAAAACATAAAAACATATGAGAAACATTATGAGTGGTGGAATACATTTATACCACTTTCCCTACCCCAATGAACAACTTCACTAACAGTCCACCATGATAAAAGATGTGAAAAGATATGGAAATAGGGTGGCACATCGTTAGACTAGGGAGCGTTTTGGAGTAAATGAGGAAATTGGTCCCATTGTTTTTGAAAACCGCTTTCTCAAAAACATGTTTTTAACATAAAAATACCTCCTTAAATTAAAGGTGATTCGTTTGTACACATTATTCAATCTTAGGTTCAACTAAGATTTTGAAAGAACTTTTTTAAAATTTTATTTGAAAAGTGTATTTTTACTAATAATACATTAAAATGGTAGTGTTAATCATAACATCTCATAAAATCAAAATAAATTCAATATTATAAACATTTGAGAAAAGAGGCCATAAAAAAATGTGTTAAAAATTTACTTTTTATTAATAGATACTTTTCAATCGACACATCCCCATTTAAGGGAGGAACATTCCCAATAATCGACACAAATGCTAGCCCCACCATTGCTTAATGTGTTAAATCCTCCTCTACCCACATCGAAAAGGAGAATTTCGATGAGATTAGGAGATTAGGTTCTCTGTTTGTACCTATAGTTACACTTTGGAAACTTATGTCCATAGCCATGTAAGCCGGCTTGGGGTCATATCCCATGACACATCACTACTACGGTTTAAGATCATTTACAAATGCTCGACCTTCAACTATACCTTTTGACACGGACATGAATTTGGAGTAACATAGTGGAAATAATGGAAACTATGAAAAAATAATGTCCACTTAAATGTGATTAAATAAAACATACTTTATTTCATTCTAGATGTATAAAAATATGAAATTGAAATACCTAAAATAAGTAATTATAGTTTGCAGGTAGCATGACTAAGTCTCCAAGCATAATTACTTCTTAGATAAAATATTCTAGAAGAAATTATTGAAATGCGGAGTGGATTCATTTTTAAGCTAATCTGGGATTAATTTTGAAACCAAATAGGTCTTTAATAGTCTTAGCTTGGTTGTAAGAGGGATAAATGGAGTTTGAAATTTCCATATATTTGTTTCGTTCTCCAAGTATAAGTACTTGGTAGAATATGTACCATAGGAAAGTATTTTTCCTAGATTAAATAGGGATTTTCTAGGGCTTTTGTAAATTCAATTGGCCCAAACAGTGAGGATATCTCAAGTTCCATCACTATTTTAGGGAATCCATTTTCATTTCATGAGCAACTAATAAGTGGTAACCAAGCAAGGGTTTATACCAAAAAAAGGAGTCACAAAGTGGGAAAATTATAATTTCTACTCCAATGGGCCCCTAAAAACATTCCAATTTTATAAAACTATTCATCAAAGATAACATTTTAAGTTTTAGAAATTAAGGTTGTATCCTCTTTATTGAAATGTAACATTTGTTTAATTCTTTTCCCAAGAAAGACACTGTTGGGATGATCTAAAAGAAATGTCATTGATGGTTTAAAACCCTTTATTAAATTGACAATATATTTTAATTTTTGGATTCATGGAAAGGGGAGCATTCAAGAGATTGATAATGGGGGAAACTTATTTCGTACGAGAACTAAATTTTAGAGATATTCGCTACATAATTGACAACTAGGGTTTAACAACAACAAAAAAATCTAGGAAGGAAAATACCACAAAATGTTACAAAAAAAGAAATAGATAAAGTCTATGAACATACAAAAGGTTCTATACTTTATAGTATGATCATGATAGAATAATACCATCCTAATCCATGGTTGTTTGTAGTTACAATCTTAGTTATGAAGCACAACCAAGTTCGAGATATCCCTATTATAACATTTTACAATCTTAGAACTTTGAACAATCCTCTACAAACAACTAAGTGCGTTACGACTTTATGTTTTCAAGTTCATATTTTGTATTGCATGTTTTAGAATATTTTTTTATATAAATTTATAATTAATGTTGGAAGTTAATTAATCAAAATAGTCACTTGTATCTAACCTACATCCATTTATTGTACATTTTACCTCTCGAATCAAATTTAGATCAGAAAACCACATATGAGATAATCTAAAAGGGTCTAAATAAATAGAATTCATGGAAAGGTTAATAAAAGATAAACAAAATGTTAATCAAAATAAGGAGATTCATTGAAAAGGAAGCTCATCATCTAATGAGAAAGACTCAATTAATACCCCTTCCAAGATATTTTGAGAAAACATTCTTCAAAAATAAACACAAAACCCAGCAGAGGTAGAGCCCTAACATCACAAATGTAATAAGTTTGCAACATTTTATACGAGAATATAAAGAGCTCAACCTTGTAGAAAAATATGTATTGACTTTTCTATATTTTTTTGATATAACAATGAAGAATAATACAAAGAGGGAAGGAGGAATAAAATATATCAACCTCAAAAATACATGTAACGTGGTTGGGTAAGATCGCCATTCATATTAATGAAAGGTAAGATAATTTCTCTTATAGGTCTTGCAATAGAAATTATATGCATAGTTTTATCTTAATCGATGCATGAGAAATATACTATAAAATTCATGACACATAATTTGGAGGGAGCGACACATGAGTTGTAGTACCATGGTATGGTCACCTAAGGACATTGTTTCATATTTAATCTGAAATAATTTAGGGAAATAATTATGGAAATATTCAACAATATAGATCCAAAGATCTATTTCAATGAGTTATCCCAAGTAAAATAGGAATGACTAGTGGGAAATTATATTATAAAATTCTAGATGTTATCTATGATGGTATTAGATGTATTTGAATTAATTCATGTGGTCCTTTTTTAAGGATTGACTAAACATTTAAAGCATTGGTAAAATATTTTGACCCTTTGTCTCTTCATAAAGTAATCACGAGAGCATTAAACTTGGAATCATTAGTTTAAAAGGGTGAATGTAATCCTATAGGATCGAAAATGAAAAAAACTTTTGAAAAGCCAAGTTAAAAACCTTATGAGAATTAAAAGAAGTCATTTTGCCAAAGAGGTTTTCATCAAAAGGATCTTCCAAAAGTGACGAAAGACAAGGAAATAATGAAAGATCTAGAAGAAAAAAATTTATGGTTTACTTTAAATGATGTATGGGAACCCAAAAATAAATGTCTTAGATGTTGACAACTACACTATGAATGATATTACATCCCATAGTGTATTGGAATAAGAAGATTCTAAACTAGATATTGTTACTGTTACTGTGAACTAGAGCAAGAAAAGGAGGAAGAGGTAGATACTTCATAAGAACCCTTGCTACATTATTTTGTGCTCCTAGTTATCATCATTTTATAGTTCGGGGTGTTGATTGATTTTTGACAATTTTACCCCATTCTATATTTTGAGAAATTGTCTTCAATCTCTTCATCCGAGGATGGAAACCATCGATATTTAGGTGTGGAGGAAAAAACCCTCTAACCCATTGAGGTGATTCCATCCCGTGGATCATATTTGTCTTAAAGATTGAGATTTTATTCAATTTTTAGTTTTATTCACTGCTATTATAGTGGTCTCATTTATTTCCATAATGATTCATCTTCCATTTTTAGTATGATTTAGGATTGTAATAATTTTACAACCTTTGTGAGGATTTTAAAAAAATTATAGACTACCATATTGGGGTTTAGGTGGCTTTTTTATTCTTGAAAACCTTTGTAGTCGATGTTTCCTTGATTGGTATTTTTGTTTATTTTATTCAAATTCTGTGGTACTTTTGTAGTACGGATTTATTATGATAAGTTTTCAATTGTATAAATATTATATTTGGGTCATGGATTTTCTATTTGCACATTATTGTTTCAATTTAGTTTAACTCTCTTAAATTAATAAAATTATAAAAAATAATGAGGGTCATCAATCCTCTCCATTAATAATTTCAATCTAGGGTTGGTGTTCGATGGCTGTATGCATTAAGAGAAAAAATATCTTTGGAAAACATCTTCGTTAAACACAATCCAAACTTGCATAAAATAAATCAAACATGTAGAAATGTAAAGCCACAATTCCAGAAATAAAGATTGCATGAAGGAAACACACTTGCATAATTGAAATTACTGAATTAAAATAAACGAAAGATGAAGAAGTCACCTGCAGTTTACAATAGAAATTGTACGGAAAGAAAGATCACATAACATGAAATCATAAGTTCACAACAAAAGGAAAATAGAATAAAGAAAGGAACATAAAACATTGATCATTATTCCTTGGAATGACTGGCCATCTCAATCCTTGGAAGATGACTTAATTCATACTTTTAAACTTAATTCAAAACCTCTGAAAAATTTCACTCAGAAGATTGAGAAAGAACGAATCTATTATTCTTGGTAGGGAAAAATTACATATCAAAGTGTGGGAGGTTGTATCTATAATTCATGCATCCAACCAACTCCTTATTTTGGGAAATACAATTTTATATTATCTTTATTCCAATCCTAATAACTAAGATATTCTTAACAGAAAATATGGAGACATATATATTATTGGAGTCGAAGTCTTATCTCGCTTATTTTAGGAAGATTTGCTCCCAAATATTCTCCTTTATTTTTGGTAATAAGAATCACATTGATTTTATTATCCTACTTTATTGGAAGGAGGTTTTTCCTCAAAACATTACTTTGACCAAATACCTCTCCCGATTTTCCATTTGACTTTTCTATTTCTAGTTGTGGAACTTTTGGTGCTCGTCTGATACACTTTTTCCTTGGACTGCAACTCACTAAAAGTTATATTTATTCTTATTGTTAAAACTTGAAGAAAATATGAATGAGATTTTTTTAAAAATTCTATAAAAACCTCTTTCATATTTCCCATTGGATTATCTCGATTATTCACAACTTCTAATTTTATGAAGGTTCTGAAACTAAAATTGCAAGTTCCAAAACTAAATTTGCAAGTTTCGAAACTAAAACTACAAGTTCCAGAGCTAACTCCAATTGTTCAGAGCTAACTCCGTTTGTTTTAGAACTAACTCCAATTGTTTTGGAACTAAATCTATAAGTTGCGAGAATAAAATCTATAAGTAGAACAAAATAAATTCATTATACCTCTAGTTGTCCTTGTCATCCTATTGTTAACATGCTTAAATAGTTCCAAGAAGAAAGTCGCCAATTAACATCGTTTTTTTGAAGAAGAGTCACTCCAAGTTTTCCTTCGATTAGTCAACAAGCTAGTTTTTCAATCAAAGTGTGTTTTATTTTTCCTTTGATTGGCCAATAAAAAGGTTTCCAATCAAATTTTTTTCCATTGATTGACCACCAAGCTGGTTTCCCGCTTAATGTTTTGTAATTTTTTTATTTTCGAAATGATAGAATGAGAAGAATTAGAGAAACATTTGATCTATCATCAAATTATATTCATTAAATTACATCCTGGGTAAAATAGGAAGCAATATCTGAGATCTCATAAAAACCTCTTTGCATACTTTATAACTCCAAGAAGATTTCAAAAAATTATGTATACTATTTCTAGGTCTTCGAATCCCAACATGAATTGTGCATTATCAGAATCACCATAGTAATATTCAAAGCTCAAACTAGTAATCTCATGATATGGATTATGTTATGTATCTGTGGGTCCCTGCAAACTGCTCCTTGGTTGATAATGTTGGTGCTAAAAAAATTACATGCTGGTACCAAGAATAACTTTGGAAATTCCTGTGGATGTTAGCACGAAAAATGGCTTTCCTTGATATTCACAATAATTGCTTCTTAATGTTATACAAGAATATTCAAAAATGAAGAAATTCAAAGACAAGAAAATAATTTTTTCTAATGGATATGGTTGAGGGATTGAATTTAGTTATGGGATGAAAAATAATTTGGATGAGTGGATTTATTATGAGTGGGTTTTTATTTTGGCTCTAATTAATTCCCTGAATATGGATGGAGTTAATTAGAAATGCTACCACTTCATTATTACAAACCTGGATAAACCAGATTTTGACTAGGGTTATGTGCAATAAGATCATTGAGTTCTTAGTTGATACAAGGGAATGGTGATGGTTGTTAACAATGGAATTTGATATTTCATCAATCGGATATACGTTGATTGAATATCATATTTCTAATATTTCTTCATAAATAGAATCCAGATCTGAATTATTTGTTCATGGGGTGAGTGCACCAAGTTGGGGGCGAAAAGGCGGTCTTAAGTGGACGCATTTTTCTATAAAAAAACTTCAACTTGTACGAGTTTTTGAAATAGTTACACTCAAAATTGGAAGATGTTGTAGAAATATGAATCATAGCATTTTGAGTCTAGTTTCTAAGATACTAAATTTTAATGAAAATGTATAATTTTAAGTGGGTAAAACAACTAAAATACAAACCGATGCTCCTTTTTTGTTAAAAAACATAATTGAGTGAATTTTGTGGCCCCCACCATTTTTTGAGCACCATTTAGTATTTTTGAAAACCCTTTAGTAGAAAGATAGTTAGAAGCATCTAGTTTGGGCTCCATTTTTTAAGAATTTTTTAGTGAATATTTTTTTATTTATAATTTTTCTAGTACAAAAATTTTATGTTTTGAAAAATAACATTGCTCACTATGCCCCACCTAACTACCTCCAAAAATATCGAAAATTAGATTTTTTATTTTGAATATGTATAGAATTATGCCTAGTTTGGGCTAGTATAATTTTTAAAAACTTTCTATCACCCAAAAAAAGATACACCATGAAAGATAGACATATTTACACTTATAAAAATAGCTATAAAAAGGCATAGCTAGAAAATAAATAATATGGAAACCTTATATTAGTCAAAAAATTTGAAAATTTATATTTTTAGAAAAAGAGACTCTGCTCTACATCGTGGTATAATTTTTTAAAAATGGATCAATTTTTTTATTTTGATTTATCATAGAGGAAGTGTCAATTTTACATTTTCTTGTAAAAACTCGTTGTTTGTTGTGTTTGTATAGGTCCATGCCTCAGGTTTGGGGATCCAAAGCAAATCCCAAGCCTCGAGGCATGGCTTGGGAAAAGAGAAAACAAAAAATGCGTACGCGTTACATAACACGTACACATTACATAATGCGTACACATTCCGTGTAGTATAAGCATAACGCGTACACATTATGTAGTCCGTACGCATTCTGTGTAGTATAAGCATTATGCATGCTTTTGACATGTTACTATTTACATAAATAAGTGTTTAAGTTTATGAAATAATAAAATATAAATAATAATAAATGAAAAAATAAATAATAAAGTAAAAAATAATATTAAATGAAAACTATTTGACATGCTACTATTTAGTTAAACATTATTTATTTTTTCATTTATTATTATATATATTATTATTTCTTATACTTTAAATTTATTTATGTAAATATAAGAAATTAGGGTCACTCTGCACCTTATGGAATTAGTCTCACAGCTCCATGAGTCATGGTTTAGGAGATAGTTTTTAAAAGTATAATCTGGTTAGTACATAGGTAATTTTTCAGGATTTCAGCATTCAACCTAAATCTTTTAGCATTTAACTTCTAAAATCAAAACCCTAAACCATAGGCCATAAACCTAAACACTAAATTGTAAACCTTGAGCCCTAAACCCTAAACCTTTAACCATGATCCCTAGACCCTAAAACCTAAACCCTAAACCCTAAACCTTAAACATTCAACCCTTACCATGTGATCCCTAAACCCTGAGCCTTAAGCCCTAAACCCTAAGCCATAAGCCCTAAACCCTAAACCATGAACCATGAGCCCTAAATGCTAAACCCTAAACCCTAAACCATAAACACTAAATCCTAAACCCTAAACCCCGACCCCTAAACCCTAAAACTTAAACACCAAATCCTAAACCCTAAGCCTTGAACCCTACACCCTTATCCCTGAGCCCTAAAATCTAAACCCTAAACCCTAGACCATATACCCTAAGCCCTAAACCCTAAACCTTAAACCCTAAACCCTAAACCCTAAGCCCTAAACCATAAACCCGAATCCTTAATCCCTAAACATTAAATTCTAAACCCTAAACCTTGAACCTTGAACCATAAACCCTTAAAACCTTAACCGTAAACCATAAACCCTCATCCCTAAAAACTAAATCCTTAAACAAAATTGCTAAACCCTAAATCCTTAACCTAGATCTATAAACCCTAACCATAAACACTAAACCCTAAACCTTAAACCTAAAACCTAAATCCTAAACCATAAGCCTAAACCTTGAACTCGAACCCTAAACCGAAACCTTAAACCCTTAACTATGAGCCCTAAACGCTAAACCCCAAACCATATTTCATTAATATTTCCTAGTCTCATGCCTAGAACCATCATTGAGTTTGCTTATAGAACTACCTTGTTTATGAGAGGTGGGACTAGTAACTAAATGGATATGACATCTACCTTGTGCCTTGTAAGGAATATATTACACATCTCTTCCAAACTTGTTTCTCCCCACATACACTTATGCTCTTAATTGTAAATTTATTCACACTTTGAAACAAATTTAACATTTCTCATATTTCCAAGTATGGTATTATGGAAGCTGTAGGGTGACCCATTGGAAGTTGGAAAAATAACAATCACAACAAAAAAATAATCTTACAGAAACAAAAGAAACATAGAGAATATATCAATGCAGAGGTGTAGGATCATAATTGAATTTTCTGTAGTATTGTATCCTCCGAAGAAAGATAAAGTTCAAGTGTTCTACTAGAATGGATAGAAAATTTGAAATAACTTCATAAAGTGTTCAAAATAAGCATAGAAATAGGGAATGGCTAAGAACACTAAGGGGTTATCAATCGCCTAGTAAATATTTCTTTTTTAGTTCTAAATGGGAGTTACCCGCCTACGACTTAGTGACCTTCCATTCATTAATAACTCCTTCTATGATAAACCCGTGGATGTTTTCAAAATCTTGTGAAAAAGATAGGGGTAGTCATCAATCCTAGTGAAGGGTGTGATGTGATTTCCAAGCAACTTTAAATTCATATAGATTTAGAGTTCATAACATGAATTTATAAATATCTCTACCATTATAAATGGAAGCCAAGTAATGAGTGTCTCCATGTACATCCAAGGTTTTAGGACTACTGGGGTCTTTGGAAGGATTGACAGATTAGGAATATATCATTTCCATCCTTAAAAATATCAATGAGATGCAAAACATCAAATTTTGATGTCTCTCTTTGAATTTTCGCCTACAAATTCGATGAAGCCTAAACTATATGACCTAAACCCTTAACCCTCAATAATGAGACCTAAACCCTAAACCCTTAAACAAAAATAATAAATCCTAAACCCTAAACACTAAATATAAAACCCTAAAATCTAAACCCTAAACACATAACCCTAAACTCTTGACCCTAGACCCTTAACCCCGAGCCCTAAACCCTAAACCCTAAATACTAAATCGAGAGCCCCGAGCTCTAACCCCCAAAGCTTAAGCAATAAACCATAAAAAATGAACTCTAAACTCTAATCCCTAAACCATAAACCCTAAACCTTAAGCCTTGAACCCTACACCCTAATCCTTGAGCCCTAAACCCTAAACCCTAAACCATGAGCCCTAAACCCTAAATCTAGAGCCCTGATCTCTAACCCCTAAACCTTAAACTCAGAAATATGAACCCCGAACCCTAAGTCATTAACCTTAAACCATGCACCCTAACCCCTAAACCCTAAACCGTGAGCCCTTAGCACTAAATCGTAAACCCTAAACCTTAAGGCCTAAATGTTAAATCCTAAAGGTCCCTAAAATCTAAACCCTAAACCCTAAAAACTAAATTATAAACCCTAAACCCTGACCCCTAAACCATAAAATCTAAACCCCAAGCACTAAACCCTAAACCCTAAGCCCTAAGCCCTAAATACTAAACCCTAAACCCCGAACTCTGCAACCTAAAACCTTAACCCAAAAAGATAAACCCTAAACCTTGAGCCTTAAACACTAAACCATAAACCCTTTACCTTAAACCATGAACCCCGACCTTTAAACCTTAAACCCTAACTCCTAAACCTTAAACCTTAAACCTTGAACCCTCAACTCTCACCCTAAACCTCAACCCCGATACCTAAACCGTAAACCTTGAACCCTTTTCCCTAAACCCCGAACCCTAACCTTTAAACCTTAAACCCTAACTCCTAAACCCTAAACCATAAACCCTAAATCGTCAACCCTAAACCCTAAACCCTAACACATAAACCCTAAACCCTAAACCCTAAACCTTGAAACCTCAACCCTAAACCTTAAACCCTGAGCCCTAAACCCTAAACCCTAAGCCCTAAACTCTAAATTCTAAGCCCTAAACCCCGAACCCTAGACCCTAAAACCTAAATTCCGAACTCTAAACCCTAAACCTTGAGCCCTAAACCCTAAACCCTAAGCCTTGAACCCTAGGCCCTAAGCCATAAGTCCTAAGCCAAAACCCTAAACCTTAAACCCTCAAACATAAAACCTCAACCCTAAACCCTAAAAACTAAACCCTGAACCCTAAACCCTAAACCCTCAACTCTCAACCCTAAACCCTAAACCCTAAACCCTGATCCCTAAACCCTAAACCCTGAACCTTGAGCCATAAACCCTAAACCCTCAACCTTGACCCTTAAACCCTAAACCACAAACCCTAAACCCTAAACTCTAAATCATAAACCCTCACCCAAAGGAAAGTCCTAAAAATATCATTCAACGTGTTTCAAAGGTGTAGGGAATAGTGTTTAAGGTGATCAATATACTCTTTAAGTTTTTATGAGAGACTAATTCCTTTGAAGGCATAAAAAGGCATTTTTAGACATTTTGTAGTTAATTGAACACCCTTCGTAACAAGCTAAAGTGAGCTATTCATGTCACCAAGTTATCAAGTACCATTATTTGTGAAGTATTAAGGCATCACTTTTCTCCATAAGAGACATATTAGCAAAAGCATGTATGAGAATCATGAATTTTATTCCATGAAAGGATGCTTTTAGAGCTAGGAAAGGTGAGGGGATGATCTTTATATGGAGAACCATGTTTCTAAGAATGAGGAATCATCTCGAGTTTGCTTGTTGCACCATTCACTTGCTACTATTTTTAATAACTCATTCAACATCTAGTAGTGTTATCACACCTTAAGGAGGAGGAAAATTACAATCACCTCATTTTGGCCATAGGAATGGAATCTGTTTTAGGGAACAATACTCTATCTACAAAGTGAGGATCTCTTTTTAGTAAGAAGTAGACAAACATCATAGAGTTAATTCATGGTCACTAAAGTGAATTATGGACCAAATTTAAAAATTACTACCAATTCAAGCAAGGTGGTAGGGAAAAAATCCATTTTAGACGGTTAAAAACCTAAAAATGACTATATGCTTTCCCAAAACAAAGACCAACTACAATATATATGCCCCGAGAGTTGTAGATCATTTGCTGAAATCCCGAAAATGAGTAAGTACCGACTGCATTAGATTTTGAAAAACTATCTTCTAGATTATAACTGTTGGAGCTACGAGACCACTTCCATAAGGTCCAAGGTATAAGATTTATTTTATTATTTCTTATACTTAAGCATTTATTTTTGTAAGTTTAACCCATCAAAACACGTATGCATGGTCCATACTTGTAAAAATGTGTACACATTTTAACTTGTATAAAACGTGTATGCATTTTGAATTGTATAGAACACATATGCGTTTTGAATTATATAAAATGTCCTTTGACTTGTATAAAATGCGTACGTGTTTTGACTTGTATAAAATGCGTACGCGTTTTCACTGTATAAAACACATACACATTTTGACTTTTATAAAATGTGTACGCGTTATGGTTTGGTGATACTGAGCCAAACAAATTAAAATGCCAATGATTTTATCAAAACGCGTATGTGTTTTGCTTTTTTTTGAATTCTTGTCCGGTTTTTGGCCCCCATCTTCGTGCACTCACCCCATGCCATTATACCTTCTTGACCAAACATCAGAGTCATTTTTCTTACACACAGAGTTAGTTTGTGGGGAGGTAAATATTTACAATCTAAAATTCATAATTGCAAAAATAAAATTTTAATCTATATTGCATGAAAGAAATATTAATCTATTTGTAGAAAATAAAATTTTAAAGAACTACCTCCAAATACTTCCTAATATAAAATATTTCAAGAGGTATTCTACTGTCACTATAATATTGTCTTAGAAAACACTTGAATCTCTTAATAACATCGTGTCCCTAGAAACGATGTCGAAATGATGAGGGTCATCAATCCTCTTCATTAATAATATCAATCCAGGGCTGGTGTCCAATGGTTATATGCATTAAGACAAAAAATATATTTGAAAATTAACTCCATTAAACACAATCCAAACTAGCATAAAAGAAACCACACATGCGAAATGTAAAGGAATCTTGCGAAACAAAGCTTTCATGAAGGAAACAAAATTGCAAAAATTAAATTAATGAATTAAAATAAATGAAAGATGAAGAAGACACCTACAGTTCACATCAGAAATTCTACGGAAATAAAGATCACATAACATGAAATCATAAGTTCACAACAAAAGGAAAATAGAATAAAGAAAGGAACATAAAACATTGAAAGAAAAGAACATAAAAAAATTCTCCTTCTTCTTTTGAATAGGTGGCCAGCTCATTCCTTTGAAGACGACTTAATTCTTACTTTCAAACTTAATTCAAAGCTTATAGAACAATTTCACTCAGAAGATTGAGAAAGAACGAATCTATTATTCTCGATAGGAAAAATTACATATCAAAGTGTGAGAGGTTACATCTATAATTCATGCATCCAACCAACTCATTATTTTGGGAAATATAATTTGATCTTATATTTTTTCCAGTCCTAACAACTAAGATCTTCTTCACCACAAAATATGGAGAGATATATATTATTGGAGTCAAAATCTTATCTCGCTTATTTTAGGAAGATTTACTCCCAAATCCTCTCCTTTGTTTTTGGTAACAAGAATCACATTGATTTTACTATCCTAATTTATTGGAAGGATGTTTTTCTTCACAACATTACTTTTACCAAAAATCTACCACTACTAGTCAATGGTCAGCATTTGAAGCATTAATTCTATGGTACACCACCACTATTTATCAAGATTGACTATTATTTTATATCGGTGTAGGTATTCCTAGAGTAGTTTTCTTTACCATGCATTCCTTATTTTATATAGTAGATTAGTTATAAATTATTTCTTATATTATGTTGTCTTTTCATTAAATTAAATTCCCTACTTTCAATAATTATGAAGCTTAGAAAACTAGCCTATATTTCCTTTATTTTAACTTTAAAAATGTTGAGGTCATAAATATTTTTAAGGAGAAAATAAGGTCACTATTTTATGTGATGGTACATTGTTAAAGATAATAATTTAGAATAAAGTTCCAATTCCTAGAAAAATAATGAATTGTTTCTAGAATATTTAGACTTGATTTGATGAAATATGAACCCAAAATAACCTACTTGAATTTAGAAAGGTTTCAAAATAAGGTTGAAAGACAATTTTTCATTTTAATTAAGAAAATTATCTTTATTGAAGACTAGTTTTGTTTCAAAATAATTCAATTCATAGAAGAGATTATTTAAATCCTTTAACCTTGGATTGGCTCTTAACCTTCTATAGTGAAGAAAGGTCTACATTTAAAATAAAATTTAAAAGCATAAAAATCATGTTTAGAAGGTGAATTTGGTAAAATCCATCAAGGATATGGATTCCTAATTAGCAATGGAGTAAGACTCGTGAGAAGATTCATAACTAACTCTTTTGAGGATATGAATTCTTGAATAGTATCGAGAAATACCCATGTCATTACCCCCGATAAATCCACTTACACATTCCGAAAAAGAGAATCAATGCAAACATGATCCTTCATCCGGAGTCTCATCTTCACATCGAGATAAGAAATAAGTTTATTGTCTCATAACTAGAGGATGAGTCAACTTCACACACATAGACTTGTTATCATATTTGTTTCAAAATATAGTTTCATTGGGTGAAAAAAAGGTTCTATTTCAATTCCTAATAAGGATATATTTATTTTCACCATTATGATTATCACGAGGGAATAAGTCTAGAGTTTTGGGTTCTAACATTTAACAATATTCCTTGCGAGAATCACCTTTTTGTGAAAAACATTCCCCATGGTTTTGTTAGAAAGAATGGGGACCCTCTAATGAATTTCATGAAATATTCATGACTAATATATTTTTATTCAGTTTAAATGATTGATTAAGCTCTATTTATGTTAGATTTCATTTCATTTAAAATTGAAATTTATGGACTAACATTACCTTAACAAAGTTGTGGTTTTATGTGGGAAATCACAGGTTTTAACTTAGAAGAATTCATGAATATTTACTTTTCGATGTTTTTAGATCATCAAGGAACATCATCTATGTTTTTTACAAATCATCAATGTTTATTACAACAATTCTGGATACCTAATGATACATGGATATTATTTATTGGTGCACTCATCGTCACTTATCTTAATAAAATTTCTTATGGTCTTACAAGTTCTGAAAATCCTATAGAAAAATTCAATGTGGAGTTTTTTCATTTTTTCTATGCTTGCAAATTGATAGGACATATCATCTCACGTTCTTAAAACTTCTAATAATCCCAAAGGAAAATTCAACATTGAAGTTTTTCATTATTTTTCCATTCACAAACTAATAGAACAAATAGTCTCATAGTATTACAAATTATAAATTTTCTAAAGTAATTATACTACGTGATAGCCACACATTAGTGTAGACACAAAATCATGCACTTTGAGTCATTATTTAGTCCTAGTCTCATACTACTGTTCATATGGTTCTCAAGTGAAAAGAGTTATAATTAACACATGTCTTTAGCCATTTTGCATTTTTTTCTGCTTTCTAATTTTTATTTTACAACCATACTTGTCCGGACTATCTTTTCATACTTCATTTTCACCTTTTTTGGATTGGATCGCCCACCAAGATACCAACAATAGGCTCCCTCATCCCCTCTAGGTGCCCTTGTCCTCTTTACAATTTCCTCTCACTTTTTGGGAACTTGCTATTGAGCTTCTTGTATTTTTGGTGGTCAAGCTTTTCGGGGTTAATTACGAAAATAAAGAAAGGGAACCATATAAATATAAAGTTATGTGACCATAATGAGGGACCAAACACCAAGCACTTACTATCACCACCTAATGTCAGCATCTATCAAAGGTATCTATAGCTACATTTACATATATCGAGCTCCAACACAAAGCACAAAAGGATGGTTCATCTACATCACACTTCATAGTAGGGGAGTCTATTGTTTCTATTTTAACATTTATTACATTCTACATCTAGTTACATTCTTGATACTTCAAAAGCATAACTGACATGAGAGCACCTAGGAAGAATTCCACACACACACACATACACACACCTAGATCTACATTGGGTCCGAGATGTAGTGCAACGCATAGTGACAAGTCCATCAATTTAGAAGCGTAAGATAGTATGATCCCTTCATATGCATCTTTATTTTTAGGATTTTTATGCTTTGTTTGGGTAAGTGCATGGAAATGGGGGCCAAAAGGGGGTAAAAAGGGACAGTTTTTTATGAAATCAAGAAAGCCCGAACTTCATCTAATAATTTAGCATGCATATGATGAAAATTTGACAAAGTGATAAGAATTGTATTGGTAAATATATTTTACCTTAGGATAATTATGCATTGTATAGTTAGTTTATTTAATTATTAATTGTTATATGGTTTGTTAACCATATTTGTCATATTATCTCGTAGGTTATATTGTTACATAGTTGTAACAATTATTTGTTTGATTTATTCTACTTCCTAGATGTTCTTTTGGAAGCTTATGTAATCTGGTTTATTGTTGCACCTGTGCAACATCATTATTTGTTTGTATATTTTTCCAATATGTATAAATATTACAGCACAAACTATTGTACAAATTGATTGATTATTAATAAAATCATCCAGGCTTCCGTCCTTATTTCACATTTTGTTTCAAAGAAGATCGAAGGATATTAAAGGATTGCAACAGAGTTTGAGGAGCATTGGAGAAGCTTGTGCAAGCAAAGGAGAGCCAAAGTTGCCTCTGCAACTTCCTAGCCCCATCCCCTACAATACCATCATAAAATTCCTCAAAAACACCATAAAATACATCAAAACTACCTTTATTCATTGTAATTAAGATTGAGGAGGATAGAATACACCAAGGAAGAGATTACAAGCTCAAAGGAAGGAAGAAAATTTGATCTAAGGCACCATAAACACTCAAAATGCCTTCATTATCACCAAAACCACATGTCATTTTTATCTTTGCTGAACTATTTGTTCCAACCACCTTTCCCAAACCATGGTTTTTTAAAAAGGTATGGTTTTACCGTTTGGAAGTGTTTAATTATAATTTTCTCTTTATATATACTTGTTTAGCTTTTCCTTAACCAAGCTAGCATAAATTTTGTAAGACACTTCTAATCAAGAGAGGTAAAGGGGTCAAATCCCCCTCCCTCACCCACTACCAAATTTAGTGGAATTTCTAACTTTAGCAAAGAATTTGAATTTAGTTATAAGTAACTAAATTTAGCGAGAAAAACCTAATCAGGGCCAAATTTTTTTCTCTCGTAATTGGCTTATTTTTTATCCCAGATAACATTTTCTAAGGAGCGGTATCATAAAAATTAATTTTGAGCTAATGTTTTTAACAATATTTTTCCCAAAGAAGTCGTATTGGGCTCTAAAGGCCACCAGGGCTCCAAAAAACAAAAGAAAATTATCTACCATTCAAATTTTCTAGATTTTTAAATGTAATTGTATATTTCGATTGTATTGTACTAATTTACAAGTTTTCATAGTCAACCAAAAACATTGTAAATGATAAGAAAGTAATAGAGAATTATAAAAAAATAGTGAAATTTGGTTTTAAAACACTCACTAGATCCTAGATCTCATTGACAATGCTCTGTATATACAGCCCTCTAGGAAGTTCTTATGGGAAAAGTCACACAACTAAAACTACATTTAACACCTAATTTAGCCATGCAACAATTTCATCCGGGAATTGACCCTTTAAATAGACAGAAGTAATAAGGACACAATACACACACTTTGATCCATCCCATCCATCTTTGAACGATTTCACAACGTAAATCCAGACCGAGAAATTATCTTACTATATAGCCAAATTACACGTGTGTATGAAAATATTTTTTTGAGCCTATTTCAATAATCATATAGACCCTTCTAGTACTATATGCGTACTTCACGTATCAAATTATTTCACATACATTAACGCCTCTTTCATGTACCATCGGGTATATCAAAAGGGCAAGCTTCTTCCACGTACTAATGGGTATATTGGAAGGGCACGTATATAGAAATTCTCATTATATAAGACTCGACGGTATATATATTAGGAGACCTTATACTTGGAGTGATAAGATCCTAACCACCGTCGCTGCTGAATTCTACAAAATGCGCACCAATGCCCCCAAATTCTTTCCTCCATATTCACAACTACTTAGAGGAAACAACTATGCTGCATGAAAGACAAAAAGCAAGATACGACTTGAGTTTGAAGAAATATAGCCTATTGTGAATGGTACTCTAAATAGATAAATTACGATACAACATAACAATGACAACTTGATAGATCATATTCAAGTCCAAGCTCATCATCTTTTTGGAGTGTTTGATGATGTGCAACCCAACATTTAAGATGCCAAAACATCCAAAGAATCATGGGATAATTTAATAGTGGTATACGTGGAAAAAAATTAGAATGTCATATTGAATTTGTAGATTTGGTTACACACACCGAAGTTCAAGTAAAGTGAAAAAATCAAATATTTGTTGAGAAGAGTTGCAAAGTTTAAGGCTTCACTTTTAGCTCTAGGAGAAGCATTCATAGATGAAGATCTCATTCCCATAGTTATGAGATCTCTCCTTCTTCTTCTTACTGCATTTTTGTAACAACACTAAACTTGTCAAATCCGACAATTATTTTTGAAAAACTAGTAAATAGATGTAGCCATGCATAAAAAGGATGATGAAGAGGAGAAGACACTTTCTTATGATCGAAAATGGAAAGGAAAAGGGAAAGGAAAACCTAATTCCTATCAAATTTCCCAAAATCATAATCGAGATCAACAAGTAGACAAGAAACAAAAGTAATGTCCAATTTGTAAAAGAGTACATGAATTAAAAGATTTTTGGTATAATACATACAAGAAAGGTTCATAAAATAATTATAGACCTCAACACAAAAAATATCACAAGGGACATAAGAACTACAATCAAAGGAAGAAAAATGGGAACTAGAAAAAAACCTTGTCAAAGAAGGAAATATTGTTGAGCAAGAAGAACATTCAGATAATGAAGACTACTTGTACACTTCTCGATCAAGTGAACCTTCCATGTCATCTAGTGATGTATGGTATGTTGATTCAAGAGCCACTCGAGACATAACCAGCCACAGAGACTAGTTTACTTCAATGAGGGACATACCTTTGAAAAACCATGTTTCGTTAGGTGATGATTATTCATACATAGTTAAGGGGATTGGAAACATTTATCTACCCCTTGGTTCAAGTAATTGTAGATTATTATATGTACTATATGTCCCTGGGTTAACTGAAAATCTGTTTTCAGTTAGTCAACTCCTAGATCACAACTTGAAAATTAAATTTGATATTCTTTCCCGAAAGAAAACATGTTCAATTCGAGACAAATCATGAGCCTAAAAAATAGTTGCAAAATCTACCAATGTGGGATGCATGTTCCATCTTGATTTTGTCCACATAAATGATCAAACACTTTTTGCTAAGAACTCTACCTCTACACAGTATGGCATTAGAGACTTAGACATATTAGTTTCAAGTATCTATAGAAAATTTATCGGCACAATCTCGTACATGGTTTACCATCTCTTCAAAAGGATATATATAAATGTCCTCACTTCCTAGCAGGAAAAAAACATAGAAATTCATTTCACAAGAGTAATTTTTGAGCTCATGATAAGCTTGATCTCGGTTCACTACCGATCATTGCGGTCCGATTCAACCGATTCATTTTGGATATGAGTACTACCTCTTTTGTGTTGATGACTATTCAAGACAAATGTGTATTTTTTTCTTCACAAGAAAAGTGAAGATTTTGAAACCTTCAAGAAGTTCAAAGTAGTTGTTGAGAAAGAAACTGATCGTCACATCAAAAATATTTTCTCGATCAAGGGGGAGAAATCACCAATGATGAGTTTAAAGACTACCTACAATCTCATTGAATTCATAAATAAATTCCTCCTCCACACACACCACAAAAGAGAATGGTTTTGATGAGAGAAGAATTCGTACTATCACGGTAATGGTGCGATGCATGATCAATGATTCTAGAATTACAAAGACATTCGGGTAGAATAATTAAAGATAGTTGTGTATTTGTTGAATAGAATGCCCACGCTTTCTCTTCATGGATTAATGCAACATAAAGCATGGTCAAAGCAGAAACCATATTTTGTACACCTTAGAGTATTTGAGTGAAAAATAAGTATGCACATACCCAAGTAGAACAAAAGAAATATGACATGAAGTCATAGAAACTTATTTTGATTAGCTATAGAGAAGAAAATATTGGTTATAGATTGATGGATCCAAAGACCAAGAAAGTATACACCAAACAATATGTTGACTTCTTTGAGAAGAAGGAAGTAGAGTCTCATCCTTCGACTCACCTGATGTGGATTTTTCACCGCTTGTAAAACTGAAGTTGATGTTCCCACTGTTGATGAAAGTGATGGTCATGATCCGACGCAACCATGACCCATGAGAGTAGTTCAACATATGCCCAAATTGTATACTAACATGTTATGAGATGCAAGAATGGATGCTCCACCAGATATATCAACCCTGACCCACGAAATATTAGTAAAGAAAGACAAGAAGTGAAATTTACTTTGATGATTAGAGTTATGAAATCGATGAGCCCTCTATAGTTCAGGAATCCCTACAATCAAAATCTTGGAAAGATTCCATGGATGTTGAGTATAACTCAGTGATGAAAAACAACACTTGGCATCTTATCAATCTTCCATCGGGAAGAAACCCATTAGATGCATATGGATATTTAAAAAAAAATACAAAGCAGAGGGAACATGGATGAGTATAAAGCAAGACTAGTAGAAAATGGGTATGCACAGAAAGAAGGCATTGACTATGTAAAGACATTTTCTCCCACAACTATGACCAAAAGGATTAGGATGATGTTTTCTTTACTCCGCACATGAGCTTCGGTTGGAAAGTCCATCAAGATAGATGTAAAAAGTTCCTTTCTAAACAGAGATTTACAAGAAGAAGTCTACATGACTGAACCTAATGGATATATTGTACCTAGTCAAGAATCAAAGGTATACTAGCTAAAGAAATATTTGTATGGCCTCAAACAAGCACCCCGGGCATGGTACATCAAATTTATGAGCATCTCATACACCATGGTTTTTTTAGAAATCCATACAATCCCAATCTTTACCTCAAAAACAAAAGAGGGAGATTATGATTGTCGCTTTTCTATGTCGACGACCTAGTCATCACCGGAATTTCAGTGAGGATGATTGATAACATGAAGAAATATCTTAATCGATCGTCGACATGATAGATCTCAGGATAATGTACTATTGTGTTGGATTGGAAGTACGGTAGAAAGAGAAGCACATATTTGTTTTTCAAATGAAATATACTAAGAAAATGCTTGAGAAATTAAGGATGATGTACTACACAATCGATTGTTACACCTATGAAGAATAAATTTCAGTTATCTAGTTTATTCCATCTCCTATGGTAAATGCCACTCTATCGGTAGTTGATTGGGAGTCTCATTTACCCGACCTACACTAGACTAGATATGAGCTTTGTATTGATCTATCTATCAAGGTTCATGTACGAACCCATATTTTGGAATTGGAAGGCAATAATGCACATTTTGAGACATCCGAAAGGATCAGTGGATCATGCTCTAGAATACGAGAAGAATGACAACTTCTTCTTATTAGGATATTCAGATTTAGATAATGAAGGTAACATTGATGATAGAAAATCCACTTCGTGGTTTGCGTTCTTTATGGGATCTGGACTAATATCATGTGGAAGAAAGAAACAACAAAATTTTTCTTTCTCTTCCCAAAAGCCGCTTATCATTCTCAGCAGTGAAGTTGTCTATTAAGTGATATGGATGTCGTGTGTACTAGAAGGAATCGAATACCATAGGACAAACCAACCACCTTGTATGTTGACAATGAAGGTGTTATCAAACTTGTTCGCAATCTATTTTTTCATGAAAGAACACAACATATTGAGGTACATGTACATTTCATACGTGAACATGTCTTGAATCACTATATAGAACTTCAATTTTCTCCAATAGATTAACAATGAGAAGATATATTCACAAAGTCACTTCCACGTGATAATTTTGAAATGTTTAGAGAGTTTCTCTCCTCATCCCTTGAGGCAATGTAAAATTAAGGGTAGAGTTTTAGGGTAAATATATTTTACCTTTAGATAATTATGCATTATATAGTTAGTTTATTTAATTATTAATTGTTATATGATTTGTTAACCATATTTTTCATATTATCTCATAGGTTATATTGTTACATAGTTGTAACAATTATCTGTTTGATTTATTTTTCTTTCCAAATGTTCTTTTGGAAGCTTATGTTATCTGGGTTTGTATATTGTTGTCCAATATGTATAAATGTTGCAGATAAATCATTGTATAGATTGATTGATTATTAATAAAATCATCCAAGCTTCCATCCCTGCTTTCACAAGAATCAATACTTTAGATCTCATAATCTAGTTTCTAAACTACTAATGTTTTTGAAAATGGTGGAGATTAAGAGGGTTAAATGTGGTCACACACAAATTATGTCTATTTTTGTATAAAAATTATAAGTACCTATTATTTTGTGACCCCCATTTTTTGAGTTATATAATTTATTGTTAAAATACCTTCAATAGAAAGTTAGATAAAACCATGTACAATGTCGCAATAATATTTCATAATTTTCAGATAAATACATAATTTTTTATTAATTTTTGAAGTGCACACATCCTGAAAATGAAAACATTATGTGTACACCCCTATAAATTTGAGACAAAAAGTCATTTTTTTGTTTTTTTAGTGTGTGTAGAATGGAGTTTCGAAAGGATGTTTTTTTTTTTTTATTTTGTTGAAAAAATCATAAATTGTGTACAAAAACGTATGCATACATTTTGACAAGAAAAGAAGGAACTAGTAAAAGAAATTAAGGATGAAAGCCTTAAACTAATTGGATTTTAGAAAGAAGCATATCGTCACTAAGATAAAACCGAGCTTGACGTCATAGTATAATTTTTTTGGAATATTATGTTATAACACATTTAATATCATGGTGTACACATGATATTTTGATGTTTTCTTGCAAAACACAAATCCATTCATAGATTGTATAGTCCAAGGTTTAGGGTGGGAGATCCAAGGAAAATCCAAGCCATTGGTCAGGATTTTGAAACCAACAGAAGCTGGAACACGAGTGTATTATAAAGCGAGCATATAACGCACTCGCGCTCATGATTGGTATGTGGTATATAATATTATGGGAGGGATATATTTACTAAAATAAATGATTCAAGTATAATAAATAGTTAATAACATGAAAAATTATACTTAAAATTTATTTTAGTAAATATAAGAAGCAGGTCACTCGCACCTTATGGAACTAGTCTCACAACTCCATCTCACACGCTTTAGAAGATTGTTTTTCATATTCTAACCTATTCAATACATAGGTATTTTTCAGATTTCAACATTCAACTTAAAACTTTTAGGGTTTTAATTATACAATCTGTAGTACCCACATTTTCTAGCCTTAGTTATTTATTGAATTTTTACTCGTATTTATGATTGGAAGGGGATTATGATACATTTTGGATATTATGTTATGTTATTTGATCTTCATGGACATGTATTGTGATTTGGGTGTGTAACATCAATGTATTTTTTATTAGTATGTTGGAACATTTTAGTATATGTTGTTGATACTAACATTTTGCTATGTTATTTGGGCCTAATTTATATATGATAGACACATGGTTTGGTCCCACACCTTTATGATATAAACTATTCAATTATTGATGAGATCGCATGATAGCATGGATATATGTTATTTATATGTATTGCAATGGCTAACACATGGTGAATTTGTGTGAAATTGTGCATGTTTCTCATTTACGATTCCATGTTGATGATGTGTTAGCATAGTTTACATGCTTACCCTTGGTTTTTTACCGAGTAGTTGATTTAAACCTGTATTGGGAAGATGTGTTTAATGTTTTCATTCAAAGGTGCAAGGCAAGGGAACATGAGAACATGGGTTTCAAGGTGGCTACGGAAATGTGAAGAAGTGGCCAATGTGAGCTATGTCCTAACCATGTTAGTTGTATGAGGCCTTATTGGTTGCTTGTATTGTTTGGGCACCATGAGTGACCCTTATTTGTAATGTTGTATTTTATGTAAAATTAATTGTGGTTAGGTTGTTTATTATTGTTATAAACTAGATTGAGGGATGTAATGGTCCCCACTTGCATAAGGAATGTAATTTTTTATTTTTTCCTTGAGTACCGAGGATTTGGACAACATAAGCATCCTTGAGTGGGCCGCACATCCTCAACATTTGTGTCTAATTATGCCAAACCATGAATTGGGTTATTTTTGGCATTTTAAGTGACTACTTTTTGTTTTAGGGGTTCCGTTAGCATAAAATAAGCCCTTGGACTTTACCTATTAGGTAGAGGGGCTTCATTCAAAGAAAATAGGGAGTTTCCCTCCCATTTAGCATCTCTTTTGTCTCCATCCATATAATATTGATTAGAGTGCATGTGTTGTGAAAATTTGGATGAGCTTGTCTCACTTTATTTTTGGGTAATTTTGGAGAGGGGTGTTTAAATTTGGTTTCATCTTTTGTTTATTTTGTTTTGTGAATCTTGACTTCGAGGGAAGAGAGGGGTGACATACGTCACCCCCTCATTTGTGAGGAAAATTACTTTATTTTTATTCAAATACTCCTTCATAGGGGAGAAAGAGAACTTTTTCTTGGGAGCTTTTTTTCTTGGTGTGTTTTTGGAGTTTGAGATTTGTTTGGAAAAGGAATTGGGAAAATATTAGAGATTTGGAGAGCTTGTGGAGATAGGATATTTTATCTCACTTTGTGTTTTGGATTGTTATATATTATAATTTCTTGTTGCTAAAAGTTGTGTCTTATTGTATGTGTTGTATGGTTGTTTGGATGTGTTACTTGTTGTTTTCTCCATCCATTATATTGTTTGATGGATTTGGGATTTTTTTGGGGGAGAGGGAGGGATTTTCCATCTTAAACCTCATGGCTTGATGGTCAAGCAATGTTGGCTCTCTTTTATCCCCTCATATGGTTTGAGGTGGGTAAGGTGGTTCATATACTTTGAACCCCCTTCCCATCCTTGGAGAGGAAGCCTAATGTGTTTGAAAAGCCTCGGAGGAGGCATTTAAAAAAATGGGAGAAGTAATAAGGAGGGATGATTGTTTTTTAGGGATAAGGAGGTTTTGAAGATTTTTAAGTGTGCATCCTATGGTTTGACCACACTCTATGCTATTATTTTATGTCTCATCCACTCTTCCCCTTGTGGAGGAAGAATATGGTTTTATCCTCATTTTTATTAGGTTGGAATTTGTTATGTTTTGTGGTGTATAGGTTAGTCTTGTATGTGATATTCTTTTGTTTACCTCTCTCTTATTCTTGTGCATATTTGTAGAATCTATCTCTCTTTTTCTCATGGGGTTAGGGGTGGCTAGCATATCTTCCAAGATTTATAAAGGCATGTAATGATACATATAGGTTAGGTGGTAAAACAATACTTTATCTTTGTGGAGCAAAAATATGGAGCTCAATATTCGAATATGGTTGGAGTTTCCTTGATATCTTTTAACCTTGTTGTTTCCCAATTTTTGTGAAAAGTTTTACTTATTGTAATCATATGGATATGGCTATGTCAAGATACCAATTCTTTGTAATCTCCCTATTTTGGGATATTGATTTTATTTGAGTAAATAGTTTTGTATTAGTTTTGTGTAAACCACTCCTTATCGAGTTAAATATTGGTTGATATTACTTTCCATGATAATGGCTTGTTGCATAGTTTATCATCCCCTTAAATACAATTTTTTGTTGTTGTTTAAGATGTGGTTATTCTCATAATAAAAATGATGTTATACTCGATGTCTGTGATCATGAGTGTATAAGGGATGTTGAAAATTGTAAAATAAAGTGTATTATTTTTTGTAAAATATCCTCTTTGTATAACATTTGGTTTACTCATTTGATATTCCATTTAAAAGAAAGTGGTTACAATATGAATCTTGATGTAATATTGGAAATAAAACTTAATATTCTTGTATTATGTGTTATGGTTACAAATCATTGTAGGAGGAGAGATTGAATGAAATCGATTTAGAATTATTCTTAGTCCCATTATTTAAAAATTTAATCACTACTATTCAAAGGAAAGGATTTATTTCTAAGAATACATTTTAATATTTTAAAATTTATATGATTCATTTTTAACATATATATATATATATATATATATATATATATATATATATATATATATATATATATATATATCCTCACATATATTTAGTTCCCCACCCGATTGAGGTTATAGTAAACTCAATATCATAGTTGAATTTATTAAAAAAACAACATCCACATTGATGTGTGTGTGTGTGTGTGTGTGTGTATTTCTTAGATTTTATCCGATTATAAAAGAAAAGGTAAATGTATATAATTTATATGGGTTCAACTCAGTGCATATTAAAAATCAATTTTTTTGTTATATGAATTGAACCTTGTGGTTGGGTGGCCACATTGGAAAATTGTTTCGTATTAAAACAAAATAAAAAAATACAAGTATGGTTAGGGGTGGGGTGGCCAAACCCCCACTACCAACCCATTTCAAGCATTCCCGCCACACTTTGTCATCGCATAGCCACCAAACTCTACTCCCTCATGGTGCAGTCACCCCAAGTAAACCCTCCCCATATTCTCTATGAGACCAATGTACCCGCAATTTTTTTAATAAAATAAATTCATTGTATATATATAAACTCACATACACAACCTTAGTAAAGTGTACTATACAAAAAAAAATAAATTAAATCACTTGTTACACATGTAAAATCGGTAAATAAATAAAATCCCTCTTGCAATCTCCTCTTCCTCTCCACCACTATCCAATCCTTGTTTCTACGTGCACCCACATCAACAAAATAAAACAAAACTTATGCTCACACATCCGATAACAAAATAATATAAATAAAAAAACCTAAAATTTTGTATGAAGCATGGGTGGGTAAATTATGTTTTTTTAGTACTAATGATATAATTTTATATTTTTAATATTTTCACTTAAAAGGATTCACCCATCTTTTCACCCATGCTTTGGGCACCACATTATAATGGAAGTATTTATATCTATAGTGTATATTATAATATGGTTGGGTTTAATATCTTGATGTGATGGTAAAAAGTATATGTAAACAAGATTCGCGAAGCGGCCAATTCTGCCTTTAAATTGTAATTGTAGATTGTAAAAATTGAGGATGTAAATATTCAATAAATAAGAGAAACATCCAAGAAATTTGTTGTTGCCAAATAGAGCATATAATTTTTCTCCTACAAACTCAGAGCCAAAAATTCTTGTTCTGAAATTTGCAGTTGACCTTTTCGTTTGCGGAAGCATTAAACAAAAAATGAGAAATGTTCAAGCTAAGTGCACTACTTACTAATAAGAAACCATGTGTATGGTGAATGTTGTTTTGATGTTAGAAATGCATCCTCCTAACCCTATGTGCAAGTAAATTATGCTTAGTAGAGTTTCATGTCTGGATGTTGGTGTCTACAAGTAAATTTTGTGTCTACAAGTACAAATCCTAGAAAAACTGATGCAAATCAGAGATAGGAAAGCTTTCTTCCTCTGAAGACGTAGAAGTTGATCCTGTCATGAAAATTAAAAAAAAAAAATTAAGAGATCTTGACTCATACTTGGAGCCCATGGAGGAATGTTTATAAAACAACATTCACCAAAGAAGACCTGAAAACAACAACTAAAGTGCGTCAATAAGAAATGACTGAAGTAAGACTGTAAAAGAGAATAAAATAAAGCTAAAAGCTAAAATACCAAGTATAGAGCTCATGATCTAGCTCCAGATTGCTCCAAGCCAAAACATTACCAAAAAGCTGTAGATCACAGCCAGATGTTAATCATGTCTATATAATGCCAACATAGCAAAGGGAAACTTGTCTATACACTACGAAGAAACAACGAGTGAAGCAAAAACTACTACTTCACAACCGAGCCATGTAAATAGGCTCCAAGCTAATACTTTCACTGCAAAAAACAGTGCAAGTTCTCTACAATAAAGAAGATTTTTGAAGAAATTTACTGTAGCATGAACACACTACAATACTGGAAGAAGGAACATGAAGAATGGAAATTAAACAACAGACCAGAGTGGCTGCATAAGATTCCCAATCAAATTGCATATCAACTCAGTGCAACAGAGATATGAAAATCAACGACTGAAAGAACTGTTGGGAGAAGATTTATCAGACCTTGAAAGACTTCCTAAAATTTTTTTCAACAAATGCTCAAAGCAGGTTAGAGGTTAGTCATTTAAATTCAGATTTATTTAGTTGTATAATTACTTGAACATTGGAACCAGTAACAATATTGGGGTTATCAAATGGATTTCCCTCTTGCTTCCGTTTGTTCTGCCATTTGCGCTTAAAAGCAAGACCTGCAAGCATGATAGCCTCTGAGGATCCCATTGTTGTAACTCCAATTGTTTGTTCTTCGTCTCCCAGAGGGCATTGAACATCATTGCTATCATATTTGCACACCGATTTTGTTGCATTTTCACACTTAACACACAATCAGAAATTCGTGACCCCATGGATATTTTTAAAAAAATTCTTGATCTTGAAATCCGTAATACTGCAAAATATAAAAACAAAGACCCCACAAACCTGCAATTCTATAGTAATAGGGTATTCGTCCATATGAACATAATTCTTATTGATGACAACCATCATGAGCTTATCACACTCAGGCTCCATCCAGGTAGTGACAAATGAAATAAAAAACACCTCATTTCAGTTAAACAAAGGAAGAAATTGAAAATAGGGCTTCCCGAAATAACGATTCCACTATGATTCACCCATAATTTTTTTTTGAAGTGAAGTGAGACTAACAAAGAAAAAAACTTTAGAGAACAAAAATCGAGTCGAACTGGATATTTTAAATGAATTCAATAAAATATTAGTCTATCATTTTCCAGAGCATTCTTCACAAGGAGCTACACCATTTTTTCAAGAACTATCTAGACGCCACTTTTGAAACGTGGCAAATTGGCAATGACAAGGATATGGGGGAAAGTGTAAAATTGGGTCTATGATGTACTAAGTCACAAGGTTCGAGTTCAAATTCATGTTTGAAAAGGATAAATTTTGGTTCATGTTCGCTAAGGGATACAATTTTGAGAAAAAAATTATAAGTTCGAACAATTTTTTTCCTATAATTTTTCTTTTTTGAAAAAATACATAAATATGTCGAGGGACAGAGTGGGGTGAACTTTCTATCCGCTACTTTCAGTCAGTATATGTATATGTACATACATTTGTAAAATAATGCAAAATCACGTCAAAAACTTCCCGTGTAAAAATAAAGGATAAAGTTCGACTTTGTGTTCAATGGCATAATTTAAAAATTTTCGATAAAATTTGGAGAACCTTGTAACATGTACCCAATTCTAGGTGTGGTGTACCTCAACCAGCTATTCTTTGGACATGCAATATAGCAGAAGCATTCTCCACAAGGGAAACCATTATACAAAGAAGAAAAAATAACATGAGTAAAATAGAGTAATACAGAGCATCAAATTTTGGGTGCGGTGTGCCCCAAACTGATCACCCCTCGATTCTGAAGCTCTAAGTCAAAGGATTTTCCATGAGCAACCAATTTACACTAGAAAAAAAGTAGAACAACGACAAAAATGGAACATACCACATCCAATTTGGGTGTGGCATATCTCAAAAGACTATCTTTGTTGGTGGCATATAAACCGAAACTTTCTCCAGAGGGGGAAATTTACATTTTCACAAAGAAGAAGAGAAAAAGAAATTTCCATTTCGTGAATAGCGTACATCAAAGGATTACCCTACCCCTTGGTAGTGGCATTTAACTCGAAGGTTTCCACATAAGGGAACAATTTACACAGCTAAATAAATAGGTATTAAATTGAGGAATAAAATTAGTTAATATTCTGCATCTAATTATACAAGTGTCATACCTCTACGGACTATACCCAATTCATTTGTTACATATAAGCCAAATGTTTTTCCATGGGTGGGTAAATTGACACAGAAAAAGAAGGATTTAAAAAAGCAAGTGGAGAGAAAAATGAGAGACAATTCACAGACAAAGAAGCAAAAAGAAAAAACCTAACTAAAATTGATCACAGTTCTGCATACAATTCTCCATGGGGAATGGGGAATCTTAAAGTTTCCCCGCATAACAACAACTTACATAATCAAAAGAAACAGAAAAAATAAGGACAATTTTGTATCTCTGAGTTAGATTGAAACAAACCTGATGGAAGCTGAGATTTTCGCCATATTTTCCAGCAAGCTCTGCAACCCTTTTAATGGCTTCCTCTGAAGAATTATCCAGATTATCTACAACAGTTACCTTATACCCACCCAACAGCAATTGCAAAGTAGTATGGCTGCCTATATAACCTGCTCCGCCAGTCATCAGAATACTCTTCCCTTCACCCTCCATGTTTATCGCAGATTCGAGATCTCAAATAATACTACTTAATACTGCACAATTTTCGTTGGTGAGATTTAACGAATCATGAAAATTTAGGAGATTGTTGAGTGCAGGGTGAATGACTTACCTTATAGTGGCATGCATCACGAGAAATTGGAAAGAAAGTTTGAACACATGTCTGGCTAAGATTTTTAGTTTTAAAATTTATATAAACACTGTACTGTAATAAGGGAGAAAAATAGTCATTTCAAACTTATGAACCAATCAAAAATTTAATAAATTAATTTGAATAGATTTATTAAATAATTTAAAAAACAAACATTAGAGAAGAAAGTAAAATTCGTATTGCTGATTGGTTGGAAGCAAAGAATTATTGATTTGGAGTGAAAGGTATAGTATTCCTGCCATAGGCAGGAACTAATAAGAACAATACACTTTAATAATGGTAATAACATCTCAAGGCATATGGGTAGATATGTTTTAATAATTAAATAAAACTAAAAAGAGACATTAACAAAAAAATGCACCCTTCTAATTATTTTTGTCTTTTTATCGCGGTAATTACCTTAATCTAATTACATTGTATTATTATAAAGGGAAACTTTCTATGTTAAGGATATTATGCTTCTATAAAGTTATGCAATGTTTTTTTTTCAAATAATATCATGATAATACTATATATATATATATATATATATATATATAATAAAATAAAAATAATATTATAACGTATATAAGGGTTATTCATGATGACTCCAATTTTTCTCCCAAACTTATATGTATTATACCCGAAAACATCACTTTAGGGAGGTATAGGTTATTTTGACAAAACAAAATACTTATCGGGTCTATAACTCAATTCAAAAATATATTTATCCAAATTTTTAAAGATTATTAAGATATTTTTAGTAGTTAAAAATGGGGCATTACACAATCGATGTCTATTTTTGTGCCTTTTGGATTGGTTATTGACATTGTTAGGAATGTTAAATGTGTCAACATTAGAATTTACAAACCTCAAAACTCCCAAAGATAACAACCGATCGAATATATGGACTCATGAATTTTCTAATGAACATGGAGTTGAATCACTATATTTTTCTTACAATATGGTAAAATAATACTATGTTCGAGTACCTACTTTACAAGCTTAGGGAATGCATCTTTGCTTCGTCATGGTGCATCCTTCCACTAGCTAACTAGCCTCGGTGTCACTCTCATAATGGATCAAAATAAATTATTAACAAATTTTTTTAAGTTTGTCTCAATGTGCAAGGATGATTGGATATGATGATTGATTAGTTCATTGTGACTTGAAGGAAGATAACGTCCTCTAAAGGCCTAAAAAGACCATTATAGGCTAATCAAACACCCTCCTGGGAGAGTTCAAAAATATATTGAGTATCGAGAGGTGATGTTAGAGAATCTTCAAAGTATTGGAGGTAATTTATGAATATTTTTATGGCTTAGGTTTTAAGGTTTAAGTTTTAGGGCTCGGGGTTTATGGTTTATGGTTTAGGGTTTAGGGTTTATGGTTAAGGATGGTAAAAATAGGGTTTAGGGTTTTCGATATAGGTCTTAGCACTCAAGGTTTAGGGTTGATGGTTCATAGTTAATGGTTTAGGGTTTATTGTTGAGGTTCGGGTTTAGGGTTTAGGGTGTATAGTTTAGGGTTGAGGGTTTACAGTTTAGGGATCAAGGTTTAGGGTTTAGTGCTCAAGGTTTAGGATTTAGGCTTTAGGCTTTAGGTTTCGTGCTTTAGGGATTATATTTTAAGGTTTAGGGTCAAGGGTTTAGGGTTTAGGGTATATGGTTTAAGGTTACAGATTATGATTTAAGCTTTAACAATGAGGGTTTAGGGTTTAGGGTTTAGGGTTTAGGGTTTAGGGTTTAGGGTTCATAGTTTAAGGCTTAAGGTTTAGGGATTTACATTTAGTGTTGATGGCTTAGGGTTTAAGTTTTAAATTTTAGGGTTTAAGTTTTACGGTTTAGAGTTTAGGGTTTATGGCTTAGTGTTTAGCGTTTATGGTTTAGGTTTTAGGGATTGGGATTTAGATTTTAGGGTATAGGGCTCGGGGTTTAAGGTTTAGAGTTTAGGGTTCGAGCTTAGGGGTTAGGGTTTAGTGTTTAGAATTTAGGGTTTAGGGTTTAGGTTTGAGGATTTAAGGTTTAAGGTTTGGGTGTAGCGAATAGGGCTTAACGATTAGGTTTTAAGGTTTAGGGTTTAGGGTTTAGGGTTTAGGGCTCATGGTTCGGGATTAGGGTTTATAGCTTAGGTTTAGGGTTAAGGATTGATGTTTTAGGGTTTAGGGTTTAGGATTTAAGGCTTAGGGTTTAGGATTTGGGCTCGGGTTTTATGGTTTAGGGTTTAGTGTTTCGGTTTTAGAATTCATGGTTTAAGGTTTAGGGCTTAAGGCTTAGGGTTTTGGGTAGTAAAATTAGGGTTTAGGATTTAGGATTTAGGGTTTATAGTTTAGGGTTCATGGTTAAGGTTTTAGGGTTTAGGGTTTAGGGTCTATAGGTTAGGTTGGAGGGTTTACAGCTTTAGGGATTTGTGTTTATGGTTTATGGCTCGGGGTTTACGATTTATGGTTTATGGTTTTGGATTTAGGGTTTATGACTTAGGGTTTAGGGCTTAGGGTTTAGGGTTTATTTTTTAGGGCTCAGGGTTTAAGGTTTAGGATTTAGGGTTGAGGGATTAGGTTTTAGGGTTTAAGGCTAAGGGTTCAAGGTATAGGGAAAAGGGTTTAGGTTTTAGGGTTTAAGGATTAAGGTGTAGGGTTTATGGTTTTGTTGGCAAGGAATTTTTTAGATGGAAAAACTTATGGATTTCTTTCCAATGCTCTCGTAATATATGTCCCTCTTGTTAATCAGTGCAGCTACCATATATGCATGTGTGAGAAAATTTGGGTTTCTGTGGTGGTCTTTCGGTCGAGGATCCAACCGGGGCACTCCATTGACCTGCAAAGAAAGCTTGCAGATACTTGTAAGAGATAAATTTGTCTAAAAGTGGGAAAGGGAGTGAGAAAAGAGGTAGGAGAACTAATGTTGCAGGTACGAAATCAGATTCTTGCACACACTAGTTAGAAAATTCATCACATGCATTCATGGGAAGAAACAACCCTGCAAATGGAAAGAAGATGAAATAAGATTGTAAACTCAAAGTATCTAAAATCTCCTCATTAAAGAGGCTACAAATACTTCTTCTTGTATTGATGCTTAATCGAAGTTGTGCATAGTGCGAAATGGAGGAAATTGAGAAAAGGTGGGGAGGGCAAGTGGAAGAAAAATGGCTATCTCCTTTGTTGTCTCTAAGTACAATACACTCATGAGTTTGCAAGATCAATCACTAGCCCTTGAAAATGGAGTGAAGAAGCCAGTAAATCTCCTCGAAGAAATGATTACAAGTTCTTCTTTGTTAGAAATAAATGTTTACAATTTCTTTTCAATAATTTTCATCCGTTCGGATTCTTGATTCGTGAACAAACACAAATGACTAAAAATAGACTTTTAATAATGCAGTTGTTAGATTCTTTTTGTAACTTTCAATTTGAACCATTTATCTTGCATTTGAAACATTAAACTAGAGCCTTCCATATGGGAGAAAATTATTGGAGAGGGCATGAAGGATGCCTTTTGCATTTTTTGACATTTTGGTCCGTCCTTCCGCCTCTCTTCCATAGGTCTAACATGTTGCTTTATTTGAGTGGTGAAGGAATCATGGCTCACTTTTTTCAATTTTAACCTTTTTTACAAAAATTCTCAAAACTTCAAAGTTCTATATCGCTCCTGTCTCACTTTGAATTTTAAACAATGGGCCCAAGATCTTGGTGGAGCCTATTAGTGTAGGTTATTATTTATACTTTTATTTATTTATTAGGATAATTCTTACACTTGTGTTAGCCCTACACTTGTTGGGTTAGCTTGCTTAGGTGTACTATTTGTGTGGAGTTAGCTTACTACTTGTCTTGAGTTAGTTTCTCAGTTATGTGAAGTTAGCTTACTAGTCTTTTGGAGTTAACTTAACTACCAAAGATCGCTTAGTGGGAGTTCTTCACCACTGATTTAGGTAGTAGTTGCACTTCCTTCCTCCTATATGTACATCTTTCTTATTGAATAATTCAAGTCATTCTATTGTAATGTATTGAGCATTATGGATTATGATGGATTTCCATATATGGTATTTTAGCTCTTCTACTTTTCAAATCTAATGTGGTGTGCTATTATCATCTGAGATCGCGGCTTGGAACAATCTTCTTATCATTCCTTTCATGGTATCAGAGCCATAGATGATGTAGACATCCATCTGTAAGTTTTTCTTTGCAAGCAAGGGTTTATTATTTTCATGTATTTGGAATTTGTGAGCAATTTTCTACAGCATGCATTTTTATGCAAAACAAAGTGCGCCATTGGATTTGGAAGGTGCCAAAACCATAGAATCGATTGTAAACTCGACCATGTTTTGAGACAGTCAAATCTAGATGCAGATCTATACTCTGGGTGCATTCTTTTATCCATTGGATAAAAGCGTGTACCTTCTGGATGCAGTCTTTTATCCTCTGGGTATTTTGGTTTTGGATGCAGTCTTTTATCCACTAGATGCAGATCTGTACCCTCTGGTGCATTCTTTTATCCATTGGATAAAAGCGTGTACCTTCCAGATGCAGTCTTTTACCCTCTGGATATTTCAGTTTTGGGCGCAGATCTTTTATCCTTTGGTCGCAAGCCTGTATCGTGTGGATGCACTCTTTTACCCTTTGGACATTTGGGTGTCATGTTTCAAATCTGGATGCAGATCTGTACCCTAGGTGCATTCTTTTATCCATTGGATAAAAGCGTGTACCTTTTGGATGCAGTCTTTTATCCTCTGGGTATTTTGGTTTTGGATGCAGTCTTTTATCCACTGGACGCAGATCTGTACCCTCTGGGTGCATTCTTTTATCCATTGGATAAAAGCGTGTACCTTCTAGATGCAGTCTTTTACCCTCTGGATATTTCAGTTTTGGGCGCAAGCTTTTATCCTTTGGTCATAAGCCTATATCGTGTGGATGCACTCTTTTACCCTTTTGACATTTGGGTGTCACGTGTACCTTTTGAAAAGAAGATCAACATTAAAATATTATTTTAATAGCAAAACCTTCTAGAGCTCATAACTTTTGATCCATAGCTCGGATTAAGGTGATCTTTTTTTTTAAATTGTGTATTTTTTTGAGATCTACGCATTGGTGAGATTTTTATACACATATTTCAATTGTAAAAGGTACTTTTACTCATTGTAATATTTACATGCACTCAATTATAAAGTTCCAATTTGGGAGGGTGTTATGATCACTTGTGGACGCAATTTCGGTTGAGCCCGACGTCCTAAACCTTTGGGTGTTGCATTATTGTATCTAGGGGTGTATACATTTATATCTCTCTTGTTTGTTGAGATATTTTGGATCTATATTTTTCACACTTTTTTTGCATGTTGACAGTCTCTCTTGTGGGGGAGCTATTCTAGTGGAGCCCAGTGTTAGTTTGTCAGTGTTCGAGTAGTTGATTTTGGCAACTCATACAGATATGTGGTATCACTCTACTCATTCAACAGTATGGGAGGGTGTGGTGTTGATACTGCTTCTTCGGGTTTCATGTCCTTGCCTTGTTACCTTGGCTTTTCTTGGATCGTGGCACTCCTATTTATTTGGATCTCGTGTCCTTGCCTTGTTGCCTTGGTTGTTCTTGGATCGTGGCACACCTATTTGTAGCAGTTGATCAAATTATGTTTGATGTTTTTTTCACTTTTTGACATCACTCTATTGATAGTCTCCTTGCATGGAGCTATTCTGGTGAACCCCAGTGTCAGTTGTTTTTTTGAATTATATGATCGAGCAATGGATTCAGACCATAGTGTGCACCACACTTCTTCAACATTGTACAAGTTTTTGGAGCCAAGCTTCTAAGGATATCTTGCAGTAGGATTTTGCTCTCTACTTTGTTATTACTGGTTTTGGGTACCTTGTGGTGTCCATTTTCCCAGTTGTTGTATGTGGGTACCTCATCAAGCCTTGTTGCAGGACCCACCTTATTTTCCACCCACCTAAGCTATGCTTACGGGAAGGTGTTAGTGTAGGTTATTATTTATCCTTTTATTTATTTATTAGGATAATTATTACACTTGTGTTATCCCTACACTTGTTGGGTTAACTTGCTTAGGTGTACTATTTATGTGGAGTTAGCTTGTAACTAGTTGTGTTGAGTTAGCTTCTCGCTTATGTGAAGTTAGCTTACTAGTCTTTTGGAATTAACTTAACTACCAATCGACGCTTAGTGGGATTTCTTCACCACCGATTTAGGTAGTAGTTGCACTTCCTCTCCTATATGTACATCTTTCTTATTGAATAATTCAAGTCATTCTATTGTAATGTATTGAGCATTATGGATTATGATGGATTTCCATATATGGTATTTTAGCTCTTCTCTTTTCAAATCTAATGTGGTGTGCTATTATCATCTCGAGATCGTGTCTTGGAACAATCTTCTTATTGTTCCTTTCGTGAGCCATGGAGAATTCTTGAAATTTTACTTCACTTTTGGAAATTTGGTTAAATTTCAAAAAGTTCCCGATGGTCCTTTGTCCACTTTGACTATTCAATGGCAGGCTTCACCTTTGATATTTTCCCTATGGGCTTCACCTTTGACTTTTTCCCTGATAGCTTGATTAGGGCTGCGGGTCACTTTATAAATTTTCACCTTTTTTACAAAGAGGCTCAAAATCTAAAATCCCCGACGGCCTCTCCTTCCTTCTTTGACTCCTTTGACTGTGGGCTCAAGATTTGACTTTTTTCTTTAAGCCTGATTGGGGTTGCAGGTCACTTTTTAAATTTTCACCTTTTTTACAAAGAGATTCAAAAACACAAATTACTCTGCCAACCCGCTTCCAATTAGGTATGTCCATATACCCACGGATGATGGGGCCAAAATTTTATGGGGAATAAAATGCCCATCGTTCCCGACTGTGGGAAAAAATGTAGAGAAGAGGAAAACTCCACCATTTCATGCTCAATTTTCAAATTTATTTCACGAGCCAAGGAATTGAAAAAAATACAAGGTTCGACAATACATGGGCATAGAAATATTGACAATTTCATTCAAATGAGGACAATCAATAAAATTTTCACGGGTCTAGATAGAAAACTGGAAAATTTATCAAAAAAAGTAGAATAGGGATTTGAAACAACTCCAAGGCATGAATTTTTCTATCATTTCAAACTTTAAACTTGGCTTAAATACTTTAGGAGGCGAGAGCTCGAAATTTCAAATTTAACTTGAAAAATGAAAAGTGGTTTTTTGGGGACAATAGGTGGCTCTAGCTTAGGGACATGACATGGATAGAGCATGGTGAAGACGTGGTATGAGGATCCATAATATCAATTTTTAAACCATGTAACATTGAGAAATGCCTTATCCATTGGGCCTTGTAGAGTCATGTACAATTCTAAGAAAGAAAGATTAGTAAAAGGAAACACATGTCACACAATAGAAGGGGAAATTAAACCACACCAATAAATCACCTATGGTACAAGGCGGCATACAACTCGCTTTCATTGATGATATAGTTTCAATTATTTCCCACTTCAAGGAAATTCCAATGGTGTTCTATCCAAGTATGAAAGGAGAAAACATTCTCACCACAATCTCTAAGAATTTGGAATGGGCCGAGCCATAATGAATCAAACTTTCCATGGTTTCCCATTTGTTCTCTTCTCTTGTCCCATATCAAGTCAAAGTATCCAACCTTGAATTATCTTTCCTTATCCCTCTTGTCAAATATCTTCTTCACTTTCAATTGGTGTTCTTTGATTCGATCCACCACCGGAATCTATTTTCTTCTAGCTTCTCTAGAAATAGAATCTTTTTGTCTAAGCAATCTTTTTATCGACCATCTTCTATTTCCTCTAAGAACTTAAGAGCTAGCATGTCAATTGTGATGGGAATCTTTTCTTCAACTCCATACAACAGTTGGAATGGAGACATACCTATCACCTTCTAGGGAGTGATCCTTTTTTCCCACAATGTGTCGTATAACCTTTTGTGCCAATTCCTTTTATTCCCATCTACAAGCTTCTCATGGACAATGGTCACAATGTTCTTGTTGCTTGATTTGGCCTGTCCATTTCCTTGTGGATGGTAGTAAGAAGAATGAGTTAGGGAGATTCTGTAGCTATACAAAAACTCGGTCAGCTCTCTTGAACAGAAATAGGTAGCATTATCTGCTACAATATTTTGTGGCACTCTGAAATGGACTATGATATTCTCCTTGATAAAGTTTCATATTGTTTCAGTGTTGGCGTGTTTGGCCGGAATGGATTCTATCCATTTGGTGAAGTAGTCTGTTGATATGAGTACATAAGTGTGCCCCACAGTGTAAGGGTTATGAACACTAATGAAGTCTAGCCCCCATAGTTGAAATGGTTCTTCAATAACCACCGGTCTTAGTGGTAATGCAGCGAGTCATGATAATCCAACAAACTGTTGGCATGCTTTGCATTTAGAAACCCAATCTCAATTATCTACAAAGATGGTGGGCTAATAATACCTTCCTCAGAGGATCTTGTGTGTAGCGACCATTGCTGGAAAATGTCCACTACACGCTTGGTCATGGTATGTTATAAGCAACTTTTCTTTTTTCTCTTTATATACGCACCGAGAAACAAGCATCCAGTGCCTTTGTTCTAAAGTTCATGATTCCAGATCACAAACTTGGCTACCTTCAGCTTGAGTGTTCTTCTTTGTTTGTAATCAAGATGAGGAGGGCATTCTCCATAAGTCAAGTAGTAGGAAATATCAACGTACCACTCATCGGTAGTGGTGACAAAGAGAACCAGTGGGTTGTCTTCTGAACAAGTTGAGCAAGTACATGTTTCTTCGCCATGTTGAACTTTGAGAGTTTCATCTTTAGAAATCAACTTGCACAAGCCATTTCCCCTTACCAGATTAGAGGGTCAAATCTCCAAGTCATATTCTTGAGTCTTTGTAATCCAATTTCCTCTTTTAGCTCCGGATCCTGCTGTGTCAAGATGGACTTGATTGCACTACCAGGGACCATCGCCACTGTATGAGAATTGAGAATGTAAAACCTGAAGTTTTTTATAGCCTTGACCACTGCATAGGCATGCTTCTCTAATTGGATGTACTTTAGCTCATGCTTCTTTAAAGGACAACTCATGAAAGTAATAGGTGCTTCAACATCTTCATCATTTTTTTGAACAAGAACAATAGAGAGTGTATGCTCTGATGCATAACAATACATGATGAAATCTTTGTTAAAATATGGAGACACGAGGGTTGGAGCCTTGGCAATGGATTTCTTGATCTCTTCAAATGTTGACTTCCCTTCATTGTTCCATTTTAAACTTGCTTGAGGTTTCATCATGGAAGTGATGTGCTTTGTCAATTCAGCAAACTTAGGCACAAATCGACAAAGAAAATTTACCTTTCCAAAGAATGAATGAGCTCCTTTCTTACTTGTGGGTAGGTCTAATGCTTGAATGGCTCTAATCCTCTCGGATCAATGTATGCTCCATGTTTGTTCCTAATTTTCCCCAATACTTTGCCTTCCGTGACTCCAAAAATGCACTTTTTGGATTTAGTGATATGCCATGTTTCCTACACCTCGCAAGTACCTATTCTAAGTGATAGATATGATCTCCCTCTTCTTGAAAAATACTTCAGATAATGACAATGCAATGCTTCAGATATTTAAAGGCCAAATCCATCACCCTTTGGAATGTAGCTCCTGCATTGATTAGGCCAAAAGGCATTCCGTTGTAGGAAGAAGTGCCCCAAGGTGTTATAAAGGTTGTCTTGGTGTGGTATTCCTCTGCCACTTTGATTTCATTGTATCCTGACAATCCATAAAGTAATGAAAGCATTTCAGATCCGGTGACTGATTACAGGATATGGTCCATGATATGAAGAGGATAATTGTCCTTGAGTGATGCCTGGTTCAGGTTGCAAAAATCTACACATATCCTTATTTCACAATTCCTTTTCCGCACTAGCACAATGTTAGCCACCCATGTTGAATGGTGGATGGGAAAGATGATCCTTGCATTAAGCATCTTCATTACCTCCTCCTTGATGGTATCAACAATCTTTGGGTTGTACAACCTTTATTTCTACCTAAAGGGCTTAACACCCTGCTTCAAAGGAATTGAGTGATGCATTTCTTTTGGCTGGAAGGATTTGAGTTCATCATAAGAGTAGGACAAGACATCTGAGTATTTCTTGAGTAATGCAACAAAAATTATTTTTTCTTTAGGAGAGCAACATTTTTTAATATTGACCATCCTTGGCTCCTCCGGGGTACCAATGTTTTCTTTATCAAAATAAGTTGGGCACCGAGAAGATTGCTTTTCTTTCTCTTGAATGAATCTGTCATGTTTGTTGAAGAGGTCTTCTAAAGAGACTAGGCCTTTGGGAATTTTGTTCCCTTTCAATTTTATTACTCCCTCATCATCAATCCCTTCAATTACTTCTTTCTCTTCTTCAGGGACTGCTTCTCGGTGTGGATTTTCACCTCCTTCGAAGAAGAGATTATTGAAATTATCCCTTTACTCCAAAAAGGATAGAATTTGGTTATCATCATTGAAGACTTGCCAATGATTTGCATTTTCTGGTACACTAGGCTAGAATACCATTTCAATTGTCACTTTGTCTTTACCAAAAGAAGGATGACATGTCACTAGGGAAGTTGACACTACAAGAGAATCAACCTTTTCATCATGTTCCCTTGGAATAGCTTCAATGGAAAATGCATAAAAATATTCAATGAAATCCTGCACTCGCTTTTGTAATGCCTAAGCCTTAGATTTTTCACCGATATCATTGGTGGACCTACTTTACCATAATTTCTACATCACCTTTACATCTCATCTTCTTGATTTCCATGTCCTCTCGCTGCATTCATGCCTAAGAGAAATTCTTCATACTTTACATTATTATTTGTATTATCAAATTGTAAATTGTAGGCAAAAGGTTACACCTCATTTGAAGCGAGTACAATACTACACCAACGCATGAACCTACTCTGGAATGACTACCATCATATTCCATTGTCCAAATTTGATCTTCCTCTTCCTCCATAACAAGTAGCAAGTTCTCTCTTTTTTGATGTGAGGAAGTAGTTTCCTATCCCACAATCTTGAAAGAGAATGTTTTCTTTTGGATCATCATACTTTCGTCATCATGAACTTCATGTTTCTTACCGATAGCAACTTCTTCATCTCACCTTTTACTGGGATAGTTGTAGATGACCAATCCATTTTTATTTCTCCACCTAGGTCCCTACAAAAAATTGTACTCAAAATCATACAAAAATATGTTGGGATGTCAGCTACAAGTTTGGTGAAGAGCATCTTATTTTCGGAAAATCGGCTAGTGCTACACTGTGCATCTTTGATTCTTCCTACCAATGGCACTTGTTTGGATTCCATTTATTAGTAGGTTTAATTTACTTGGGTCAATGTGAGGCCTAGAGAATTTGCAAATTTTGTTGGCATCACATTATCTGAGGCTCCGGAATCTATGATACAATTATTTCGCTTGAAGCCTTTAATGAGGAGTGACAGTGTAAAGGTTCAACTCGTTGGTTTTAGACGCATGGAGGGCTAGCATGTTTTGGGAAGATAGTGTTGATGGTGTGGGGCATAATCCTTTAGAATTATGACTCAAGGATATAAGGATACCACCACAAATTGCATCAATGAACCTATCAAATTGGGTAGGGTGTGTTTGTAGGTTGTTTTATTTGTAAGAGCTGGACTTTGGTTTTGCTTGCATGTTCCAAAAATTTGAATGGGTCAATGGTGGGTGAGGAAGAGGCTCTTGAAATGGAGGAAGATCTACATGATGGAGAATTTTCTATTTTTGGTGTTGGGTTCTCTTTTTTAGATGTAACAATTTGCTTGGAAGGGGGTGAGGGTGTAGCCTTTGACTGAACTTTAGATGTTTTTGTAGGACCAACATTTAGAAGAGAATCATTCTTAGCAACTTTTGAGTTGGAAGAAAAATCAAATGACTTACTTGGTCTAGTAGCATGCTCTTTGGAAACTAGTGAGTCTGGTTTTTCTTTGGTTGATTCCATGGAAGGTTGTAATGGTAATCCTCTATTGATGATTTTATTCTGTGTAACCTCTGGAGGAAAATCTTCTTTATTATTCTTCTTATCCTTTTTGTAATTGTTGTGGCTGAAATCCCTTTCTTATATTTAGAGTGAGTGAAAAAAATACATGAGAAACTTGGAACTTCTTCATCACCTTCATCTTCATCATCAACATATTAAATCAAGACTTTGTGCATGTCAACTTCCTCAATCTCAAGATAGTTTTCATAATCTTCCATGTTTTCTTCTTCAGTTTCATCAATTTATGCTTCCTCCTCTGGCTCTTTGGTGTCACAGATGGCATTGACTGGTGGTGCTTTAAGAGGAATCTAATGAGTAGGTGGATAAATCCTTGGCCTATCTGGAGGGTTTGGTCTCCTGAAAGCGTTCCCCATTGTGATATGAGATATATGTTTCTTCAAGGGAACCAAGTCATTTGCCAATTTTTGGAACATCGATCAGTGGTGACATAGTTTGAATTCTTTCCCTTTTTTACCATTAGGGCCTTTCACCTTTCAAGATAGGATTAGATCATCATCGGTTTCGATTGCGAAGTTCTAGGCTTGCCTCAATGTTCTTCGTTGGGCTATTCTGAGGAAGAAACCTACTTCGATGGCGAGAGCATTGATGAAAAACCTCTTCAAATTATTTTTGGAGGCACCACATCTTCATGGATCCTTCTTATCACTCTATCATATCTTTCTACAAGGTCTATCATTGACTCGAGGTTTCTTTCTTCATTTGTACCAATTAGTCCAAAAGATCCTGAAAATATTTTGTGGTCTTGAAACAATGTTTGAATGCACTTATTATATCTTCCCAATAGGTGATAGACCTTGGGGGTAGCATTTAGAACCATTTGGCAACCTTTTCTTGAAGTGACTCCATAAAGTGTTAGACTCAAAACATCATTGTCCTCAACACCCAACATAATGTAAGCATGATAAATTCTTCTACTATCTCTTCAGGAGTTGAGAACCATCCCCTTTGAATTTTGGGAAATTTTTCTCGAGCCTCTCGATAACCCATGGAGTGGTTGAGTAAGAGCTAGTGGATCGGTGTTTCCTCCCCCATGGTACATTAAGCCTACGGGTTTCATGATCCCATTCATGCTCATGATCCCGATCCCCATTCTATTTCTATTTCTATCTTTAAACATTGCTAAGGTCAGTGGCTTCGTTGTTGTTCTTTCATCTCGCTCGGCTTGAAGTCTCTTGATTTCTTTGATTTAAGCTCCTATTTCTTCATCGGCTCTCACTTCTCTCTCTCTAGATTCTTATTCGGTATTCACGCTGGTGAAGTCTACAAGGTTCTTGTTTGTATGAAAATTCAGCGTCCAAAGGATTGAAATTACTCAAGTTCCCAACGTGATCGGTTTCTTGAAAAGGAATCCTCTAGATTCGAGTAGCTCTTGTCTCATTTGAAGTTCCTCAAAAATGGGATCAGGTTTGTCCTCCTTATCTCTATTTCTCGGGTGACTCTTCTATCCACCACTTGAAAATCTATGCTCTTCTCTGCAAAGTCTTTGGGATTTGTCTTTGCCTCTCCAATTTAGTAGCATGTTCTTCTTCAAGGTCCAAAATTCTCGTGGCAATGAAGTAGTGATTGGAACTTTGTCTATTATGCTAGATAGCTTCTCTCAAATCTATAGCAATGTCTTCTTAGATGTGGCGAGAGAAATTCAAGTCTTTCATAGGAGGGCCATGATTTGAATCCACATGGCTCATGTAGCCATTTAAATTCTAGAATTTTTTTCTTTTTTAATTTTGAATTTTCTGACCTTGCAGTCACATTCAAGTGTAGATGCTGCTAAATCTACCCCATGGTGGGTGCCAAAAACTATTGGCAAGGGAATTTTTTAGGTGGAAAAACTTGTGGATTCCTTGCCAATGCTATGGGAATCTAAGTCCCTCTACTTAACCGGTGTAGCTACCATATATGCATGTGCAAGAAAATGTGGGTTTTTGTGGTGGCCTTTTAGCCGGGATCCAATAGGGGCACTCCACTAACCTTGCGGAAAATCTTGTAGATACTTGCAAGAGATAACTTTGTCTGAAAAGTGGGAAAGGGAGTGAGAAAAGAGGTAGGAGAACTAATGTTGCAAGTAGGAAATCAGATTCCTGCACACACTAGTTAGAAAATTTATCACATGCATTCATGAGAAGAAACAACCTTGCAAATGGAAACAAGACGAGATAATATTATGAACTCAAAGTTTCTTAAATATCTTCATCAAAGAGGATACAAAATCCTTCTTCTTTTATTAATGCTTGATTAGAAGTTTTACATAGTGGTGAAATGGAGGAAATTAAGAAAAGGGGGGAAATGGAAGAAAAATGGCTATCCCCTTCATTTTCTCTAATTACAATGCACTTGTGAGTTACAAGATCAATCACTGACCCTCAAAAATGGCATGAAGAAGCCATTAAATCTCCTCTAAGAAACGGTTACAAATTCTTCTTTGTTAGCAAGAAATGGTTTATAACTTATTTTCAATCATTTTTGTCCATTTGGATTCTTGATTCGTGAAGAAACGGAAATGGTGGAAAAACTAGAATTTCATAATTCAGCCGTTACATTCATTTTGTAACTTTGAATTTGAACTATTTATCTTTCCTTCAAAACTTTAAACTAGATCCATCCACGTGGGAGAAAATTATTGAGTGGGCATGAAGGATGCCTTTAGAATTTTATGCCTTTATAGAAAATTGGCATTTTTGACATTTTGGTCCACCCTTCCTAGGCCTGAAATGTGGCATTATTTGAGAGGAAAAGAATCGGGGCTTAGTTTTTTCAATTTTAACCTTTTTTAGAAAAATGCTCAAAACTTCAAAGTTCTTCGCTGCTCGCTCTCCCACTTTGAATTTTTAACGATAAACCCGAGACCTTGGTGGAGTCGTAGAGAATTCTAGAATTTTTAGTTTGATTTTGGAAATTTGGTTAAATTTCTAAAAGTTCCTTGATGGCCCTCTTGTCCACTTTGAATTTTCAATGGCGGGCTTCACCTTTGACTTTTCCCGATAGCTTTGATTGGGGCTGTAGGTCACTTTGTAACTTTTTTCCTTTTTTACAAAGAGCAAAAAGTATCAAATCCCCTCGCGCTTGCTTTGACTCCATTGATTGTGGGCTCAAGATTTGACTTTTTTCTTTAAGCTTGATTGAGGTTATGGGTCGAGCTTTTAACTTTTTACCTTCTTTACAAAGAGGCTCAAAAATAAAAATTTCTTTACCGAACCGCTTCCAATTAGGTATGTCCATGTACCCATGGATGATGGGTCTAAAATTTTATGAGGAAGAAAACACCCATCATTCTCGGAACTTCAGAAAAAAATGTAGAGAAGAAGAAACCTCTACCATTTCGTGCCCGATTTTAAAATTTCTTTCATGAGCCGAGGAATCGAAAACAATACAAGGTTTGAGTATTCATGGGCATAGAAATATTTACACTTTAATTCAAATGAGGACAATCACTAAAATTTTCATGTGTTCGAGATAGGAAAATAGCAAATTTATCAAAACAAGTAGACTGGGGATTTGAAACAACTCTAGGGCATGGATTTTTCTATCTCTTTGAACTTTCAACTTGGCTTAAATACTTTAGGATGGAAAGAACTTTAAATTTCTAATTTAACTTGGAAAACTAAAAGTAGTTTTCTAGGGACAAAAGGTTTAGGGTTAGGTTTAAAGCTCGTGGTTTAAGGCTCATGGTTTAGGGCTGAGGGTTTAGGCTTTACCCATTCAAATACTATAATTTTTTTTTGTCTTACCCACTTTCTTAGTATTGAAAGATAGTATTCAAATAAAAGTCTTTATTTTCTTCATAGGAATATCATTGAAAGAGAGTAATCACAAAGTTTTTTCTTTCATCTATTTATATTTTGAAGGAAAGAAATGCTAGATATCCAAGAACAATTTTGTAAAAAAAAATGTTACCCAATACAACTATCTTATTTTTGCCATCACAGGGAACTATTTCACTCACGGTAATGTTATGTGTCTTACCCATTCTTATTATTATTGGTATAGATTATGTAGCTGGAAAAGGTCTATCTACTTTTAGGTAGAACATTCAAAGTGAGTCATCATAATTTGATGTCTTTCATCTCTTGATATTTTTGAGTGAAATACCAAATATCCAAGAACAATTTGGTACAAATAAATGTTTTTGATTATCTTCTAAATAATTCTTTAAGTTGGAAGTTGTCAATAACGAATGTTTCATTCAATTGACAAAGATTTATACGTCCGATTCTTGTCTTGTCCTGCCACAAAAACCCCAGCTTATCGATTCTTAGATACAAGGAGATACCGTTACTTTACTTCCATTTATAAAGATAGAGATATTGCTAAATTTGTGTTATGACCTCTAAAATCGTATGCATTTCAAGTTATTTGGAAATCACATCACACCCTTCACTAGGCTTGATGACATCCCATATCTTTTTCGAGGCACTTTTGAAAGAATCCATGGGTTTATCATAGAAGGAATTATCAATGGATGAAAGATAACTAAGCCATAGGCTAGTGACTCCCATTCATAACTAAACACGAAATATTTACTAGGAGATTTATAACCCCTTTTGTTCTTATATATTCCCTATTGTTATGATTATTAAGATGTTCTGTCAATTTTTTATCCATTCTAGTAGCAAAAGCGCTTTCTCTTTCTCCAGAGGATAGGATATTCAAGGAAATTTGGTTCGACCTATGCCTTCGTCTTCATATATTCTCTATGTTTCTTCTATTTCCTTTGAGATTAAGTTTTGTGTTGCGATGTTTATTTTTTCCATCTTATTTTGGGTCATCATGCCTTGCATAATACCTTACATGGAAATATGAGAAATGTGGAAAAAAATTCAAAGTGTGAAGAAATTGGCATTCAAGAGCGCAAGTATATGTGGGGAGAAACAAGTTTGGTAGAGATGTGTAATATGCATTGCAAGGAACAAGGAAAATTTCATATACATTTAGTTTCTTATCCCACCTCTCATCAACAAGGTAGTTGTACAAGAATAAGAGGAATTATGTTTCTAGGCATGAGACTAGGAAATATGGTCTTAATATTGATATTCAAAATATTAACTCACTCATGAGACCTACTAGAAATATACGATGTTTGACAATCCTATTAGTGAACAATATCAAGAAATTTTTTCTATTTGTAATCACTACTATAAACTAGAGGGATTTTAAATAATCTCTAGGTTTCCTTCTGGTTGTCATGCCCTCCTAGTCAAGTTGTCAATAAAATTGAACGTTTTTATTCAAAGTAAAGAAAGAGTTGTTGAGAGTGAGAGTGAGATTGATATTTTCAAGGCTTAAAATTTAGGGTTTAAGGTTTAGGGTTTAGGGCTCATGATTCAGGGCTCATGGGTCAGGTTTTATGGTTCATGTTTTAGAGTTAAGGATTTAGGGTTTAGGATTTAGGGATCAAGACTCATGGCTCATGATCAAGGCTTAACATTTAGAGTTAAGGATCTAGTGTTTATGGTTTAGGGTTTAGGGTTTAGGGTGTATAGTTTAGGGTTGAGGATTTTGGGTTCAGGGCTCATAGTTTACTTAGGTTTTAGGGTAAATAGCACTCAATATTTAGGGTTTAGGGTTTTATTTTTAAGGATCAATGTTTAGAGTTTAGGTTTTAAGGCTTATGGTTTAGGTTTTATGTTAAAAAAAAAAATCATACCTCCTTGAGATGTAGAAGGGTTTTTACTGATTATTTTATCTTTCATTTAGAGTTTTTACGAGTAGAAAAACTAAGAAGTAACCAGTGAACCTTGCTCTTATCCAATGCAGGGAAAGTTTTGTAAATGAAAGTGAGAAACATCTTTGGATAAATGTTGAGAAACTAGATGATTCAAATAGGTGGTTTAGATTTCTGAGAACATGATGGAATGATAAGACTATCTTAGAAGAGAGGAATAGATTTAAAGGTGCCTAGATTTGAAGCTTCTTAGTTGAGGAAACAAACCCAATTGAACTAGTCAGTGCAAAGTTGGACCAAAACAAAGAACTAGAGGAAATTCTTGGGATTGGGATAACACTAAGTGAATGAAGGAAGCCTTGAGGAAGAGCTCCTGATTTTTCTAATTGTACACATTGTACTCATGATGTTTTAGATCCTTCAAAACCTCATGATGACCACTACCTTGATTATTTTAATTGAGAAAAAATTACATGTGTTTTTATTTATTATGTGTTATAAGGAATTGCATGAGTCCATATATTCGAGAAATTGTGGCTACCTTTGGGAGTTGTGAGATTTATAAAATATAGTTTTGACACATCTAAAACTCCTAAAAATGTAAATAACCAATAAAAAGACACCAAAACCTAAACAATAACTATATTATTTCACAAAATAGATATCGATTGTATAATTTCAACCCTAAAATATTTAGGCTAAATGTCGAATCCTACAAAATACCTATGTACTAATCAGATTAGAATCTAAAAACTATCTTCTAAACTATGAAAAATAGAGCTGTGAGAGTAGTTTCATAAGGTGCAGAGTGAACCTAACTTTTTATATTTAGTAAAATAAATGTGAAGAGTATTTATACTTTATTATTTATTATATGTAAACCATTTATTTTCGTAAATGTATCCCTCCAATAAGAATATATACCACATAGCAATCAAGAATGTGAGTGTGCTATAACGCGGTCACGTTTCACTTTTTGGGCACCCATATTTGTGCACTTACCTATCTAGGGTTTTGCAAGAGATTATTTTAATGAAGGTTTACCAAGATTTGGCGATCACATAGGAAAATCCATGTTATAGGAAGAGAACACATTAAAAGAATCATCGAAACCTCAAAGGAGGTTTCTTGGTCATTTCCGTAGACCAAGGCACCCAGATTTTAGACCAGGGGACCCACGGGTACCCCTATCACTCTCTAGGAACCGCACTCTAGCCAGATAGTCCAAATATACACTTTCTCATGCTCCTGCGTGATTTTTTCCTCCTCCTATTCAGGTTGGTCAACACTACGACATAGTCCCACGACACCATCAAATCGTCTAAGGCCTTTTTAACACTCTTGCACAATATGGTTTTATATTTCATTTAATGGATTTCTTCAAGATTATTTCGATATTTTGTTACTTTATTTATTCAGTTTTTTGTTGCTTCTATAGCATTATATTACACTAGAATATCCATATTTTAGTTAATCATTTTGTGAACCCTATCTTTGAATCCACCTTCATTTTAGGTATTTTCTCATCTTTTCTATCATGGCTCCTAAAGTCACTGAAATTTCCTTCTCTGATTTACTTTAAAGGCATCAAAATTTCCCAATTGTTCTTAAGAAGGCCCTAGAGATTATGTATCTTCCTAAGATATGCCTCGACATCAAGTGTTATTTTTTATCATTTATTTGATGAACCTAGCCCTCATGATCATCCATCTCATCAATCTATGTTGGACTCAATTTAAAACTTTCACTCTTTATTTCATGACAAATTTAAGGCTATAGAATCCATGACTACATATCTCAAATGTGAAATCCAATATCTTAAGGGAAATTCTCGACTCATGTTTGTTCTCTTTATACATCTTATCTTGAGTCTATGTCTACTAGACATGTACTTGTATCGTGAACCTTAAGTCATACCATTACCAGCGTCTCTCACATTTGATCACAATACTAAGAAACATGGCATTCTTAATGAGCTCCTTGGTTGTTAATTGATCACATTTATACTTACTCATTAGTATTCTCCTTATCCACTAGTAAAATATTAAGGTCGTGCATATTACAATTACCATCAAGTTACTGGACACAATGACAATGATTGCTATGCTTTACAAAAATAATTTAACATCTTGAGCATCAAGGATTTTTCTCATTCATTTCACAACATTCTATTACAGTCCCATCTACAAATGTTACATCTCAATTGGTCCATAAATTTTATTCATCTATATATAATAAGAATCATGTTATCAATTCTACACTTCCTTCTTTGGAGACTCAAATGCCACCTATTCAATCCACTCCACATCCTCTTACGGATAGTCCTACTCCTCCACTCAAGTTATGTGCGACATTACCAAGTCAATCTAAGAAACATATTGTAAAGATCATTTCAACCTAGCCTCCACTCAAGTCATCTATGGTAAACAAATAACCACTTGCTACACAAAACAAGCACACTCTAGCTGACATTTTTCCACTCTCACAATTTAAAGACCATTTCCAATCCTCGCCCGAGCATCCAATCTCTTTTGTCAAAGAAACTACTACTTACATTGATCCGCTTAGCATAATTTTACTAAATCTCCATAACTTACATACTTGGGGGCATGGTTTTTATCATCGTGTTCCCTCTTCAAAACAAAAAAAGGCGTATTACATTTTCATCATATAACTATCCAACATCCGCTCATTACACTCATACTTTGATATATACTCACATTGTCATTACCCTATGACACACTCTTGTGCTTGAATTCACATTCGAATATTGAGGGCATCCGACACACATGAGCCCCGCACACTACAAAGATAGACTCTACACATTTCATGTCTTCGTACATTCTACACTTTGCATCCTATATATATCATAACACATTCTACTCATACTACACCATAGCTTCTACACATTGCAAATTTTCAAACATCATACATGTTATCTTACATTTTTACATCCTACACCTTACATATTGCATCTTGTGTCTTACATATACTATTCATCTTCATATCTCGATGTCATCTACGGATCTTTCATTACATACCATACACACTACTACACACATCATGCATTTTACAAATTCTCTTCTACCCATTACACTGATTACCCCATGACCCACTCTAATATCGTGGTCCATACTCGACTATTGAGGGTATATATCACAAATAGACCTCATCACCTCTACACACTCATCATTCAATATTGTTATAATGAGACATACCTAGATTAAATCATATACGCTTTAGGCTACATTGTTACTTCTTATAGCATCATCTAGTGATAGGCTACATCATCACTTTTACTTGCATCATTTAGTGGAATCATATTTAGGATAAATCACCACTTATTTATATTCATCTTTTCATGATATAAACTTAGGCTACAACGTCACACACAATTCAATTTTATGTTACATATTTTCACTACACACCCATCACATCGCACTACACACAACACATAGTTTGACTATTTCCCAATGAAGCACTCTCATTTATGGTTCATTCTTCACTATTTAGGAAGCATACTAAATGGACCTCACTGCATACAATTCCAATCACTTGGGTGTCCTGTGGATCCTATCCTTCAATCTACATTCCATTCCATTCATCCACTACATTTTATGGTTGCACTTACTCTTGCTTACTCATGCTTTTACATGTATGCTTTACTACACATGGTAGATACATATATTGTATTTAATCATCATTATCATACACACATGGATGTTCACTTGATTTCTACTTGTGATCACAAGCTATATAGGGATACTACATACAACATGGATTATTGACTACCGGTCCCATAACAGCCCCTAGGGGCATCCACATTCATACTCTACAGGTGTTGTTGTTTAAATTTTTTCCATAGAACACTACTTTATTTGTTTATACACACTTTTACATATGTTTAATCTTTCTAGAATGTTAATTATTTCTTCATGTGTAGAATGTTTTATGCGGTATAATTGTTTCGTAGTTATTTGTCACATTATTTTCTATTATTTGTTCTTATTTGTGGGATTTTCCCTTTGTCTTGTGTGCAAATGTGTTTTTGTATGGCCACTATATGGCTTTTAGTGTCTTACGACATCATGAGTGTTGTCCAATGTTTGCAACCCTCTTTTCATGGTCTATCTTGGCTTCTTACGTGTTTACTTGCATCCTAGATTATACATTATCTTGGTATCTTATACTTTTTCTCTACATGCATTCTTGTTTGTACTAACAATTTTTTCTAGCCATTTGTTTGCATGTGCCTTGGTTTCTAAAAAGCACATCTCATCCTTGAAAGGCATAATATAAGTGGTCAGTCCTCTTTTGGGCCACATTCTCCTATCCATGATGTTTCATGCACCTCAAAAGAGGGGGGGGCATCATTTGGATTTACACACACTACATAAAGTAGTACCAATATAATTCACTTTTGAGATTTATTCCATCAATAGTGGGTTACATAAATGAGTTGGTTCGGACTATCTACAAACTCCATACATGACATATTTTACAGACAGGTGTCCTTAGCACATTCAAGAGTAGGTAAAGGATAGAGGATAAACAAGACCTTCGTTTCTACACTTCCATGATGTTGGATCACCAAAAAAATTAGAGAATAAAGAGATATCTTCACTTTCGGGAAGCAGCTTACATGTTGGAGGATAAATTATACTTTCCTCCCTACACTTATTTAGCCAAAGATGGCATGAGGTCACCCGAAAAACTCACATGAAATTGACAAAATCCTTTCTAAACCTCTTGTTTCTCATCATAGATCAGGTCTGCATATTCATTTTTCATTTTCATACTTTCTTTACATGTTTTTACTTATATACATGCATTTTTACACATTACACATATACATGTGTATTTGAATACTTAATTGTCTTCAGTTTCACAAGTCTGTATATATGGGAAGCAACTCAACATCTCACACATAATGGGTATATCACACACATAGCAGGTGCATCACATACACGATACTAACCATTGAGGTACCCCACACACATTGGCATCTATACACAAACTTTGATCCTAGCTTCACTCTCATCACTTTTTTCACTTTTACATCTTTAGTCTCTATGCTCCATGTTTCTCTATAACTCCACACTTTTTCTCGGTCCTTGAATGTATTCTACATCAATCTACATGGATATCGGTACACATCCCTATCTACTTTATGTTATTGAAATTTTTATCACCAAGATAAAGTGGGGTAAAATGTAAATAGATAATCACAAATTTTGAGTCATTACTTAGTCTCGGTTTCATACTGCTATTCATATGGTTCTCAAGTGAAAAGAGTAATAATTAACCCATGTCTTTAGACATTTTTTTGTTTTTACCCATACTTTCCATTTTACACCCATACTTTTCTAGTCTATCTTTTCATACTTTAGTTTCACCATTTCTAGACTGGAGCACCAAAATACGATAGCAACGTTAGGTGCCCTCATCCCCTTTAGGTTCCTCTTTCCTCTTTACATATTCCTCTCACTTTTAGGGAGCTTTATAGCCATTATAAATTCTTTTATTTTTGTTATTTGACCTTTACGAGGTTAATTATGAAATTAAAGAAAGATAACCATTTAAATATAAATTTATGTGACCATAATGAGGGACCAAGCACTAAGCACTTACTATCACCACCTAAGGTTGTATCCATTAAAGGCATATATAGCTATCTTTTCATCTATCTAGCTCCATTACAAAGCACACAAGGTTGGTTCATCTGCATCAGATTTAATAGGAGGGGATTCTATTATTTCCGTGCACATATTTATTAAATTCACAACTAGCACAATATAACCTAGAGTAAAATTCCGCACACACGCACACCTAGAACTACATTAGTTCTGAGATGTATTGCAGCACTCAAGGATAACTCCATCAATTTGGCTATTGAGGATAGTTTGACCCCTTCATATGCATCTTTATTTTTTAGAGTTTTGATGCTTTGCTTGGGTTTTGCAAGTTATTCTTCTATTATAGGTTTACCAAGATCGCGGCGATCACACGGTGACATCCACATGACAGGAAGATAACACAAGTGAACACTTGGTGACACCTCGAAAGAGATTTCCTAGTCATTTGCATAGACCAGGGCATCCAGATCTCGGACTACGGTGCCCGAGAGGAACCCCTATCCCTCTCCAGCTACCCTAGTGTAGCAAAACAATCCCGATCTACACTTTCCCAAGATCATGTGTGATGGTTTCCTCCTCCTATTTATCTAGTTTCTCTTTGTGACATAGTCCTACAACACCATTGAATCAGCTAAGGCCTTCTTAACCCTCTTTACACATTAGGATTTTATATTTCATTTCTTAAATTACTTGGGTATTATTTCAGTATTTTATTACTTAATTTATTCTGTTATTTTGTTCCTCCTATAGCATTAGATTACACTAGAATATCCATATTTTATTTAATCAGCTTAGTACATGTTTTACATTTCTCCATTCATGATGACATCTCATCATATTGTAAAGATTGTCTTCTCAAGGAATATTACACATATATCTCACCTATTGGTTTTCTATAGATAAAATTTTGCAAGGGTCCAGTAAAAGATGATATCATTATATTCAAAGCAACATGGAGATTTTTTTGTTTGAACTTTGTGCTCTAACATATTTTTAGAGAGGTTGAAGTAGCACTAATCGATCTTAGAATCATAATCAACATGTAGCTTTATCATTCATTCTATTTTTCATATTATGACATGTTCCCAAAAATGTTTACATATATAAAATTGTAAACTATGTGTCTAATATTTATGACCTTGCAATTAATAGGAAAACATAATTCAAAGCTATCAAATCTTTCCACATGGTATCCGTGGAATTTAAAAGTTATATGAATCACATAATCTATGAAAAGATATGGAAAAAAGTTAAATTAACCAATAAAAGCCATGTAGTCAATGAAAATACATAAATTACTCACATTCAATGCCATGTAGCCTAAACAGATTAGTAAACTTGAATTTTTAATCGGTAGACCTCTATTTTAACATGTATGTGAAAGATATAAGTCAGCTAAAGGATTTCATAGTAGATATGTTACATCCGAGATAACACAGAGCATCTAAAAATAAAAATTAATCAATTATGTAATCAAACAGAGAATTTTAAATTCATAATTAAGATCTTCATACACACAAGGTTACCTAAATTTCCATAAAATAGTCACCAATAGAGTCTCATTTGCACACCTTCGAAACCAACTCTTCGAGGAAATGATTTTTGACAAACATGTTATAGGTGAAAATCACTACATTGCTTTAACCATGGAAGATGAATAAGCCTTATGGTTAGATGATTAAGATGAGGATGATCAAAACATGAGTTAATATATGGCAGACCTAGTAGCAATCCACGAGATGGAACTAAATTTCTTAACGATAAATCCAAAGGTAATATTGTATATTGATCTTCTCAATGGAATTGTAGGTAAAAGTATAGATTATAGAGGAAGGATGTTAATATCAAAAGGTGGAAATGTCATTAGGAATATAACTATCAATGTTTTCCTCGATTCTACAATTTTCCACCTAAAAAATGTGTTTATCAAAGACAATGGAGAAGTAAGGTAAAAGAAAAAAGTTGGGGCAATCCTCAAGACAAGGGTAGAAGATCATACTAACTTCAATATGAAGGTCTCACTTGAAAAATTATAATCAAAAAATTTAGATGAGGAATCGGGATTGGTATGGATCTCATGAATAAAATTTTTGGAGGATGGACCATTATGCACATGAAGTACACTCGGGTTCCCATGTTGGCCATGATAATCAATGATAACAAGATCCTTACTTTGGTAGGTGTTTTTCCTACAACCTCTATAATAATATTATATAGTTTAAGAAGAAAGGAATAAATTTCTACATGATGTCCGACTTGTTAGATGCAATATGTGTAGTGACAACAATATCGGGGAGTTCCCATTGAATCCCAAACATCCATATACATTCCTAATTTCACACTTTTTCCAAATAAATTAATTTCACCACTCCATTTTCCAAAAAAATTCCCAAACAATTAATCGATGTTAATCAGTTAATTAATCCATTTTAACCCCTAAGTTAAACCCATTCTTCCTCACATACCAAATATTCTCTATGTCCCCCATTTGATAATTAAAAATACAAGTTAAATCCTCACCCACTCTTTTTTCCCCACTCACCTAATCATGCCCTTATTTTCAAACTTTGATTACTTAAAATTGCCTAAGTTAATCCAATTCCCAAGCTATAAATAGAGCCTTACCCCCTCTAAAACACATAGAGAATAAGCTCAAATGCCCTTTCTAAACTCTTGCATCCTTTTGAGAAAAGAGCATCCTTAAAACCTCTTCATAATGCACAAATAAAGTCATCTTGAAGCATCTCAAATCCATAATCCCTTTTTCCATTGGTGCAAATTAAGTTGATCTTGTTGTAGAGAAGGCCTTGTCTCCGGTTCGAGGAAAGCACCTACATTTCACACAATCAAGGCTCATCCATGTTTCACTACCCATTCTGAGGTTTTCTAAGGAATCGCAAAGGAGGAGGTATCTAGATAGTTTCTTTACTTTATTGATTATCAGTGTATTTTCCTAGCTCACATTCTGGCATTCCACATTACCTTTGATCTGTTACCATTGATTTCCCAATCAGTGGTTTTATCCATTCTTTTTTTATTATTATTTTCTATTATTATGTCCTTTTTGTGCCTTATGGCCTTATTTGGTTAACCTTCATGCTATGGGAAGTGTTTTCGTTACATGCGGTGTCTTATGGTGCATATGGAGGTTATAGTTACAATGAATCTACGATGCTTGTCACATCTTTGACCTCCCGGTGCTAGGTATTTTGCAGAAAACCCATCACTTGATCCAGATACTCAAGGGTCACAGTGGAAGAAATTTTTTGGCATGGGAAACCAACCTGGAAAATAAGTTTATTTATTTATTCCAAAATATTTTTTTGTAGGAAATCGATCATATTTACTAATCAATTTTTAAATCTTCATTTTTCAATCACTATATATCTTGATTTCCTAAAAATCATACCTTTTGATCTTTGTTTAAAACCAAAAAAAATATCTATATTTATTTATTTCGATTTTCATTTCTAACTACATATAGATCTTAATTTTAAAACTCATTTTTAAGGTAAATGTAAATCACGATTCCAAAAAATTTAAAAAATATATAGATATCTTAGCTTATTTAAGATTTTATTAAAGTTTTATTTAAAATTTAGCTCTTGCATATATCGATATTAGTTTATAAATAGGTATATTCATTTAGGTAAATAAAAACTAAAATAAAATATACATCCTAAACCAAAACCTAACTACCCACTCATTCCGATCACACCCGCCTAACACCTCGACACCTCCCTTCGTCATCTCGGCTCTAACCGACTCCCTCCGCCCAAGCCACCTATCACCTATTTCCTTCTTCTAATCCACCCAAATCATGTAGAACCCTCCACAAATTTCCCCATTCTATCTCCTATCTACCATGATTCCCTTCTCCCCTCATCGAGTTACTCCTAAGCACGAATCCCCGATCCACATGAATCTCACCCATCCCAAGACCCATCTTCTCTAGTGACTCATCCACATTTCATTCTCGAGGCCTCTTCCTTAAGCCACATGTCGCATCCTTTCATTAATCCTCCCAATACTAATCCCCTCACTCACTATCCTTCCCCATCCCTACTCAAACCTCTCCTCTTCATTCCCATTGCTCGAGCCTCTCAACCCTTCCCGAATGCCCCCACCCCACCACTCCTTACTTCCTCTAACTCCTTCTCATCCAAACCCTCCCTTTTATCTCTCCTTGGCATCCCACACAGCCCTCCCTAACCTCCATGTCTACCCCTTCTCCCATATCCCTTTCCATGCATCCCATAACTCACCGTCCCCAAGCCTTCCATCCCAAGATCTTTGTTTTTAGTTCCCGCTCCACATCTACACTATTTTTTTATTTTCATAGTTTCATTAATTTGCATATCTCTTCTTAAGATACTCGAGGACGGGTAATAGGAATATAAATAGAAAATATCCTTACCACATGGCACACACATGATTTGTGTATTATTTTCTTCGAGACATGACTATTGCATGTGTCATTCAAAGACCATTAGATACCCTTTTCCTCTAATTTTTCACTCTCCATTTAGTCACCTTGGTTTCATTAGTCTTAAAACACTTGAGACCCCATTGTACTAATTACATACCAACCTAACATTTTAATCTCACATATCACATTTCTATTGTCATGTTTCTAATATTTCATTTCCACTTCCTTATTCAACGTCTATTGTCTTTGGTTTCCACTCCCAACATTCAAAGTTTATCCTTTACTATATAGCAATTCCCATTCAAACATGTAATGTTTACCATTCAAAGTGTCATGTCTCTCTAACAAAATTCCACCTAGCATCAGATTCACCCACTCCACTGCATTTTTCAACTTACCCAATCAATGACTTTTTCTGGTGATCTTTTACACTAATTATTTGCTTTCATATGTGTTTTCTTCACGCATATTGTATCGTTAAGATAAATTGGAATCATTTGATCATTAAAAAGATTCGGCATTGTTGGATCATTATAATTATTATTATTATTATTAGTTTGCTAATGTTTTGTGTAGGTACCAAATACTAATCAATTTCTTGTAGACTGTTTTTTTCAACTATAAAGGACATTTTAAGACCTATCTCACCAAAGTTTTCAGATTCTCATTCCTAATCATCTTTTGCACATTGGAAGCTACCCGTGCTCTACAAAAATAAATTCCTTACATTCTAACTTTCTCGAAAGAGTCTAAGCGAATTGAATCGAAACAATGCACCACAATGAAGTTGCACTTTGATGGAATCGAAGTAGCTCTAGTGTAATCACAAGGAAGAAACAATTAATCAATGGAAGAGCTTGCATAACATAACAAATCTTACACATACAAGAAAATATAACGAAGTGTCTTGGCATTCTCATAAATGTCAAATGAAGGTATACTTATAGGGTGCTAAGTAACCCTAGTGCATGACACTCAAGAAAATTCTAAACCTAACCCTAAATCTAACCCATATGAGATGACCCTCCATATGTGAGTGGAAGACACGTAGGATCCCACACACCAACACCCCCTCATCGAAGTTGGTGTAGAAACTATGATGAGTTAGACAAAAAGAGAAGAAACTCCTAAACAACTAATAAAGATGTGGCAATGGGGCCCGCAAAACTAAAGGCTTGATAAGATTCCCATATACAAACAACATCTTCCTAGAAGAATAAGAAGAAGAAAATGGGTCCCAAAGCATAAATCTTGATGAGGTACCCATGCACAAAAAGAAGTCCCAAGGTGAAGGAATCCTCGGTGGGAAAAACATCCACCACAAGAGAACAAAACAATCTCAAATCTAAAAAGATGCCAAGGATGGGTCCCGGCCATAGGCTAGCTGAAAAGGTACCCATCTACAAAAGGGAAATCTCTCGAAACATGAAGAAGAGAGAGGAATAGCAAGACAAGATGTAATCATAAGATACCATGGACGGATATGAAATTTGTAACTCTAAGAAGTCTCCTAGAAGAATATCGATGATGATATCCTCTACCTTTGGATGAAGAAAAGCCATCTCGCACCGAATCGTGTGTCTTCCTTAAGATGGACATATATGATGTGCTATAAATCGAAATGCACTCCAAAAGGAAACCGAAGGTAGTAGCACGAAGAACCACGAGTCCGGTCCACGAAAGTTTGACATAGGTCTAGCAAGCGAGTGTGAAGAAACTAAATGTAATGTCATGAGTGCAAAAATGTCATAGTATGAAGAGTGAACACCTATAGAATGGATTTCAATAGATGTGATAGTAACAAAACATGCCCCCAAATAGAAAAGGGATCCACAAACAAGGGTGGATCAATGAAGGTCTCTAGAAAAGTGGAAGTGGTAAGATTCCTAGAAGGGGCACTCCCAATAATGGATATGACAAAATCCTCTGGAATACCTATAGATTGATTACAAACCGGTAGTACATCACAAGTGTTCTCTGTGAAAAGATGACTAAGGTCAGGAAGATACTCATCCTAATGAGGGGACTTAATAAACAGAAGAGTGATGTCGATAGGTATGAGTCATATAAGGAAGGTGGAGGAGTGAAAGGGGCTTAAAACACCGAAGGTGGAAGAGAGGCTGGTGTGATGATTGTGCGATACTATATAGGAGACTACTCAATATCTGATGATATGTGGGGTGTGTCAACACTCTTTGAAATAGTGAGAGAAGGAGGAGAAGAGACCTCTTAAGTACTCTCCATATCGGATCGGGTGCACAATCCTCATAATCAGAAATAAAACCAATTGAGTCACGTGTGGTGGAATTGTCATCACATGAGGAAATAGATGAGCTAAAATAATTAGAAGCAGAGGTGAAGAAAGAGTGGGGTCCAATGAAATCTGAGGAAGTACGTCTCATATCTGAAGTATCTCCAACTAAAACTCTAGCACTTTGTAAAGTTTTCCTAGCCAAAAGAGGACCAGGATAATCAAGTTTAGTGTTAGAAGATTCTTCACTCGAGTGAGAAGGGACATAGTCCTTATCATCACTACCGCTCGAATCGAAGACTCAAAATTCTAAGGGTCAAGAAGAGGAGCACACTCAACAACATCATCATCTAAGGAGTCAGAATCGAATCAGAGAGTTGAAGAACCTCAATAGGTAGAGAAGTAGAAGTCGAATCATAATTAAGTTGGGAAAAGGTATACAACCATGAATGGTGAGCTTCCTTTCCTTTAGCCACTATAGTATCATTGTTAAGCTCACGAATAATCACTGAGTTAAGATCAAATTCCACTCGCATTCCTTCACCAATGTGAGTAATTTGGTAAATAGATAGGAGATTGGTAGAGAGATCAGAACACTCAACACTTGGTTAAATACTCCCCATCTATCTCTACCAATCCACTACCGAAGCACACTTTTGTGTTATCACCCAATGTTATTTGGGACATATCACAAGGTTAGATGTTGGATAACTCAACATGTGAGGAAGCCATGTGGTGCGAGGCACCAGAATCTATAATCCACTTTGATGAAGGAGCAACTTTGGCTACAAGGTAATTTTCTTTCTTCTTATCAGATTTAGACTCTCTTGCAGTAGAAGATTCAACCTTTGGAGCATTTTGTTTGATAGACTCAGAAACACCTATTTTATTTTTCTCAAGTAACTGAGTAAGGTGATCAATTTGTTTTCTCATACACGTATGATTTTTATGACTAGATTTCTTGCAATAGTAACACTTAAGGTTGTCTTTCTTTGCTCTAGGCTCAGAAGTCAAAGCATTCGTGTTAAATTCAATTTTGGTCTTGGTTTTCTTCTTAAGTTGATCCTTTCTTTCTATCTTATTATTAGTCCTCTTTTCCTTACTAGTACTTGCTACAAGGGCATGTGACTTGGACTTGAGAGACCCCATTTGAATGATTTTGTCCTATTCTTGAATGAGTTGGGACAAAAAATAGTCAAAGGAGGGAATTTTCCAAGAATTTCCCAAGGTAGATTTTGTAGCGTAAAAATTTGACACAAAGACAAAATATTCATGACCTAACTTAGAGAGAATCGAAAAGATCAATTGAGAATATTTCTTCTCTACTTGACATTCCTTTAACAACAATCTAGTGTGGATAAACTTAGAGAAGAATGCTTGTAGGTTTTCAAAATCACTAGGTCTTAACCCTAGCAATTCGTTTTCCAACTCATGTGCTCTCATGTCATCTTATTGTCCAAACATACTATCTAGCATTTTCCACATAGAATTAGGTGTTTTAGATGACTCAATGTGGAAGAGAAAGTCAGGAGAATGAGACATGCAAAGAAGACCTAAAGCTTCATCACTACGATTTAACCACTTAGATTTTTTAGGATCTTCATTTGGTTCAGGTCTCGCTTCCCATGATGATGTAGTATAATCATTTACCCCTTAGTTTCATGATTATTTTTGATCTCCACTCGAAACATTTGAACATTGTAGGTAAAGGAATTAAAAGAGTATCCATCATGAAGAGAGAGAGAGAAGGAATACAGAAATGAATCACAACCACCCAGGACAATATAGTAACCCCCTACTTTTGGCACTTTATAATTGAGTGCGTTAGAAACAATTGGGTCTAAGCATGTATCGTGAAACAGTTGGTAACTCATCTTGCAATTAGTGTAATAATGCACAAGAGAGGGTACCACAAATGTGATTCGTGGAGCACAGTAAAGTGACACCGTATACAAGCAAAACTTGCAAAAAACATGAAAAGGGGCAAAATCAAATCCTGGTTGTGAGAAAAAGCATCTCACGTTGCAATGGATACCCCCTTGCTGCAAACTATGGTAGATGTGCTCACTAGTCACAAGCAATAATAAGGGTAAAATACAATGAGAAAATGGACACAAGAAGGGTCCAGATAATCGCTAGAATGCCGAAAAAGCGCTCAGAAGGCAAAAAGTTGCTTAGAGTGTCACTGCACACTTGAGCGCATGATTAACAAAAAATGATAATAACGCTTAAAATTTACTATTTTGAAACACCAAATTTAGTTAATTTTAGAGGTATTGACTAAAAAAAATGATCATAAGCGATAAGAAAATATGATTTTGATATGCTATTAATCGAGATCATAATTAATATGATTAGATTTAATTACAATTAAATCTAGTTAATTATGAGAGAGAGAAAAATATATATATCCTAAATTAAGATTTAATAAAATTAAATCCCGATTAAAATTAAATACTTCCCTTTTTTAAAAAAATTTAATAGACCCACTTAAAAATTTCTACCAATAGAAATTTAAAAACTTACCATTTGAAAATATACCGACCATTTTGAAATTGACCCACCGAGTTGAGTTAAGTGGGGTCGATTCGATGGTGGGCTCGGTGGTTGAGGTGGGAGAAGCTTTGAGTGGGATGGGCTCGGTGGGGGATAGGCCATTGGGAGTGGGTTGAGCTAGAGGGGTGTGGTGGAGAGACCAAGGCAAAGTGAGCTTGGTAACGAGTGGGGACATAGTGACCATGCGTAAGAGCCCAAGTTGGGGTCGATCGGCATGGGGGAGACAGTCGACAGGAGGATGGGATCGGTGAGAGGATGGTCTTGGTTGGCACAGGAGATCCATTGGGAGCGGGTGTTCCAGTCGGAGCGAGGTGGAGTGAGAGACAAGGACCGGGAGCTCGGATGGGAATAAACCCTAATTAGGGTAGAACATGCACCAATGGAAGAGGTGAGCGATGAGTAGGGGATGCATATGAAGGAGCACGAGCTTGGGGCTGGGGATGCACACGGTGACTTAGCTTAGCTTGGGACATAGGACACACACCAGGGTAGAGGAACATGCCTTAACATGGGACAGTCTAACTTGCGAAGAAGGAGCTCAGGGGAAGAGAAGACATGGCTCGGTTCGGGTGAAAATCGACTCGGCCGGGGAAAAAACACAAAAAAAATCCTTAACCTTTGAAGGAGCTCGGGGAAGCTCAAGCGAGTTGAGGGAGCTTGGTTTGGATAAGGAGTTCAGAGGTGCATGAAGGAGCTCAAGGAGTAAAAAAGTCCATCAAATTTTAACCAGTCACTCCAAACCACAAATGTTGAAACAACCCAGTTTAAAAAGAGCTCGATTGCAGAGGGTGTAGCTCGATTGGGAGCTCAAAGGAGAAGAACACCGTAACACCAAGGACTCGCAAACTTAAAATCTGCAATTTGAACCTCGAACTACAAAAACCATCAAGAAAACAAAGGAGAGACCAAAAACAAATATCTAAAATTTTTGAGTTTAATAAAAAATAAAAAAATAAGAAAATAAACCTCTATTTTAACTGATCTCCAAATTTAGTTGCAGCCAGCTAGATTTAGCTGTAAAACCCCTGAAAGCTTTAGGAATACCTGCACATGCACGAAGAACACAACAAACCGAAAAATATTTCCAAGAGCAGCTTGTTAATAACATTAGCAATAAAATCCATAATATAACGATCAAAAATATTTTCTCAAGGAATAAGAGAATGACACCATGAAAGAGTAATCATAACTAAAAATTAACGAGTGTAAGTTTACCATATTTCAATTCTGATACCATGAAAGGTCTGTGAGAATCGAATCGAAAATGATGCACCACGATGAAGTTGCACTCTTATGGAATTGAAGTAGCTCCGGCGTAATCACAAGGAAGAATCGATCAATCAATGGAAGATCTTGCATAATAGAACAAAGCTTGCACATACAAGAAAAGAAAGTGGAGTGTCTTAGCATGCTCATAAATTTCAAATGAAGGTATACATATAGGGTGCTGAGTAACCCTAGTGCATGACACTCAAGAAAACCCTAAACCTAACCCTAAACCTAACCCATGTGAGATGACCCTCCATATGTGAGTGGAGGACACTTAGAATCGCACACACCAACACTTTCCATGATGACACTTCAGTAACGTTTTAAAGCTTTTTTTCGTTGTTTTTATTTTTGTGTGTAGATAATCGTTATCACTATTTCACAATCACAATTAATTGCAACAAGTATTAATATTTTAAACAAAATATGTTCTAATTGTATCTGCATATTCTATTTTCCTATGCCTTCGAGAGATCTAAAAATTAGAAATGGTCACTATTTTTTAGTTTCTTGTTCTAACATTGTAGGATCCCCAATCAAATTGACAAATTTAAATCAACATTTTATACTATTCGTGCCTTTTATAGCTTAATTAAAACCATTTAAATTAGCTCTACTTTTCATCATTAACTAACTTGTCACTTCAATTTTATTTCTTCTTCATATTTTGATCAATTGTTGGTTGTGTATGCTCTTTTCCTACACCTTCGAGCGATCTAGAAAATCGAAAACAACCACAATCATTTTTTTCTTTCTAACATTTTGCTTACATGAAAACTACTAATTTATTCTTTACATGACCGCACCACTAGAATATTATCAAACACACAAAACAAAATTAAAATTCCTACAAAATTACCACTTTTAGAGAGAAAATTTCTTAAACTAAAAAATAATTAGCATGCATAGTACGTTGTCATTTTCTCGCATGATTTATTTTAAGTTGGAAAGAAACATGTGTATAATCACATCATCGTTTTATTTTTAACATAGTAGAGGTGGATTTCATCACCACCAAAACTACACCGGTGAGATAGAATTAACTAGCATGCACTAACAACCTCACATTTGCATTCCACTTTCGTAAATAGTCTCATCACATTGATCAATATCTACCTTGCCCCTAATCTCCACTTATAGGTGATACTATCATGTAGAGCCTATGATTTGCACCTAAATAGCTGTACCAATGAAGCATGGACATCGTCCCTATAAATATTTAAGGAGTTATAAGGACACAATACACATTAATTCCCCATCACCTTTTACCTTTTACCAAAACCTATCTTCGAGATGGTGATTCACTCCAAATAAGGTAATTAAGAATAAGTGAGTCTCCTCTAGTTCTCTAAGGGTTCCCATAACAATTTTCTCCCGTAAAAAATTAGGTATATCAGGACTATGGTATATCGGAGGATGCATCTTTTTATAGTGATAAGATCCTGCATCCATCATTCCATAACATACTTGTATGATTACATGAGACAATGATCATTCCTAAAGATTTTACCTCTTGAGCAAATATAATTTAATACACATGACAACTTGTTTGTAAAAAAGTAGTTTAGCATTTCTCTTATCATAAAACATAGTTTATATTAGTATGTTCATTGTAAATTGTAAATCCTAGTCATGTTCCAAAAACCATTTCTCAACAGATTCAATACCAAACAAAAATTGAAAAAATATAGTAATGATGATCAAAACATCACATTGATTTCATTAGCCTACTTCAGCCAACAAAAATCCTCCATAGCTTATTTTCAACTATATAAAATTGATATTGAGTGACTTGTATTCACTCCCTATCTCATCAATTGTCATAACATACTTCATAACTTTTTTCAAATATGTTAAATTTATATTGAGTGACTTACGTTCACTTTGTATCTCATCAATTTTCAAAACATCCTTCATAGATTGTTTCAAGCTATATCAAACTGATATCAGTGACTTGTTTGAGTTCTCTCATTATTTCATCAATCTGTTGAGTTTATCAAAATCAAATCTAACACAAATCCTTCGATATCATTTTGAGTTATCAATTATGGTAAGTCAATTGTTTGAGTTACTCTTCGTATTAATTATTTAAATCTTATTTAATCCAAACCAATCAACATATTCATCATAGCTTGTTTTAGGTATATCCCACTTGTATCGAGTACCTTGTTCGAGTGTACTCATTACATTTTGTCTACTAAGTTTTTTTAATTCAAACTAATCAACATATTCATCATTGCTTGTTTGAGCTATATCCCACTTGTATCAAGTACCTTTTTTGAGTGTATGAATTACATTGTTTCCCATTAAGCTAGTTGAAGCCAAATCCAAACCATACTCATTATAGATTGTTTGCTATATCATATCTAGTAAGAGTGGCTTGTTTGCACTTACTCCTTATAGCCTTATTGGTTAAAGCTTGTTTGAGCCAAAATAAGGATCAAAATCACTAGGTTGATTTCTTCATCGCATTTTTCATCATTTTCTATCTCTTTCAAACATGATGGACTCACACAAAAACATCACGCAACGAGTTATTAGAAAACTTGCTAAGATGACAACACAACTCTATCATTTTACTACCCAACTTAATGAATGATCACCCAAAAATTCAATCATACAACCTAACGAAGGAATCACTTCAGTATAAAGTCCAACATCATTTCACCCCGCTTGGAGAAATTATCTCTAGTGTTTTTCATCAACTAAAAGAGGCAAAAATGATAAGATATCCAATTAAGAAACCCTTTGTAGAAGGAAAACCTAAGCCATATTGGTACAAACCTAACCCATACTGTGACTTTTATTGCATTGATGGTCATCATACAAAAAAATGTGTGAAATTTAAGAATTACATCCAAGAATTAATTTAAGATGATGCCATCTCTATAGAGCTTGATGGCAAAGCTCTTATGAACCAATAAAAAATTAACTACCAAAAATTTAAATGAATAGTTTACTACTATCAAAACTCCTATATCTGCTGAAATTATAGGAAATCACGATGAAAAACATAAATACTATCTAATTCAAAACCTATCCATATCTTCTTAAAATTTTCTTCAATTAGTTTAAACATACATTGAACAACCTGCTTTGGATGACAACATCCTTCCAACATCTACTAAGAGCTTGACCTTAACTCACAACTCTCTTTCAACCCAAAAAATCTTAAACCTATTTTGAAAAAACAACATTCTTCTAACATCTCATGAGAGATTGACCTCACTTCAAGACTCCCTTTCAACCCTTAATATTACTGTAGACACTAAAGAAGAGGTTCCATCAACAAGTACCATTGAGCTTGATTCTATTATTCCAATATTGGTTGCTATGCCTAACATCTCTATCTTTGTTGTCTAAACACAACTACAACAAAATTTGGACACTTGTGACAATGTAATGTACCTTATCCATTGCATTCAGCGATCAATCCTACATACATCTTATCACCGATGATTACCACATGGCAAGACTTCTAGGTGGATACATTCTACAAGGTATGTATACCCAAGAATATCCTTGCACAACCTTTTCCATCTTTTATTCTCGAATCTGTCATCAAATCAATTAATTAAGGGTTAAACAAAAGTGATAAATTAAACACTACAAACAATTGTGGAAAATATTTTGAACACACATGGAAGCTGCTATTAGCTAAAACAAATATATCTCACTCTTTGGGCTTACTACAAATATTATCACACACCTACTGGAGCCAGTCCTTTCTCCTTGTTTACGGTGGGAAAGATATTTTACATGTCAAGGTTAAATTCTTATCCCTTAGAATATCCCTCAAAGAAATAATCAATAAATATTATTATCAACATTCACAACTTAATGAACTCAAGATTAATGATGAAAAATGGCCTAATTACCTATATCATCTTCAAGTCTATCAAAATCAGCTATGGCGTAGCTACTATACAAAATTGAAACCTATAAAATTTAAGGTCAATGATCTCATTCTCAAAGAAATTCAAAAGAACACACCCAAAGCATGAGACAAACAAGACAAATTTGAACCCAATGGAATCATATATAATTTTAGATTTGGAGTTTTTAATTTGACCATTGACAGAGAGGACAAGTCCTTGAAAAACCCATGAATGCAATCCATCTAAAGAAATTGTATTCCTGAGGCGCTTCCTATTCTAGGAGACAACGACTTGTACATTGTTCTTTTTGTCTCACTTATCTCTAAATAATTTAACATTATTTATTCCATTAGTAGATAATTTCTTAAATCAAACTTACATCTTCATATTTATCATGATGAGATAGGTACTAACATAGATCCTATTAAGTCTTGTGAGTATCATACTTCTTATAATATCTCCCATTTTTAGTCACTTTCACCTATGGTCATACCTAGAAGATAACTAATGGTAATATATTCCCTTAAAATAAATTCTCTCTTTCATGACAAAATCTCTACAACTTCTTTACCCGATTCGCTTGATCATCCATCTCGGTCTTCGGTGTTGAACCCTCACATCCTATTAGTAATGTGGGGTTGAGATTAGGGGCAGACATTTTTCCCGATAAAAATCACTATTGTAAAATTCAATAAATTAAATAAATTGTGAATAATTCATTGTCACACCTTTCATCATTCACAGTCTTTGGTGTTAAGCCCACACTTCTTATCAGTAGTGTGAGACTAGGAATAGAGGAAGGTGCATTTACTGTTTTTCTTTTCTACGATGATAAACACTTGTCTCTTCTTTTGTGGCATGGGGAAAAGCATAAAAGGTTCATTCTTAAAACTTAAAAATATTGTAAAAACATTCAAAAATTGAAATCAATAAAAACATTCAAAAATTGAAAAAAAAAAAACATTCAAAAACTAAAAAGGAATTTGCTCGCCCATGTTTTGCCTTTAGTGATGGGCCCTTTCTTCTTACTGGTAGTATGGTGCAAGGCATAGGGATTCATTACAAAAATACAAAATCTTATAAAGTGCTTATAATTATAAAATCTCCAAGAAGTAATTTAGATGCCTAAGTGAAGCAAGAACTATACCTTCACCTCGGATATTACCAATAAGCATTCTATATAACTATCTAAGTCTAGCATGTGACCTATAAGGTGAAATTTTTTTGTGAAACTGGTTTGGTGACCTTAAGAAGAATTGAGTCACAATTTCTCAAAGCAATTGTTATCAACACCTGTTTCTATCTACATCTTGTGTCCTTCTTGACTCTCAGTGATGAGCCCTCACATCTTATTAGTTGCTTGTAGTCAAGAATGGAGTTGGACTTCTTTCCATCATATCATCACCAACATATCCTGTCAATGGACTGATAAACTTTTATTATTTGAATCATGAGTTTCCATGAGGAACATGATACATATGGACGATACTCGGGTTTATCACCTCTTATAAGAAGTTTGCATTTTGGTCCATAAATTTACAATACAAAATCTCCAAAAACATTCCAAAATCTCTAAAATACCTAAAAACATTAGAAAAAAAAAATCTCCAAAAAAAATAGAAAATCCAAAAATCCCCAAAAAAATTTAAAAATCACAAAAATACCAAAAACATTAGAAAATCTCCAAAATACAAAAACATTTGAAAACTCTTCAAAATCCCAAAAACATATGAAAAATCACAAAATTCTAAAAAATTGTAAAACCATCAAAAACCCCAAAAATTAATAATCAACATAATTCATCCTTTGAACTATTATCCCAAATGAATGATCCAACCACCTTATGACTATCAAATTGAATTCACTTCTCCTCACCAACCCTCTCTTGGGGTAAAACCTAGCTCTTATTGTTTCCTTTTTAAGGACAATGACTCAATCCCTTTTACGTCCTTATACCCATAGTTGGGGAACATCCGATCAGATCGTCACTATGGAACATGATAGGGGCATGCTTACTATTTTTATGTTACATTATTAGTTACACGTTATTAATTTCTTTCATATATCTTGATATATTATAGGGGACATCTTGATTTTATGTATCCTAGGGTGTTCTCTCTAATATAATTATGTTATATAATTACATATCGTATTAGGGCATCATACCTTCCCGATGGCCTATATCTAAGCTCCTTCAACTTGCATATCATATTGGGGCATCAAATATTTCTGATGGCCCCTATCTTTGATCTCACGTATATTACATTCTAGTCATCGTGATCTTTTATATTATGATGCATCTTGTTATGTGCTATATTAAAATTAAGATGCTTTCGTCATGTGAGTATCTTCCTACATGATCAAAATATTACTTTGCTTCGCATCCATTCACCCGCATCAGTAGTGCCCACTTCCCTTCGACACTTATTACATTTTGATTCTAATCACTTTGTTGGTTAAATACATGGATATTATTATATCATTTTGGCTTAGCATGATGATTAGACAATAGAGATACTTTGATTATTGATGGATTTCGATTCATAGTATGATTGTGTGGATTTCTTAGAGAGACATTTTATATTGATGATGATGATGTATTGTTGACATGTTTATATATATATATATATATATATATATATATATATATATATATATTTTACGGCATTCGACGTTTTCCTCATATTGAGTAGGATTTAGCAGTGAACTAATCTTGTGATCTTATTAGTATTGATGAAATATAGAATTGAGATATTGGAATTTTAAAATAGTAACATTATTTTCCTAGATGATAATTTAATTTATGTATGAATGATTGTTGATTTATATGCATAGATTTTACCTTGGATGTGTTGATGTGGCCATGACACCGAAGGAGGTATTATGCATTTTACGAGGCATTTATATCAATCCAATCAAAGGGCTATTGGAGAACAACCACATCGGAATGTTGGATGGATTCAACAATAGTCACCATGGCAACTTGTGTTATGTTGTGTGTGTTTTATTTGTTTTTAGGGGCCCCATGGGGGATTACCTGTAATTTTTACCAAGGTTTTTTTTTTTGATCTTTTATTTTCCTTTCTTCAATTTTAGTGTATGTGATTTCATGGAAATGTGATTCCATTTTATCATTTAATTAATTTGTGCATATATTAGTAAATTCATCATGTTAATAAACTAATTATTGATGGGACAAAAATAATTCATTTATTATATTATATGGGTCTTTGGTTTATGTGTTGTAAGTGAAGTGTATGTGATCTTGAGTGTTATACACTCTACCCCTTCTTAGAAATTCGGATTTGGCCTTAAGGGAAAATTTTGGAGGCTTGTGGGACAAGTTAAACTTGTCCCACACCTCTTAATTTATTATACCAACCCTACCTATGGGTTGGGGGGTCAAAAATAGACCCCATTATGTGTTTTGGAAGGTAAAAGGTGAGTTTTAATTGCACTTTCTTACATGTGTTTATTTATTTGTCCTAAAGGGTATGGGTTGGAGTGGTGTGTGTAAGAGGTTTTTCATACCTCTCAACCACCCATTTATTTTTCCTTGGAGTATGGGTTTGACTTGGGTGATGTGGAGTGGAGAAGAAATGATGTGGCATCCTACATGGAGCCACATCATCTCCCTCCTCTTTTCTATTTATTCAATTTTTGGGAAGTAAAGGGGGTTACTTGCTCAACTTTGGATCTTGGATTTTTGGGGTATTTACTTGTTGTAGTAGAAGGGAGCTTCGATTTTCTTGGGTTTGAGGGATTTTGGACTTTCTTGAAAAGTGGAGCTTTACCATGGCAAGGTAGGATCTTGCACTCTTGTTTTTTTTTCTTGTTTTCTTGTATGTTATGTGTTGTATGGATGTGTGTTCTTGTTTGAATTGTTGGGTATTAAATTGACCTTAGGTTGTGTTGAGATTTGAAAATGGGGATAAAATATGTTTGGAGGCATAATAGATTCTTTGTGTGTTTAGGAGGGAGTGGGTTTTAGATGCCCCACCTTGTTCTATTTTGCTATTTTGAGTATTGTGGGAGCCACAAGAGAGAGGGAGGGAGGCACAAGAGACATAATTTTATTGTTTATGGGGAGGAACAAGAGATTTTGGGATTGATTTTGTTGTGCAGGATTTTAGAGGTGGGAATCCAAACCTTTGGGAGGCACAAGGGCACCCCTATGTTCCTATCTCTACTTCACTTATTTTAGATCCATTGTTTTGGGAAGTTGTGCTTAAAAATAAGTGTTTTTGTGTGGTTATCTTCGTTGTTTTTTTGTTGCATGAAATTAAGTGTGGAAGCATTGTAGAGTTTCCATGTGTTGGATCCATCCCTTATTGCTTTGTGGTTGGGGCTTAGGGGCCAATGAGAAGAATTTCTTCTTCTTCTCATTGGAGTTTTGGTTGGGTGGAGATTTTTTCCTCTCCCCCATTTTCGGTTTTTGTGATCAACTCAAGGAAGATGGATCTTGGTTCGAGATTTGATTCTTGGAGCAATAATAGAAGACAAAATATATTTCATTATAGTTTCCTTCTTGTAAAAATTCCCACTTCAAGTGGAATATTATTGTATTATTCTTTTGAAAGAAAAGTTGTATTGATTATTAGTTATTAAGATTGTATTGTAGGTTGAAAAGGAAAGAAAGACATTTTAGTAAAGCTAGTCTTGTTATAATGGAAAAGTGATTAGAAAGGAAAGAAACAACTTGTTCATATTTTAGTCAACTTATTATCTCATATAAGTGTGTAGATCTTATTGGAAAGTTAGTAGTTCTTATTTTAAAACTTATTAGAAATCTTGTAATAATTGGTTGTGAGAATGGTTGCAAAATTGTATTTGTAAAAGCAAAGAAATGGTTATTCCCATTGTATTACATGAAATGTATAGAGTAGTGAATTAAATTTCATTGTTCATTCTTATATCGATTGAAGGAATCCCAAAATGCATATGTGGTTATGGAAAAGTTTTTAAAAATTTCTTGATTGGTGGTTTGGCCAACAAATGGAATACTTTCCTTTTTTTAAATACAAAAAGAAAATTAGTTCTTTTGCACTATATATATATATATATCTGTGTGTGTGTGTGTGTGTGTGTGTGTGTACTCTCAATTTTCTAAGAGAAATTCTTAAGTATTAGATTCGGATTGGTTAACACTATAAAAAAATACAAATACCATTACCTATTGCCAAAATTATTAATATGAAAATATTATTAATATTGATATTTAAAAATTATTATTTTGTTTTAGTTATATATATCGTTTTATTAATTATAAATATGATTAGTATTGGTTTATTAATTACACACACACACACACACACACACACACACACACACACACACACACACACACACACACACACTATTATATTAATAGTGTATATTATTACAAAAAAACAAGTATCAAATTAAATTTATGAGAGAACATATTTGATTTATGGCTGCGGCTGTGGTATTGGTTTGTCGAGAAAAGGGGTTGGGGGAGGGTTGGCGACCCTCCCCCAACTCCAACACTTAGCCACCATTACATGAAACACCCGCACTTTCAACGCAATGAAAATCGACTCTATTGCTATGTGCCTGCACATTTCTCTTTTAAGCAGACTGTGTAAACCCAAATCCGTGGCCGAGTACTACATCCTTTTAATTCGGTTATATATATATATATATATATATACACAAATATATTTAATCACTAATATTTGTGATTTCTGGTTTTAATCAATTAAAAATTTAAAATATATTTATATACATACATACATATATATATATATATATATATATATATATATATATATATATATCTATATATACATATATATATATAGATATAATATATATATATATAGATATAATATATATATATATATATATATATATATATATATATTATATCTATATATATATGTATATATTCTCATACCCAAATGAAAACATATATCAAATTTAACTATATCACTAAAATGGGGCAAAACCCATAAGCCCATTTGGGAAAATCATAAAAATATGAGTTAAATAAAATAAAGAAATACATTGAAACCCTAAATGAGTGTGTAAACAAATTAAGAAAATAAATGAGCCATGTATGTTTATCGAAAATCTTGATACGGCCTCTAAATTTAATGTATAATGTATATCATATAATGGTTGGTTGGTTAAAAAGATATAAGTATTTTTAAGTAATAGTTTAGCTTATGTCTATGCCTCTAACAAGTGACTAATGAACATGTTTCAACTAACATGAAATTTCTTAGTCAACTCTATACGTTTATACATTTGATCCATATAGTAGGAATTTCCTACTCAAAAATGAAATCATCTCATCATTGATTATCCACAAGTAACGTGAAAACACAAAGCACTCAAGGGATATAAAATTATAGTACCAATAAGGTTACACATTGCTAATGCACAATAAATTATAACTTAATTAAGTCATAATTTAATCTACTAACAAAACCACTTAGATATGAATTTCATGTTTACCACTAATGAACACAAAAATATTATATCCTAATTTGTAATGTCTTGATATTAGCGGAATAACTAAAAATTTCTCATTTGTCTACAACATCAAAATAGAAGAGATGGAATATTAGCAATCAAACCAATTTCATACAATATTTTATTTGTGATAAAAATACAATTAACTCTATTCACCTATCACATTAATAGGGATAAATTATTTAGTTCCACCAAAGGTGCTTATATTTTTATACAAAACACCAAAACAAATATGAATTAAGGTTACGAGTGGTCGAGGGAACAATTTGCATAGAATCCCTTTTTTAGAATTTCTTTTAATATTTTTTCTCATTAAATAAATAAATAGAGTCTTCTTGTATTCTTATATTTTGAAATTTTCACTAGAATCGTAATAATAACAAGTTTCAAGAAATTACTATATAAAAGAATAAAAATATCCTTGAAAATATAACACATAAGGACAAGAAATATTGTAGAGATGGAGAAAAATAATTGCAAGAGGTGCGTAAAATTTATCAAATACAATTTTTTATACAAGATTGCTTCCAACATCTGATTTACCAATATCAAGTTGGTGATGAGATTCAACCACGAACAAAGCACTATTTTTCGCAAAACCATACAAATGCTTATGCAACTCTCATGATTGTGTGAAGAGTGGTATTTTGACAAGGCCTACCAATTCCACCATGATAAATAATAAACATTTCCCCCAAAATAGGAATAATGAATTAAATACTTCTTTCCTTCAATTATACTCGTCTCTCTATTGGCTACACTAGTGACAATATAAAAATATATGAACTATGTTGTAGAAAAATTACACACCCGCATAATTTGGAGTTATACTTGAGAATGGGTAACAACACCAAAAAATCATATGAGCTAACAAATATGCCATATTTATTTTTAGTTGAAAAAATATTATCGTACCTTTTGATGTGTATGCATGTATTTTATTTTTACTACATATTATTCTAAATAAATAGGTCAATTAATATTGAATCTTCAAGAAATTTTTTTAATGCTAAAACAAGATAATAATAAAAGAAATCTAATATTTAGGCACCACTTTGCCTATTGACGCCATAGGAAGCTACCTATTTTTTTAGGGATTAATCCCCTTGCCAAAATAGATTCTCTAGGTTCTAAGACAAACTCAATGGAGTAGGGAAATTTTCTTGTGGGGTATGTAGAGGTGAAGGCATTTATGTGCTTTACCATATTTTTCTTTCAATAGTAGCTATAACTATAACTATAGAGGAAATTGTTGAAGAGGGTCCCATCATTTTTGGTACATGTCCCGAGGTCTAAGATAGCGAAGGTTGTATTTGAGAAGGTCCAAAAGGGGCCAAGAGATGAATCGTGAAGCTTTTGGTATCCATAGGAATAGAAAAATATGAAGAAGAATGTATAAAGGGATAGGAAGAAGTGGCATTAGTATGCCTAATAGAAATATTTTGGAAAAAAATGAGTGATAGAAGGGAGAATAGGTGTGTTATTATTCATCTGCCATAGGACATAGGAATTGAAGGAGGGGCCTAGAAAGATAGATAAGGCTACATATGAGGTGCCTTCAAGTTTTCTGTTAGGATCTCCTATATATGGCACTAGAATAATTTGTCTCGAGGATAAAAAGATAAAAGAGGAAGTCTACCATAGGAAATGGTTGCATGTATCGTAAATGATTTAAGGAGTGTCAATATAATGAAAGTGACTAGATGAGTAGGTGTTAATGTGACAACCTAAGGGGAATAAAGGGAAAGTGGAACTGTCATTTGTATTAAAAATGGTGGGGAAATTGGATTTAGGTAGGAGAGGATGAAGTAATTGAGGTAATCAGTGTAAAGGATATCGGAAGAGGGATATAGATTGATGCCAAATGAGAAGGATAAATAATGAGAATGGTGGAAATAGAGGATGAATGGGGGTTTGAAATATAATGGGCCTAAAGTATCTTCACCATCTCCTTCCTCATCCTTAGAAGAAGAAGTAGAGGAAATAATAACATTAGGGGAAGAGGGATGAGAAGAGGATGGTTGGGAAGGAGGAGTAACCACGACAATAATAACTATTTAAAAAGTATTAGAGGTATGTGAAAACATAGGAAAAACATCACCATCTCCTTCCTCATCCTTAGAAGAAGAAGTAGAGGAAATAATAACATTAGGGGAAGAGGGATGAGAAGAGGATGGTTGGGAAGGAGGAGTAACCACGACAATAATAACTATTTAAAAAGTATTAGAGGTATGTGAAAACATAGGAAAAACAATTTGAAAGGAACTCACTAAGGAAATACTCTTAGGAGTGCTTCCCAACTACATGTCTAAAGAAGGCCTTGTGAGGACCATTGAAGCACTGTTAGGATTAGAAGTGGCATGCTTAAATAAAAATCTAGGTCTGAGGGACTTACTCTTTTGAATACGGGAGGGACCCCAACAAGAAGTTTCTTCACTTTTTAGGGTCAACAACCTACTTTTCTAAATATTACTCGTCTACATATTCTTCTTCTTTCCCTAGCTTGAGATCAATTCCCTAGTACTAATTGGTTATCCTAGAGGATTATAAATTAATTATTTGTTCCTCATGTTGATGGATATAATTTGGTAATTGGTTTCATTCTTGAAGACCAAGTCATCCTTATGTGTCTTATCCTTGTAGTAAGATGTATCCATGCCTCGAAGTGCTTCTGCAGAAATTGATCCAACCTTTTTACTTGGATAAAATGGCTTCAAAGTGTGGTAATACAAATGAAGGGTTGGCCTATGTGAAGAATGTTTTTCCTTTTCTAATTAGTGAGAATTATAAAACCAAACTAAATAGATATAGTACGGTAAGTAGCCTTTTGCTTCTTCCCCTCCTTAGATGATTGGTTGATTCCATGAATAAGTTAGAAGGAAATATCCTACTTTTACAGTTTGTACAATCCAGATAAAAATCCTACTTTTACGCTTCTACAATCCAAATAAATATCCTACTTTTACTATTTGTACAATCCAGATAAATATCCTACTTTTTCTGAGGTTTGTACAATCCAGATAACAATCTTGGAAATTTGATAGGAATGGAGAGGATTCCCTCTATTGTGATCACTTGTATAATCCAGGATAAAAACATAAATCTCTCCACTATAGCAATGACTTAATAATCACATATTACATTGAAAATCAAAAGGTATTACTAATGATTGCAGAGTATTTCAATTTTATTTTTGTATTGATGCATATGCACAATACTAATAACCATGGATAATTTATGGGGATGTTTGGGGTTTAACAGGAACTCCCCGATATTGTTGATCTTGCACATATTACATCTAACAAGAATGACATCATGTAGAAGTTTTTCCTTTCTTCTTAAACTATATAATATTACTATAGAGGTTGTAGGAAAATCCTTCCACAAGTAAGAATCTTGTTATCATTTATTATCATGGACAATACGGGAACCCAAGTCTATTTCACGTGCATAACGTTTGGTGCACAAAATATAATTTTCATTAGATCCATACTAATCCCGACTCCTCATCTAAATTATTTTATTATAATTTTGTCACTGGAGACCTTCGCATTGAAGTTAGTAGGATCTTCTACCATCTTCTTGAGAATTACCCCAACTTTGTTATTTTACCTTACTTATCTAGTGTCTTGGATAAACACCATGTTTTCTCGGTGGAAAATGGTAGTAGCCGAGGAAATAATTGATAGTTATGTTACCAATGACATTTCCACATTTTTATATTAGAATCCATCCTCTACAATGTATACTTTTACCTACAATTCCATTGAGAAGATCAATACACGGTGTTACCTTTGGATTTACCGCTATGACATTTAGTCCCATTTAGTGGATTACTACCGGTATGCCATATATTACCTCATATTTTGATCATCTAACAATATGACCTATTCAACTTCCATGTTTAAAGTAACATAGTGATTTTCACGTACAACATGTTTTCAAAAATCGTGTCCTCGAAGGGCTAGTTTTTGATGGTGTGAAAATGAGACTCTATTGACTCGCTTTCTACGAAATTCGGGTAACCTTGTGTGTAAGAAGATCTTAATTATGAAATTAAAATTATCTGTTTGATTACATAATTGATTAATTTTGAAATGGGTGCATACCATTGAAAAATTCAAGTCTATTAATCCTTTTAGGCTACATGACATTGAATTTGAGTCACTTATGTATTTTCATTGATGTTATGGCTTTAATTGGTTGGTTCTCCTATTTTTCCATATATTTTCATAGATTATGTGAGTCCCATCACTTTCAAATTCCATGGATACCATGTGGAAATATTTGATAGCTTTGCATTATGTTTTCCCTATTAATTGCAAGGTCATAAATATTAGACACATAGTTTCAAATTTTATAGATGTAAACCTTTGTGGGAACATGTCATAATATGAAAAATAAAACCAATGATAAAGCTCCATGTTGCTTATGATTATGAAATCTTTTAGTGCTACTTCAACCTCTCTAAAAAAATATGTTAGAGCATAAAGTGAAAACCAAAGAAAAACTTCCATGAACTGCTTTGAATATAATGATATCATTCTTTTAAGGGACCCTTGTAAATCATTATTTGCAGCAAAAATTAGGTGATCTATAGGTGTAATATTCCTTCGAAAGCTAATATTTAGCATATGATGCAACGTCATCAAGAATGGAGAAATGTAAAACATGTACTAATTGATTAACTAAAATATGGATATTCTAGTGTAATCTAATGTTATAGGAGCAGCAAAATAACTAAATAAATGAAGTAATAATATACTGAAATAATACCCAAACAATTTAATAAATGAAATATAAAACCCTAATGTGTAAAGAGGGTTAAGAATGACTTGACTCATTTAATGGTGTTGAAGGACCATGTCACAAAGAGAGATTGGCTAAATAAAAGGAGGAAACCATTGCACACGAGCCCGAGAAAGTGTAGATCAGAACTACCTCGGTTAGACTTGGTCACTAGTAGAGGGATATGGTTTCCCATGGGTACCCTAGCCTTAGATTTAGGTGTCCTAGTCTACGTAAATGACCAGGAAACCTCCTTTGAGGTTTCACCAAGTGTTCACCTATGTTTTCTTCCTATTGCATGGATGTCGTTGGGTGATCACCAATGTATTGGTAAACCTTCAATAGAAGAATAAATTCAAAAACCCCAAGAAAAACATCTAAACTCTAAAAATGAAAGAAACATATGAAACATATATGGTAATAGGTGTAGGAGGAATACTAGTTCAAATGTCGATTGATGGGTTGTTGCACACGTATGACTTCCGAATCCATAGCTAATCATGAGAGCTTCGTTTTGGCTAGGAGGAAGTACCTATAATGAAAAAAAGACCACCGAAGGAATTAAACAATATGGGAAATGAACGCCTAGCGCGAGCTAGATCTGGGATGTATGATACTTCCTAGATGACTATCATTCCAATGTTTTAAATGAATTAATTTTGTAAACAAAGTAAATCCTATTATTATTTTAAAATTATTTAGGTATCTCACCTAACAACACAATTGGGAAATAGATCTAATATAACAGGCTAAGCTAGAATAGAATCCAAAGGTCAAATGATTGGTTCTGGGTTCTACAAGTCTGATAAAGGTCTCAAGTAGGTCACAAGTGAGTGAGGGTGAGGTAAAATTAGGTGGGTAGGTTTTGTTTAAGGCTGTGGGGAAACATAGAGACCGGTGTCGGTCAGGGGTGACCGACGGTGGTTAGGTATAACCGGTGCCGGTTACTATGAGATCTAGAAATGTCACAGAATAGGGTTTTGGTCTCCTTTGTGATTGCACAAAGGATTTTGGTTGGTCGAGGATGAGGTATTGGGTGACTGGAGTAGGCTTTTGCGAGGTTTTAATGGGTCTATGGAGGTGAAAATGTTGGAGAAGGTTGATAGGGAGCAAGATAAACAATGGGTGATAAAATAATGATGAAATGAAATAAACCAGAGAAGTATGACGTTATACTTACTTGGATTTCATTCCTGAAGGTCTATGTGTGAAGGATGGAGGTGCTGATGATGGGTTTGAAGGCTGCAAGTGATCACCAACTGAAGAAAAGCTTTTACATGGGTTGCATGCACACTCCTCTTTGCTTGGATAGATCAGATCGTGGCTGGGATGGTTGTGTAGGAGAAGATGCTCAATATCCTTCCTTGGATGTGAGTTTTTAGTGGAATTGGCTCTCTGCGAATATGTGTTATCTCTCCGAGATGTGTTCTTGCTCATCAACCTTCTTACTTCCATGTTTTAACTTCCAACTTCCAACCTTGAGAATAAGGTTGTTTTGGGTTAAAAGGGGTAACTGACGGTGGTCCATCTTAACCAACGATGGTTAGGGGTAACCGACGTCAGTCAAGGCGGGATTTCCTAGGTTTACTAAACTTAGGGATATCCTCCTAATTTTATTGGATCTCGTGTCATTATCCCATGGATTAGTCTTGAAACTTCTTGCGAGCATGCGGGAATGGGGTTAGAGGGAATGTAGGCATTGATTTTTAGGGTTTGGGTAAGTCTTAGTTAGTTATGGGAACTTGCTAAGAATAGGTCTTAGGTTAAGTTGGCTTGGTGAGGCATCTAAGTGAACTATATGTGTAGATATTATTTAAATAAGATATTTAAATAATAAATATAGTGAGGATAATGCATTAATTTAATTTAATTAATATTAGTGGGGTTAAGGGGGTCATGGCTAGGTAAATGTAATAAAGGGTTCTTATATGTCGAGGGACGAAAGGGGAGTGTGACCTAATTTTATTGTCTACATTTTCCCCTTTTGTTCCGTAGCTTGTATTGTTAAGTGATGCGAACAAAAATAAGGTGTGGTTGCCCCATGTGAGGGTGAAGGTGATCCCCTTCAAACCAGGAACTAATGAGGAAGCAGGTGAAGCGGTGAGTGGATTGATAAAAGGTAAATGTGAAGAAAAGGGAAGTGGATATAGGGAGAAATGAGTGAAAGGTCTACTTAAGCAATCGAGGTAATGGGTCGTGGGTCAAATGTAGCAACATTCAAATGCACACACACGTATAAATTGCAGAACACTACTGAGTTGAACAAAGAGGGCAAACTCTACATTATCTAAGGTCGATAGGTTTATCCAAACAAGGTTGAAGTGAATCCGGTATCCAAGGTATAGGATAAGGTCAGGAAACATAATGTAGGTTAGGTGTAGGAATGTTTAGGTATGTCTCGGTACACCAAAATTAAGGTAAGGATAAACGGTCATGGAAATAGGTGAGGTAAGGTCATTGGGTCAATGAACACATGTAATAGTGCTGCAAGGTATAGTGAACACATGAGGTCAAAGGTCACTAAAGAATGGTCCAGTCCAAATATGTAGGTCATGACATGGGTAAGGATGAGGTAGGGGTAAAATAATGAGTCCCAAAGGAGGAAAAATGGAGGTAGTAAATGATGAGGTTAGGAAAGGTAAGGTAATGGGTTAGGTAAATGTATTGGGTAAAGAGCAAGGTAGAGGGTGGGGTAAAATGGAAAAGTAATGGAAATGTGTAGGTAAGGGTGACTGATCGCGGTCATGGAAAACTAACGTCAGATAGGAAAACCATAATGCCACCTAGGGGAATTGACATCGGTTAGGTCGGGTTTGGTATAAAAACAAAAATCTGCATTTGTAGTATTCATTTGTGAATTATGAAGTGAAGAAAGTACCAAAAAGAGAAAAAGTGAGAAAAGCATCCAAAGGAAATGGGATAGTGAGCTGGAAATGTGAGTGGATGGTGGTTGGGTTGGTGAGTAGCAGCTCCATGAGATCTTATTGAGGTATTCGAGTGGTCGGAGGGTTTGGGTAGATATTTGGTGATGGCAGAGGTGGGAGAGGGATCGGGCAGACCATCGCCAGACAAGGTGGCGACGTGCCACCAAGACGGTGGTAACACGACGAGGTAAGTGCCTAACTCTCTAATGTTAATTAGATAGAGTAGATGGTGTACTAATTGGTATTTGTAGAGTTTTGTGGGTGTTTGTAATTTGTGGGTAGGAAAAAAAAAAGTTAAATCGGGTATTCGGGGAAAATGGGCAAAAAAGGGGGTAGGAAATTGGATAGGAGGGGTGGATAGGGGTGTTAGGGTAGTGTAAGTCATTGTCGGTGGGGTAAAAGGGATAGGTGGGAGGGTTTAGAAAAAGGGGTTTTGGAAGTCCCAGATTTTTCCACGATAGTGACCGGTGTCGATCAACTAGAACCGGATTGTTCACCTAACATGTGACCAATGCCGCTAAGTGGAACAGTGGTTAGTCAAGTTAAACGATATCGGTAACCAAATAGGTGACCGATGCCGGTTTAAGGGACTAGAGTCGATTAGGTTGAACCGACACCGATCGGGATTTTAGGAAAAGGGTCCAAAAAATGATGTTGTTTAGGTGGTTGAGATGGGTAAGGTAAAAATAGGGTGGTCGGTAATGATAAGTGATGAATAAGCTCGGGTAAAGGTAGATTAATGTTGTGCTTTAGATTGGATGCGGGGTCGATCGCATTACATATGCGAGATAGGGTTCCGCAACTGCCGGTGATATTGCACGGCCTAGCGACCCCTTTAGAGCCGTAGCACGTGGAGGCAGTGGGCTTGAGTGGTATTTAGCACTATCGACATGCTATTTGGTAGCCTAGTTTGATGGTCACACTCATCGATAGTTGGGACTCCGCGACCAACATGTTCCACCTTTCAATGGGTGAGATGACTATCATAGTGGAGGACATGTTCTGGATTCTAAGGTTACCGATATTGGGACCTAGGTGTACTCTATCTCCTCCAAGGCCTCAGAGGAGCTGATCAAGACCATATTTGGTGAGGGGGTGGTGGAGTTGAGCTTCCATAGTGCCAGTTTGAGCTATGGCGAGATGTACCTAGCCTGTCCAGATGAGACGAGGCTAGTAGTTTTATTGATGGAGGTAGTGTGTTGTTATGCACTGCCTGATGCAGAGGGTGGATGATTTCCCTAATCACTGATGGGGGTGCTCCACGATATGATGGTGCATGAGACATGCTTCACCTAGGCACCAACATTCTTGGTGTAGCTTTATAGAGAGTTGTGGGCGTATGGGCGGCTACGTAGGTTTAGCTTGTGTTATACATTTATACTTGCACTGCTAGGCCTACAAGCACATAGTGTGTGTTTGACCTATAGGGATGCCCTAAGTAGATGCATTCCGAGTGAGATCCATGTGGTTGGGATACAGGAGATGTGTGCCAGTTACAGGAGAGTGGAGGTTAGATAGGCTAACATATGATGTGGCCCATTTTTGGTAGTTGTTGGAGGGGTTGTCTAGAGTGGACATTATCTGGAGGCCATATGTGGGATTCCCTCACATAGGCACATGCATGAGGAGCTAGCTAAGCTCTAGCTAGAGAGGTGGATTCAAAGTCTCCTCAGGGAGGATGAGATGATCCTAGTCGACAAGGTCCGATGGCGCTTGGGCTCATACAGATATTCCTCCACCCTTACCACAAGATCAAAGAGATGACATGGAGAGGTCTCTCCTCTACCATGGCCTACCATGCCTATAGGAGAGGAGTATCCAGGTGGATCGATGGATTGATGACATTGGATGCATAGATAGGTACAGCAGTGGTGGGCGGATCGGTTAGAAGCCATACCACCTAGATCGGGCAGCCGAGACTTAATTCTGTGGACAAGACAGAGAGACGCCCTACACGGGTTAGGTAATCTTGGAGTTGATTGTGTAGATAGGTATACTATAGACACAACTGAAGGGGTAATAGGTAGAGGTAGTGGAGCTACGAGTACAGTGGATAGTCTACAGGCCCAGATGGTGGAGGGAAAGGGTGGAGGAGATGGAGATAAAGATGGTTAGGAGGAAATATTAGAGGGCTAGTTGGCCATAGCCCGCACACGTTTGGGTCTTACAGGTGCCTAGATACAGCACAGGCGGGGGGCACCACCACGGCACATGGAGTTGGTCCCAATTCACGAGACGGCCAAAGACAAGACAATTACAGGGGCCGAGACCTATGGGACCACCACAGACCGTGCCTATATCTAGGCTATGGGATGCCCTAGGTGAGGTGAGATACTATCAGGACCAGGTCATGGTGGCTGGGATAGACTTCCTCTCTTACAGAGAGTACAGGGCACAACAGAGTCCAGTGAGAGGATGAGATCCCGCACACATAGTGTGGAGAGCACAGGAGGGCAGCAAGCTTCGAGGCCTAATCAGGGAGAGGCCACTAGCGCGCAGATGACAGGAGTGAGTGAGGTGATGTGTCAACTGGGGCACAGGAGGCCGAGGGTGCAGGTGACACAAAGATGGAGGACATCTGGTGAGATGTCTGATATGCAGCCTCCCTATTTTTAATGTATAGTAGTGTTTATTGTTGATATATATGCTGCCTCGCATGGCATAGATTTTTTTATATTTGATCACATACTTGGCCTATGTGCCAAAGATAGTGAGGATGTATGAGTGATTTTTTATATTTTAAGCATATACCGGCTGCGTTCTAAATATTTTTGTACGAATTCATGCTTTTGTATATATGAGGCTGATCTCGTGTGCCAATGCCATTTTGTATTGTAGATCAGCCTACGTGCCAACATTTTTGAGATGATGGCCATGAGATAGACATGTATTTTGAGATACATAGTTATTGATTTATATGATGATGAGATACATGTTACGATTATGATGCGCTAATATGTTTATGAGATATGGATTTATTGTTTTGATTATGTAAATTAGGTGAGTTAGGCATGATGGAGTTAGGTTGGTTTAGGAATAGATCGAGTTAGGTTATAGGCATGGATCGAGTCCGGTTAGGTTAGGCATGGATCGAGTTAGGTTATAGGCATGGATCGAGTCGGAGTTAGTTTAGGCATGGTTGAGTCGAAAGGAGGTTTATTTATGATTCATTATGTTGGCAATGAATGATACTATGGGTCATATGTGAAATGTTCTATAACCTATGCATAGTGGTGATAGAGAGATGGTGTATGCTATAGTAAACAACTTGTTATGTATGTGGCTTGATTTCCAATATTGTTAGAAAAGAGGGACTAAGTGAAATGTGATGTAAATGGTGAGTTAGGCATGGTTGATAAAAAAATTTATGGTAGAGAAATGGTCGAGCTAACCTCCAAGGGCCCCATGCCCTTGGAGTGCTACCTACATAGTCCTGGTGAAAAGGGATGTCGGGCCGATGTAGTTCTCCCATAAGCGAGGAAGAAAATGAGTTGATAGGTGCTTGGGCATGTTGTGGGTTTAGGTTTGTTAGGTGTGGGTAGATTATAGGTAAAATGATACAGGTGAAGGTGATTATGGCGAAATAAGAGGATTACCCCAAAGGTAAGCGTTGAATACCAAGTACCATATAAGGTAATCAAAACATCAACAAAGATGGTTAAAAGATAAGAGGGGGGAAATAGAGCCACCTAATTAGGTAAGATCATACCAAGTAGATCATACCTTAAAGGGGGTGATGAACACAAGACCCGAAAGGTGTTGCATGAGTAATCTGTTCTACGATGAAGGTAGTCACAAGATCACCGAATGTCAAAATTCAAAGATGTCCCTTCGTGCAATGTAGGAAATGAGAGTGGTTAATGGTAAGGTGGGTGAAAGGTAGTTAATTTTATATGTTTTGAGTGATAGGGATTTAGGGCAAGAGGTCCGAGGTCACAATGGGCAAGTCCATGACTAAAAACATTTTTGTTTTGATAGACCGATCGATGCGTAAAGTCTATATTGGATAAATAATATGGTACTCCGTGAGGTCTTCATGAAGCTAATCAATGTGGGAAGCTTTAGTTTATCTCATATTTTTTGTTTTTTTGCACATAGCATGTCCTTTGAGCGAGCGATCTATTTATAGTAGCAATTTTGTCGAGAGGAAGATGTCCTTTAGAGGGAGTTATCTTTTTATTAGAATTTTGACTCAAGGTGTTTGGTCCCATGTGAGTTCTTTGAAACCATGGACAAGGCCAAGGTGAAGGATAGTAATCTTGCTTTGAAAAGGAACGGTGGAATGAGCATGGGATCTTGTCTAAAGGTAGACAAAAAGTATCCATGAGAATCATGCTATGTGCAAGATGCCATGGTACACATATTCAAGAGAAGAGAACAAGTGACAGGTACTCACATGATTCTTGTGTAATTGTTAGGGAAGTGTATGGAGTGGGTAGTGCTCAAGGGACGAGCCCGTAAAGAGACAAAGGGTGAGATAGGACAACGAGTAAACAATATAATGGTCAAAGATGTAAGGTGTTAAGGGGCTAAGATTCGGTTTACCATCAAATGAGGATAAATGATAGGAACCCAATCCATAGGTATGAGTTACAATGTATGGTCCAAGCCAATTAGGAGCGAATTTTCCTTGTTTACTTTTTTTCGCTTTGGTTACATGTTGATTTTCGCTCGGACAAGGTCACCAAATTGGAAGGTCCATTCATCGACACGTTTGTCAAAAGCACATTTGATACGTTATTGGTAAACTTGAAGGTGATCCAGAGCATTAAGAAAACATTCGTCTAATAAGTCTAGTTGCGCTTAAGCGGTCCCGTGAAAGTCATCATCGGAAGAAGCATGTCATGGAGAGAAATACAAAGTGAGGCAATCTGGACGTCGAGAGGTAGAACAACCTCGGTACCGTAGACTAGAGAAAAGGGTGTGGCCGTAGTGGAAATGTAAATACTAGTGTGGTATGCCCATAGGGAAAAAGGAATGTATGTATGCCAATGCTTCCCAGTATCTTCAACCACTTTCATGAGAATTTTGTCGAGGATTTTTAGTGGATTCAAGTTGGCCATTGGTTTATGGGTAATAAGGTGATGAGAAACTAAGTTGAATGCCAAAGGCATCGCAAAGTTTTTGTAGTTTTTTGTTTTTGAATTATTTTGCATTGTTAGTGATGAGGCGATGAGGAACACCAAAGAGGAAGATGATGTGATGGTTAATGAACTCACATATTTTCTCGGCTTTTGTGGAGATGAGTGGTATGGCTTCAACCCATTTTGTGTAGTATTCGGTAGCGCTTATGATCCATTGATGGCATTGGGAAGAATGAGGATTGATTTGTCCGACAAGATCCAAACCCCATTGAGAGAAGGCCAAAGGTCACGAGTGACCTATGAGGCATGATTTGGGTGTATGATGAAGGTTGGAATGTTGTTGACATTTCACGCGGTGCTTGACATAGTCACAACAATCATGGCTAAGGGTCTACTAGTAATAGACTAGGTGAAGAATATGCTTAGCAACAACAAGGCCACTAAAGTGACCTCCACATATGCCATGATGAACCTCCTTAATGGTATAAGGAATTTCAAAACTTGTGAGGCATTGTAAGAGAATACCATCAAAGCTGCGTTTATACAGAGAGTCCCCCTAGAAGGACGAAACAGAGACCTTTTTAAGGAAGGCGCATTGTCCATTATGGGTGAGGTCGGGGGTAAGATGGAGAGAGAAAGGTAGTCGAGTATTGTTTATACCAAAGATCACTGGGTCAGCGGTTTCATTTCCTATTGAGTAAACATCATGAGGTAAATAAGAAGGTGAATGGAGGCATTGTACGGTGACAAATATTTTGGAATCGGTAGGGGAAGTGGGTATTCGGGAAGCTAAGCAGTGCCATGGTATCTATAATATTTTTGGTTGAACATGGGATGGTTTAAAGGTTATAATGATAAAATGTGGTCAAAAGTATGTCTACATGATGTTTATACTTTTAAAGTATCTTGTTACGACATTGGTACATTACATTGACTTGGTTTATGACCAATTGTGAATCACCAAAGATATGAATGGATTTGACATCTAGGGCATAGGAAACCTAGAGACCTAAGTGACGAGTGCTTCGTGACTCGCAATATTATTGGTGCATTTAAAGTCTAGTTTGAAAGAAAAAGGAATGGGTTCTCATCCGAGGAACAAGTATAACACCAGCCCCACCCCCACACTACTAACACTTAGAACTATCGAAGAATAGTGTCATTTGGTAAGGGGGTTCATCCAGTGGAAAGGGTAGAATGGATTCATCGAGAAATTAAAAATTAGATAGTTGGTCCCCGGTAATAGGTGCGTCATCCAGTTGGTCGGTGATAGCCTGGCCCTTAATGGAATTTTGGTGAATGAATTCAAGGTCAAGATCATCTACAAGCATAGGCACACTGATTTTGTTAAGGTTTGGCATACATGAAGTGTAAAGGATCGATGTTGGTCACAACATAGGTTTTGTGGTTGAGTAGGTAATGGCAGAGTTTGGTGGCAACGAAAACTAAGGCTAAGAAAATCTTTTCTAGATGGTTGTATCGGGTTTCATAGTCCAAAAGAGTACGAATTATGTAATAAAATGCCTGCTGCCTTTGTTGTTCATCGTGATGAGTGAGCATGGCTCCTAAGGAATGATCGGTAGCTGATATGTATAGGTAAAAATCTTAATCATCTTTAGGTGGAATGAGTATGGGTGGTTGGATAAGGTGTTGTTTTAGGGCATCAAAAACTTTGTGATAGTCATCGTCCCATTTAAAGGAGACATCCTTCCTAAGTAGATGATGAAATGGTTGACACCAATTAGATAGTTATGAAATGAAACGGTGAATGGACTGCAATTTACCTTGCAGGCTACGGAGTTGTTTAAGGTTAGTGGGTGAAGGCATTTCTAGAATGTCCTTGACTCTGGCAAGGTCAACTTGTATACCACAGAGGGAAATAATAAATCCCAGGAACTTTCCTAAGAGAACCGTGAAGACACACTTTTTAGGTTGAAGGCGGACGACAATATTTAATGAGGTGGTCAAAGATGGTTTCGAGGATGGCGAGGTGCTCGGCGCGATGTTTAGATTTGGCCATGAGATCATCCACGTAATCTTCCAATACGTGATGCATGATATCATGGAAAATGTAAGTCATAGCACAGTGATATGTAACATCAACATTTTTAAGGCCAAAAGGCATGACTTGATAGCAAAAGGTTCCCCAAGGGGTAATGAATGCGGTCTTGTGCTGATCTTCTAGGGAAACAAAAATTTGGTTATAACCTGAGAAACCATCCATGAGTGAGAGCATCTCGTGACCTCCGGTGGTCAACCACTTGATCAATACCGGGCAAGGGAAAGTCATCTTTAGGTAGGTGAGGTTGAGGTCATGAAATTCTGTGCAAATGCGGAGTCCCCCTATTGCTTTAGTAATAGGGAAAATGTTAGAAATCCAACAAGGATAATCAATTGGTAAGATGAAGGAAACAAAAAGAAGGCGTTGAAGTTCTTCTTTGAAGAGAAGAGCAATGCGAGGGTGCATTTTCCTCATCTTTTGTTTGATAGGTTTGGCATCAGGAATGGTTATGATATTGTGGACCACTATGGTGGGGTCAATACGGGGAATGTCTGTGTAACACCAAGCGAAAGCATGGTTATGATCTCTGAGAAAAGAAGTCATGGCTTCCTATTCCGTATCATCTAACTATTGTCTAATCTTTAGGATGTGCGGGTCTTCCTGAGTATGAATGTTGATCTCAATAGTTGATTCATTCAACATGGTTTGTGTCGTAGAGGGTAACGACCGATGAATATATGAGTCTTTTGCACCAAGGTAGGTGAGTACGGATTCATCATCCTGGACATAGAACAATGTTAATGGTAGGTGTGTCATCGTCGATCATCACAGGATATAGGAATGGGAGAGTGGAAGGGCCCTCGCCTTTGCATTGATAAGTTAAAGGCCCAAAAATGGTGTTTATGAAAAAAAAAAGTTAGGAGGGATAGATTTAGGATCCATTGACTCCGCGGTGAGGGTGGTGATGAAGGTGGAAAAGGGCTAGGATCTTCAATGATTTCAATGCGGGCCTATTTGGTAGGAGGTTCGGGGAAGTTGATACCACTAGATTCATTAAGTTTTTGGGTGGTAATAATGGTATGGAGGCCTTACTCGTAAAATCCAAAACCAAAACCCTTCCACGCACAAAGTGGTGAAGGAAGGTGGGGAGAAACAGAAATTGTAAGTGATTGGAAGTCGGTAGAAAATGGGCGGGGGTTGTGATGGTGGTTCAGGTGCGTAAGGGTAGTATCAAGTCCCCAATAGGTGAGATTAGTATGAAGATGAGGAGGACCATAAAGGATGTGTTCTCCTATACAAAGTGATCGTGAGCGAGGGTGTTAGTGAAGGCTTCCATACTCGTGCGGAGTAAGGAACGTGTTGATGCTATATAGGCAGACTCCCGAGAGTGAGGCATTGAAAAACACCTTCCAAGGGATTAGTGGTTGGTATGTAGGTCGATGTGGAAGTGGAGTTAATAGATTGGAAAGCTATTGGGTCAGCCGTGGAGGTTGTAGTAGCGGTAGGAATAGAGGATGTATGTGTGGTGAAAGTAACGATTGTCTTGGGTAGGTTGAGGTGTAGGTGAAGTGGTAGTGGTTGCAAAGGTAGATGGTGTGATAGGTATGAGCACATCATTGGGTCGGTAAAGCATGTTGCATGGTTTGAAAGGTGATGGGTTAGCTGGAATGGTATAAGTGTGTACCTTGTGTCAAATTTCACACAACGATGCAAAGTGGAATGAACGTAACCCATGACATGGATCCAGGATCTACCAAGCAAAAAGTTATAATGGAATTCCCCCTCCAAGACATTAAACAATTTTAGAACAATGTGGGGCCCACGCGAACGTGAAGGATGACAAGTGCCTAGTATGGACGTGATAACATAGTTGAATGAATGCAACATGATCGGATGTTTATATATGTAATTATCGGTATGCGCATTTGAGAAAATGCATGATATGAAATGATGTTAATGCTAGCAACTCAATCAATCATCACATGACATACCCGTATGTCATCAATGTGGACAGAGAGATGAAGAGGGTTGGGTCTAGGTCATTGTTTTGGTATGACATGATTTCTTCCTCTCGAGAAGCTAAGGAAGGCCACTTGGAGGATAAGGTGAGGTGAGGATGAAGGTAGTAATTTGGTGAGAGAGGATACATGATGAGGTGTAATAATCGAGGGTACGGGTGTAGGGTATTTGGGTAAAACCTCAATAGATTACGTAACCTCCATGAGGGCTTGACCATGGGATTCTAAGGTTTGGATGATTTCGTATAAGGACATTTTGAGGGGAGATTGGTGTAGTTGTTTGAGCATGGTGCGATGTGTGATGCCATTAGAAATGGGGTATGTGGGGCTGCAAATAGTTATTTTAGGTATGGGTGTAGATGGTATGTTGGGTATAGGATTGGTTGGTGGGTCAGCTGCCTTTTCTTTACCCTTCTACATACGTGTAGTGACGTGTACCATGTTGATTCGAGGGAAGTTGGAAAATGGAGAAGGTGTAGGGTGAGTGGTATAACGACATGAAGGGAAAAAACCTACTGGAGGAGAAAATCCCTGTGAGGTTAGTTGGGTGCAATGACATTTGGGTGGTGGCATGGCAAATTCTCTGATGCGAACCATGTTAATTTCAAATCTTGAGGGTGACTCTAAGAGATGTGAGGGAGGAGGTTGTGGTTATTGAGTGGGTAGTGTGGGAATGGGTGTTGGTGAAGCAAAATCCTCGTAGAAGAAGGTCGTCATCATCAAAGTTGGTTTCTAGTGGACACAATTGGATAATAATGACTTTCAAGGACTTATAGTTCTCCACATCATGCCCCGACACACGATGGTATGTGTAAATTTTAGTATCATCAAACGCTTTTGGCTTCGGTTTGAGGGGGTCGTAAGGTTGGAGTGGCGTAATGTGATAACAAAAGTCTCGAGGAGGTTGGTTAAAATTTTGGCATAGGACCTTGCTAGTGGATCACAATGGGAAGTGAAGGTGGGTTTGGGTGTAGGTGTGGTTGATTGTCAAGGAAATATTTTTGGAAGTGTAGGAGTGGGTGAAGCTATGGGCTTAGGTGCTGGTGTGGTTTCAGGTATCGGTCGGGTTCATTTGGGTAGGGGTACAGTAGATGGACTAGTAGGAGGGTGCAGGGTTATTTTGACTACCTTGTTGTGGGGTAGTGGGGTTTTATTTTTGGGTTACACCTTCTTGGGTAAAGGTGATGTGGGTGTACGAGGTCTAGAAGGAAAAGAAAATGAAGGAATAGGGTGAGTTACCCATGGGGATAAATGGGGTGCTATGAAGGTAGGTGACGCGAGTCGTGTTTGGGGTGTGAGGGACAAAGACTTAAGTGTAGTGGGTAGTGAAGAAATAGCTAAATGTATTAGTGGTATTAGTTGTAAGGAGACTGCAGTGTAGGTATAAGTCATAATGTGTGCCTCGGTAGGTTGGAGGTTTGTGAGGAAGGAATGGGTTGTTGTGTTATTGGTTTATGGATGGGAGGAGGGTGCTTGACCATGTTGGGAAGCTGAGGTCTTAAGGAAGATGGGACAAGTGCGGGTGTGATTGGTGTGGTCGAGGTATGAGGTTGACGAGTTTGTTTCTTTGGTTTGGATGTTAGAGTAGGTGTGGTTTTGATGTTGGAGGATGTAGCTAAATCTAGTTTAATATGTGGATGAGTAAGGTTGGTGGTCGAGGTGACCCGTAAAGTGGTAATAGGTTTAGTGGAGGTAAATGTTATGGGTATGGGTTTGGGTTTAGGTATAGGTTGAGTTATGGATAAGGGTTTGGTGTAAGTGCTAATGGTATCTTTGAAGGGGTTGCGATAGCAGTGGTCGTTGCATTTGGTTTGATGGGTGGAAATGTGTTTAGGTAGATAGTGGAGGTGTCATCGAGGGATCTCTACATATGTGTTAAGACTAGGAGTAAGAGGTGTCCCCATAATAAATCCCTATCCACATAATCTAAGTGATCAGCCAAACATGAGAACGACACATCTGTGGGTGTAGTTGGTGAGGACCTAATGGGAATTCCCATAAAATACATCTTAGAGACGGGGAATTGGCCAGCTTCACTTTCAAAGGTGGGTAAGAGAGCTGAAAGTAGGTTTGTTGGATGTTGGGTAGCTAATGGAGAATGCTTGCCAAAAGGCAAAGGTATCTCAGCACCGTGTCTATGATGGGCCGAAGAGATGATGAGAGTTCCTCTATAAGTGGAGGAATGGATAGGTGCTCCTCTATGGGTGGAGGAGGTAATGGGTGCTCCTCTACGGGTGGAGGAGGTAATGGGAGCTCCTTTATGGGTGGAGGAGGTACGGTAGGTAAAGATTCTCTAAGTGGAGAAGATAGGGGTGAGATGGTCTCAATGATAGTAGTAGAAGACCCTCCGTAGGTGAAGGAATGGTGGAGGTTGGTTCAGATGTGGAAGGAGGATTTCGGGATAGGATTTCCTCATGGAAGGGATGTGAGGTAATTGAGAGGTGACAAGTAACTCGTTAAAGACTATGTAACCTCATAGGTATGGGTATCATGAGTGGATGTCTTACCAGTTTGATTGGATGAAGGGGCATGATTGGGAAATGGTTTTTTGAAGATTTGTAGATTTTGGTTGGGGGTGGTGTTGGGATTATCCATAGTTAACTCACCTTTCTCGAGCATTTCTTAGACAATATTCTTGAAAGTGATGCAATTTCCGTCACTATGACCCTTCACTCGATGATAGTTATAGAAATCATGCTCTTTATTCCATGCGGGCATGGGGTGAGCAAGGTCAAAACCAGTGTGTGGTTTTATGGGTGGAAAGGTGATGGCTCCTGCTTTGATAATATTTTCTAAGACATAAGGGTAAGGTTCCCTAATTGGGGTATATTTTCACTGCTCTTGTTTGAATCAAAAATCCTAGATAGGTGATAGATTAGATGACGGTTTAGCCTAATTGGATGGATGAGTTGGGCTAGCCTTGAATAGCACTACATTAGCGTATACCATTAGCCTTTGAATAATTGGTTAGTGGTTTTGAAGAAGAAGAGAATTCATTCGACTTGAATGTCGAATTCTTGTTTCGTAATTGGAGTTTCTTTTCTTCGATAGCCCAAATCTCTAACTTTCGTGCCATAGTGAATGCCTCATCAAATGTTCAGAAAGTTTGGACCTGTAAGGTCGGGGAGATATGTCTGGTGTAAGCTCATGTGAAGAGCTCAATGAGTTTAGTTTGTGGTAGTTGGAAGGTAAATTGATTGATCGGGTGCACCAGTGAAAAAAAAATTGTGATAGATTCATCCTCATACTTGACGCGTGGAATATAGATCAATCACGGTAATTTTCCTGGAGATATTGATAGAGAAATGATCTAAGAAAGCTTGGGATACGTGATTGAATGATAATATATAGTGTTTGGGTAACCCACTATACCAATCTAATGTTGGTCCAGTGAGGGACATGGGAAAAGTTCTCAAAACTAGGGCATCATCATGAGCGATCAGATAACACCCATGCTTGAATGAGCACAAATGTTGTTTTGGGTCTTCCTTACTATTGAAGTGGTTGAATTCAGGCATTTCCCAATTCACGTGGTATGAACGGATAGGAATGGATTGGTTAAAAGTTTCGTTGCAAATCTCATCGTAGGTGAGAGTGTTGTAGGAGCTGAAACCAATGCCTCCAATGTCTGCATCTTGTCCAACATCAATTTAATTAGGTCATTGGTGGGTTGTGATGATTGGATGCCTCCTATAGCGTGAGGAGGTTGGTTTTGGGCATATAATGGGGGTGGTATTCCAATGTATGGGGCTGCCATGTAAGGTGGTGGAGAAGAAGGTAATGAAATAGGGGTAGTACGTGACACTGGAATGAATAATAGATGAAACAGAGGTTGTTGGTAGTATGTATATGGGGGTGGAAGGGTCATGGTAACCCTAGTGGCAATAGGGGCTAATGATTATGGAATGGAAAGAACCACATTCTGAAATGGGGTAGGAGTCACCAACACTAGAGGTGGGAATGTAGCTACAGGTATGTGTGAGACATTAGTGGTGGATGAGGTTGTGTTTGGGGTAGTCATCGAGGGTATGGTGGATGCAATGGGTGCACAAGAGAGTAACAGACGTGGCATCATAACCGGTATAGAACCTAACTGTGAAACAACCGGGGTAAGGTGGATGCGGTAGCACGGAGCCGATGGGGCCAATGCGTAAGTGGTGCAAGAGTCGTGGGGAAAGATACGAGCATCCCGTATATCAATTTACCCGAGGCATCTCGAGAGGATGAGTGGGGAGAGGTAAAACTGCAAGGCGGAAGGGTTACTGGTCAAGGAGTCGTGTGAACTCCTCATCTCTAGTAGCGATAGTAGTAGGCTGGATGGGATCCATGGCTGGTGATAAAATAGGTGGTGGTGAAGGAATGGGTGATAGTGGTTGGAAACTAGCGTGGAACATGAGGGCGCTTTCTTGTCTTCAGGTCAGCACCATGTGAACCAATATTGATCAAGTAGGGTTGCTTTCTATGTAAATGATACAGAGAATAGTAGGAATAGGTAAATATGGTAATAAAAAATGGATGAATTAACAAATGGTGGGTGCAATGTGAAACAGGCTAACCGATACTAGTTAGGGAAAACTGACGTCGGTCAGGGGTAACCGCTACCAGTCACTATAGAAAATGGATAGTGAGTAAACCACGAGGTAGAAGGAAAAATATGACAAGTATGCCAAATCTGGGATGTGTAAAATGTCAATGGGAAAAAATGACAGTGATAGAGACTATGGAAAGTGGAAGAAAGTGAAGTGAAAATGTCCTTTTGAGTAGCTTAGCAAAAGGATGGAACCGACACTTGGTTGGGTATAACCGATGATGGTTACTATGAAATTTAAATAGTGATGAAAGAAAGTGGTTGTGAATTAAAATTTGATGTAGAATCAGACCCAGAATTCTAGAAATGATGATGATATTTCCCAGGCACACTCAGGTGAAGCCGAAATACACCAGCTATTATGAGGAGAGTGTAAGGATGAACAAAAAAGTAATGAATGTGATATTTGACCTCAAAACACAATCTAAGAATAAATACTAAACAAATGTGATCCTAGGAGTGCCCTTTCTATTATGTTTGTTTAGCTTATGCTATTTAGGGACTGACACATGAATTGTGAAATAGATTTTTGGTGAGGATGGCTTCCTACAAAGAAGGAGATCTAAAGGGTGAGGTTTCAGGTATGTTATGGTGGGGGCGGGCTTCGCTCTGAAGTATGACTCGATAGAGTAGCGAGCTGGGTGCCCACTATGTCATGATCATGTGATCACCTACACTTCTTCCAAGTAGGATGTTGTTTAAGAATGTATGTATTTTGAATTTTTGTGTGGTTTGGTAAGACTCAAAGAAAGAGAAAAGGATAGAAGTTCTTTTCTACGATTCATTTTTCAACCATCAGCTGGTCATGACCTCCAGCATATAGGTTTCCCTCAATTAATGTGAGCTAATGCAGAAAATCAAAATGAAATGCAATGATTTTAAAACCCAAATTGAAAATGTGAAATTGGATGACACAATAAGATGAAGAGGAAGAGGGATGCTCTTTCACTACAAAGCAGAAAACATGAAGAAATGATTCCTTTTAATTACACCCAAAGAAAAGCTTCCTTTAGAGCAAATAGAAAGGAGATGTGGATTACTAGGGAAGAAAATTAGTGTGTACGCTTTTAGAAGGGAAATAAACACACAATTTTTTCCTAGGAATGAATGAAATGTAAGGAACCTCGGATGGGTCCCACTGGGCATTCCAAAATGTTTCATATTTTTCTTAGATTGTTTCTTTAAAGTGCTGACAAAACAGATAGGGTAACCGGCATAGGAGGAATACTTGTTCAAATGTCGGTTGATGGGTTGTTGCGCTCTTATGACTTCTGAATCCACATCTGATCATGAGAGCTTCCTTTTGGCTAGGAGGAACTACCTAAAATGAAAATAAGACCACTAAAAGGAATTAAACAATATGGGCAGTGAACTTCCTAGCACGAGCTAGATCCGAGAAGTATGATACTTCCTACATGGTTGTAAGTCCAATGTTTTAAGCAAATTAATGTTTTAAACAAAGTAAATCCTATTGTTATTTTAAAATGATTTAGGTACGTCACTTAAAAACACAATAATGAAATAGATCTAATTGAACAGGCTAAGCTACAATAGAATCCAAAGGTCAAATGATTGGCTCTAGGTTCTACAGGTCTAATAAAGGTCTCGGGTAGGTCACAGGTGAGTGAGGGTGAGGTAGATTAGGTGTGTAGGTTTTTGTTTAAGGCTGTGTGGGCAAACACAGAGACCGGTGTCGGTCGGGGTGACCGACTGTGGTTAGGTATAACCGGTGCCATTCTTGTGAGATCTTGAAATGTCACAGAATAGGGTTTTGGTCTCCTTTTTTATTACACAAAGGATTTTGGTTGGTTAGGATGAGGTATTCGATGACCGGAGTAGGATTTTGCGAGGTTTTAATGGGTCTATGGAGGTGAAACTGTTGGATAAGTTCAATAGGGAGAAAGATAAACAATGGGTGATAAAATAATGATGAAATGAAATAAGCTAGAGAAGTATGACATTATACTTACTTGGATTTCGTTCCTGAAAGTCTATGTGTGAAGGATGGAGGTGTTGATGATGGGTTTGAAGGCTGTAAGTGATCACCAACTGAAGAAAAGCTTTTACATGGGCTACATGCACACTCCTCTTTGCTTGGATAGATTAGATCATGGCTGGGATGGCTATGCAGGAGAAGATGCTCAATCTCCTTCCTTGGATGTGAGTTTTCGTTGGAATTGGCTCTCTAAAGATGCGTTATCTCTCTGAGATGTGTTCTTGCTTGTCAACCTTCTTGCTTCCAAGTTCCAACTTCCAAGTTCCAACCTTGAGAATAAGGTTGTTTTGGGTTAAAAGGGGTAACCGATGGTGGTTCCATCTTAACCAGCAATGGTTAGGGGTAACCGACGTTGGTCAAGGTGGGATTTCCTAGGTTTACTAAACTTAGGGAGATCCTCTTGATTTTCTTGGATCTCATGTTGTTATCCCATGGATTAGACTCAAAACTTCTTGTGAGCATGTGGGAATGTGGTTAGAGGGAATGTAGGCATTGAGTTTTAGGGTTTGGGTAAGTCTTAGTTAGTTATGGGAACTTCCTAAGAATAGGTTTTAGGTTGAGTTGGCTTGGTTAGGTGTCTAAGTGAACTATATGTGTAGATATTATATAAATAATATGTTTAAATAATAAATGTAGTGAGGATAATGCATTAATTTAATTAAATTAATATTAGTGGGGTGAAGGGGGTCATGGCTAGGTAAATGTAATAAAGGGTGCTTATATGTGAAGGGACAAAAGGGGAGTGTGACATAATTTTAGTGTCTACATTCCCTCACTCCACATTTCTCTCCATGACATGCTTACTGATGATGACTTTTTCCAGGACCGCTTAACACAACTAGAGTTATTAGATGAACATCATCTTAACGCTCTGGATCACCTTCAAGTTTACCAACAATGTATCAAATGCGTTTAATACAAATGTGTCCATGAACGGATCTTCCAAGTTAGTGACCTTATCCTAAAATAAAATCAACATGTAACCAAAGCAGAAAAAAGTTAAATGGGGAAAATTCTCTCCTAATTGGCTTGGACTATACATCATAACTCATACCTATGGATCGGTGTCTATCGTTTATCCTCACTTGATGGTAAACCCGAACTCGAGCCCCTTAACACCTCGCATCTTCGACCATTTATTATTGACTTGTTGTCATATCTCACCCTTTGTCTCTTTACGGGACGTCCCTTGAGCGCTACCCACTCCATACACCTCCCTAATGATTACACAAGAATCATGTGAGTACCCGTCAATTGTTCTCTTCTCTTGAATATGTGTACCATGGCTCTTCGCACATAGCATGATTCTCATGGATACTTTTCATCTACCTTTAGATAAGATCCCGTGGTCATTCCACCTTGCCTTTTGAGGAAGATTCTTATCCTTCTCCTTGGCCTTGTCTATGATTTCAAAGACCTCACATGGGACCAAACTCCTTGAGTCAAACTTCTAATAAAAAGATGACTCCCTCAAAAGGATGTTTTCACTTCACTTTCTTCAACTTTCCATAGTCTCTATCACTATCATTTTTTCCCATTGACGTTTTACACATCCACAGATCCCTGGTTCTACCTTCAATAGAAGAATAAATTCCAAAACCCCAAGAAAAACATCTAAACTCTAAAAATGAAAGAAGCATATGAAGGGATTGGACTATCCTCAACAACCAAATTGATGGAATTATCACTGAGCATTACACTACATCTCATACCTAATGTAGTTCTAGGTGTTTGTGTGTAGAATTATGCCCTATGTGCTCTTGTTCTAGTCGTGAATGTAATAAATATGTGCACGGAAAAAATAGACTCCCCTCCTATGAAGTGTGATGCAAATTAACTAGCCTTGTGTGTTTTGTGATGGAGCTATATTGATGCAAATATAGCTATATATATTTAATAGATGCAACCTTAGGCGGTGATAGTAAGTGCTTATTGTTTGGTCCCTCATTATGGTTACATAACTCTATATTTATATGGTTATCTTGCTTTAATTTAATAATTAACCTTGAAAAGGAAGACCATAAAAATACAAAAACCTCAAATGGCTAGAAAGTGGCCTAAAAGTGAGAGGAATGTGTAAAGATGACAGAGGCGTCCAGAGGGAATGAGGGTGCCTAGCATTGCTATCCTGGCTAGGCGCTCTAGTCAAGAATTGTTGAAACTGAAGTATGAAAAGATAGACTAGAAATTTATGGGTGCAAATCAAAATTAAGAACAAAAACAATGAAAAATGACCAAAGACATGGGTTGATTATTGCTCTTTTGACTTGAGAACCATATGAATATTAGTATAAACCAGACTAAATTATGACTCAAAATGCGTGATTTTGTGTCTACATTTTCCCCCACTTTATCTTGGTGAGAAGAATTCTTGGTAACATAAATTAGATAGATATGTGTACCTGATATCCATGTAGAGTGATGTAGAATGCGTGCTCAAGGACTAGACAAAGTGTGGAGTGATAAAAAGCATGGAGCCTACAGGACTAAAGATGTAAAAATGAAAAACGTGATGAGAGTGAACCTAGGGAGACAATGTTTGTGTAGATAAAAATGTGTGTGTTGTACCTACATGGTTAGTATCATGTGTGTGATGCACCCATTATGTGTGTGATATACCCACTATGTGTGTGATGTTTATGCTAGCTTCCCATATGTATGAACCTACAAAAGAAAAGATGATCAAGTAGTCAAATACACATGTATATGTGTAATGTGTAAAACATATATGTAGATATGTAAAAATCATGTAAAGAAAGTATGAAAATGAAAAAGCAATATGTGCACCTAATCTTTCATGAGACAAACGGGTTGTAGAAAGGATTTTGTCAACATCATGCAAGTTTTTCAGGAAGTATCATGCCAATAGCCAAAGAAGTATAGGGAGGAAAGTATAATTTATCGTCCAACATGTAATCGCTTCCCGAGAGTGAAGAGATACTTGTATTGTCTAAATTTTTATGGATCCAATGCCATGGAAATGTAGAGAGGAACATATAGTTTATCCTCTATCCTTTAATTACTCCTGAATGTGCTAAAGACACACTGTCTTGTAAAATTCATTGTGTATGGAGTTTGTATACTTGTCTAAATCCCACTTTCTATGTAACCCACTGCTTCATGGACAAAAAAAAAGAATTGAACTATACTTTGGTACTACTTTGTGTAGTGTGTGTAAACCCAAATGATGCCCCCTCTTTGGCGGTGCATGTGACATTGTAGATAGGAGATTACAGCCCAAAAGAGGACTTACCACCGATCATCGTGCCTTTCAAGGAGGATATGTGCTTGGTAGAAACCAAGGAACATGTAAACAAATGGCTAGGAAAAAAGTCTTAGTATGAAAAATCAATCATGTACAGAACAAGTATAAGCTATCAAGATAATGTGTAAGCTATGATGCAAGTAAAAACAAAAGAATCCAACATAGACCATGAAAAGAGGGTTGCAAACATGGGACACTACTAACTATGTCGCAAGAAACTCAAGGCCGTAGTGGCGCAAAACAAACATGTGTTTACACAAGACAAAGGGAAAATCCCATAACCAAGAAAAAACAATAAAAAGCAATAACAAACAATGTAACGAAAAGTATGGAAACAATTATCCCTGCATTAAAAATTCTTCACATGAAGAAATCATTGACATGTTGGAAAGAGAAAATGTATTTTAGAGTTTTTATAAACTTATAAAGTAATTTTCTATGAACAAAAGTGAAACAACAAAACCTATAGTGTATGAATGTGAATGCCCCTAGGACTGCGTTAGTACTAGTAGTCAAGCATTTATGATGTGTGTAGTGTCCCTATATAGCCTACAATCACAACTAGAAATACACTTTGAACATGTAATGTGTGTATGATAATGATAATGACATACAATATATCTATTTACCATATGTAATAAAGCATACATGTACAAGAATGAGTAAGCAAGAGTAAGTGCAACCATAAAATGTAGTATGATGTGGATGGATGGAATGGAATGAAAATCTGAAGCATAGGAGCCACATGCCCCCTAAGTGAATGGAATTTTATGCGGTGGGGTTCATTTAATATGCCTCCTTAGCGAGTGAATAATGAAACATAAATGAGAGTGCGTCATTGGGAAATAGTCAAACTATGTGTTGTATGTAACATGTTGTGATGGGTGTGTAGTTAAAATATGTGACCTAAAGTTTAATTTTGTTTGACCTTGTAGCCTAATTGTATATCATGACAAGATGAATAGAAAGGAGTATTGATTTATCCTAAATATTATACCAATAAATGATGCAACAGAAAGTGATGATGTAGCCTATCACGAGAGGATGCTATAAGAGGTGACCCTATAACCTAAATCATATATCATTTAATATAGGTATGTATCATGATAAATATATTGAATGATAAGCGTGTGGGGTGATGAGGTCCATTTGTGATACATACCATCAATAGTCAAGTATGGACCATGATACTAGAGACCGTTTTCGGTAGTGAGTGTAGTGGGTAGAAGAGAATGTATAAAATGCGTAATGTGTGTACTAGCGTGTATGGTATGTAATGCAAGATGCATAGATGACCTAAGATGTGAGGATGAATATTATATGTAAGATGCAAGATGTAATATGAAAGGTGTACGACGTAAAAAGTAAGATAAAGTGTATGATGAGTGAAAATGTGTAATATGTAAAAGCTATGGTGTAGTATCTATAGAATGTGTACGATATGTGTAGAATGAAAAGTGTAAATTGTATGAAGACATGTAACATGTAGAGTTTATAGTGTAGTATGTGGGGTTCATGTGTGTGGGATGACCTCAATAGTAAATTCTAAACCAAAGCACAAGAGTGTGTCATAGGGTAATGAAGATGTGAGTTTATATCAAATTATGAGTGTAATGAGAGGATGTTGGATTGTTATGTGATGAAGAAAGAAGACCCATGTTTTTATTTTCAAGAGGGAAGAGGATGATAAGCGTCATGCCCCCCAAGTATGTAAGTGATGGATATTTAGTCAAAATATGCTAAGTGGATCAATGTAAGGAGTAGTTTCTTTGAAAAAAGTGATTAGATGTTGATGCGAGGACTGGATAGGGTCCTTAAATTGTGAGAGTTGAAAAATGTCAGCTAAAGTGTGCTTCCTTGTGTCACAATTGGTTGCTTATTTATTGCAGATTACTTGAGTGGAGGTTAGGTTGAACTGATCTTTAGAGGAGGTTGCTTAGATTGACTTGGTAATGTCACAGATAACTTGAGTGGAGGAGTAGGACTATCCATAAGAGGAGGTGGAGTGGACTGAATAGGTGGCACTTGAGTGGCCAAAGAAGGCACTGTAGAAGTGATAGCATGATGCTCATTAGATATAGATGAATCATATTTAGGAACCCATTAAAAGTAAAATTTATAGATGGGAGTGCTAGAGAACATTGTGCAATGAATTAGATAAAGCCATGATGCTCAAGATGTTAAATTCTTTGTTGTAAAGCATAGCAATTTTTTCATTATGTCCATTTATTTTATGGTAATTGCAATATGGATGACCTTGATATTTTCAAGTGGATAAGGAGGATACTAATGAGTAGGCAACAACATGATCAATTAATAGCCTAGGATCTCATTAAGAATGTCATGTTGCTAAGTATTGTGATAAAATGTGAGAGAATCCGATAATGGTATGACTTAAGGTTCAACGATACGAGTACATGTAGTAGACATAGATTAAACATAAAATGTATAACGATAATAAACATGAGGCTAAGAAGTTCCCTTAAGATATTGGATTTCAGATTTGAGAGATGTAATCGTGGATTCCATAGCCTTAAATTTGATTTGAAATAAAGAGTGTAAAGCTTGAATTGAGTCTAACATAGAATGATGAGATGAAGGATCATGTGGACTAGGGTCGCTAAATAAATGATCAAAAATAACACTTACTTGATGTGGAGGCATATCTCGGGGAAGATACATGGTGTCTAGGTCCTTCTTAAGAACAAATGGGAAATTTTGATGCATTTGAAGTAAATCAGAAAAGGAAATTTTAGCAACTTTAGGAGCCATGATAGAAAATATGAGAAAATCCCTAGAACAAAGGTCGATTCAAAGATTGGGTTCACCAAATGATTAAATAAAATGTGGATATCCTAGTGTAATCTATTGGCATTATTAATACATAGTTTAGTTTAGCTAAATGTAACCGATCTTTCAGTTACAGGCGGTTACCTCTTAACCACATTCTCACCTGTATTTATACACTCCTCATTGTGAATAAAATCATTCAGACATTTACATTTCTCCTGATCCAACATTGGTATCAGAGCAGCGTGGAAGCAGGAGCGTGGGAGCGTGCAGATAAAGGATGGAGACCTACTTGGAACCACCGCTCCCCTCCTACGCGGATATCTGCAGACCCAACAACCAGTGAAAATATTCCTGCGTGGAGTTTGGTGGAAGAACATTTCCCTGTTGGTGAGTCGTGAGGAAGCATTCAGTTTTGAAACCGTTTTCTTAACTTCCTGCGTGGAAAGATTCAGCGCATGTGTCCTGCGTTTCAGCCAAAGAGAACAATGTTTTATTCAATGCCTCCTCGAACTATCATGATGGTTCTGCTGTAGATCCTCCTCTGTTACGCGACCAACACAGAAAACATCTCGATCAGCAAAGTATTGAGTTGCTAAATCACCAATTGCCAATGATTGATCTGATTGATTCTCCTTTGGACGAGTTGGACGTGGCAGCGACTATACTTCCAGCGAAACAGTTAGAAGCATCTGCACAGAGAGGATGGCGTACACTTTCTGATAAACGCCCACCGTAATGCATTTTCCTGATCTGAAATGCCAGGGTACAGAGGCGTTAAGACTGGCGCTTCCAAATCTGTCGACAACATGGAGAATTCTGGTGTTGTATTTCATGTCTGAAAATGTGGCATTGACCATTAAACCGATCCAAGTCTACCTGTGAGTTATCCCATCAACGACCATTTCTCGGCGTGTGAGGAAACAACAGTGACTAGAAGAGTAAATAGTCAGGCGTGTGAGCGTACTCAGAGGAGGAAACCCGTGGTACAAGCCCGCAGTTCAAGAATCCATCACCAAAGAGGGAGAAGAGAGCATGTGACAATGACCACTGACCAACTTATAAGCACTGTGTGGAGTTTGACATGAGTGGCATCGACCACCGAAAACCCAGGTGTGTGTTGGTAGACTCCTTCCCCCAACATCTTCTCAACTATTGTTTGCAGACCAAGCAATACATTAGCAAGCGCATCGTACAAAAGATCAAGAGACATGTGGAATTTGTTTGAATCAAATCGGAACAAAACGAGATTAAGCCCCTTCATTCATTCATCAAATTTGCTATCAAAGATGGACGCGAACAACCAGCCTATGATCCCATGCAACAGTCTGAGAGCATGAAAGTCGTGCCCCAAGATGTTAGCAACATTGCAAGCAACCATAGAGACGTGCCGCATTTGAGAGAACCGAAGAGCATCGGTATCTACTCTTAGCCAGTCTCCAAAACTTGCAATCCGAGGACATAATGGACTGAGTCTTGTTCGACATATAGACGGAGAAGAGTTGTGTCGATCCAGATGACAAATGTGAGATTAAATGCCCTCAGGCACATCTGTGGCGCACCACACGAGCTTTTGAGCTCAATTCTTCATCTAGTTTTTCTACAAACAAGAGCACATATGTCGCAGAGATTCAAGAAAATCCAGACAAAGTCCTTGTTGCAAGAAGCAAATAGGACATGTCGCGACGTAACAAGATGATGAATCTGGGGTAGATTTGTAAAAACAATGTATTAAGGGGGGGAATGTTGGCATAATTAATACATAGTTTAGTTTAGCTACATGTAACCGATCTTTCAGTTACAGGTTACCTCTTAACCACATTCTCACTGTATTTATACACTCCTCATTGTGAATAAAATTATTCAGACATTTTACATTTCTCCTGATCCAACATAATCTAGTGTTATAGAAGCAACAAAATAAATAAATAAATAAAGTAACAAAGTACTTTGAAATAATACTCAAGAAATCCAAGAAATGAAATATAAAACCCTAATGTGCAAAGAGGGTTAAGAAGGCCTTAGTTGATTCGATGGTGTCGTGGCACTATGTCGTAGTGAAGATCAACCCGAATAGGAGGGGGAAAACATAGCACATGAGCCTTAGAATGTGTATATCTAGACTAGATGCCTAGAATGGGGCGGTTGGACGGGGATAGGGGCACTCGTGGGTGCCATGGTCTAATATATGGGTGCCTTGGTTTGTGGAAATTACCAGAAACCTTGTATGAGGTGTTGATGCATGTTTGCATGTGTTCATTTCTTGTCACGTGGATTTTTCGTGTGATTGCCAAAATATTGGTAAACCTGAAATATAAGAATCACCTATAAAACCCCGATAGGGAAGTACATAAATATGCGGGGTAAAAAAGAAAACACGAGATATTATTTTAAGAAAATGCGAGTGTGTTATAAATACGCTCCACGTTCCTTATTGCTATATGCGGTATATATGTTAATGGGGGATATATTTAGTAAAATAAATGATTTAAGTATAAGAACTAATAAAGTATAAATATTTTTAGTTATTATACTTTAAATTTATTTTAGTAAACAAAAGAAGTTAGGGTCACTCTGCACCTTATGGAAATAGTCTCACAGCTCCATTTGTCATGGCTTAAAAGATAGTTTTATGATTCTAATCTCATCGACATCAGTATTTTAAGGATTCAACATTTATCCTAAATTTTTAAGGGTTGAAATGGTAAAGTCGATATCTATTTTGTGAAATTATATAGCTATTGTTTAGGTTTTGGGGTCTTCTTGATTGGTTATTGATTTTTTAAGAATTTTAGATGTGTCAAAACTATATTTTATAAAGTTCGCAATGCCCAAAGGTAGAAAAACATTTCTCGAACATATGGACTCATGTAATTACTTATAATACATAATAAATCAAAACACATATGTATTTTTTATCGATTAAAATAATCAAGGGAATGATCATCATGAGGACAATGCAGTAATTAGAAAAATCACAAGGTCTTCCTCAAGGCTTCCTTCATTCACTTAATGTTATCTCTATCCCTATAATTTCCTTTAGTGCTCTGTTTTGGTCCAACTCTTCCTTGACTAGTTCAATTGGGTTTGTTTGCTCAACTAAAAATCTTCAAATCTAGGCACCTTTAAATTCATTCCTCTCTTCTAAGATAATATTATCATTTCATCATGTTCTCAGACAACTAAACCACCTATTTCAATCATCTAGTTTCTCAACATTCATCCAAAGACTCTGTCACTTTCCTTTACAAACATTTCCCTTGCATTACATATAAGCAAGGTTTATGTCACTTATTGGTTTGTCTACTCTGTAAATTCTTCATGGAAGATAAAAACATCCCTAAACACCCTTCTACATCTCAAGGGTGTATGCTTTGTTTTTAACATAACCTTACATTAGCTACTCCATTCTTTATCCACTCTCTTAGACTTTCCTTACCACATTCTATCCCTTCTTGATTTTTATGTTGATTATATCTTCAACTTTAAACAAATACTAAACAAGTGAGCACTAAACCCTAAACCCTAAATCTTGATCCCTATTTACCCTAAACCATAAACCCTATATCCTACACCCTAAACCCTAAACCTTGAGTCATAAACAATAACCATAAATGCTAAACCCTAAACCGTACACCCTAAATGCTAAACCCTCAAATATAAACTAGAAAATATAAATCCTTAGCTCTAAACCATGACACCTAAACCATGAGCCTTAATCCATGTGCCCTAAACCATAAAACTTAACCCATAAACCCTAAACCCTTAACTCTAAACCATGAGCTCGATCCGTAAGCCCTAAACCCTAAAACATAAAGCCTAAATTTTAATCCCTAAACAATATCAATCTCACTCTCTCTTTCTCTCACACTCTCACTAACTATTTATTTATTTTGAATCAAAAAACTTCAATTTTATTGACAACCTGACTAGGAGGGCATAAAAACCACAAGAAAAGCTAGAGATTGATTAAAATCCCTCTAGTTTATAGTAGTGCTTACAAAGTGAAAATTGTTCTTGATCTTCTACACTATAAGGATAGTCAAACCTCATATATTTCTAGTAGGTATCATGAGTGAGTTCATCTTTTTGAATATAAATATTAGGACCATATTTCCTAGTCTCGTGCCTAGAACCATCATTGAGTCTTCTTATACAACTACCTTGTTTATGAGAGGTGGGATGAGTAAATAAATGGATATGGCATCTACCTTGTGCCTTGCAATACATATTACACATCTCTGCCAAAAAAATTATGACCACATATACTTGCACTCTTGAATGTCAATTTCTTCACACTTTGAAACAAATTTCACATTTCTCTTATTTCCATGTATGGTATTATACAACACACGATGACCCAATAGATGATGGAAAAAATAACCATTATAACACAAAATTAATCTCAAAGGAAATGGAAGAAACATAGAGAATATACCAATGCAAAGGTATAGGATCGAGCCAAACTTCCTGCTATATCCTATCCTTTAGAGAAAGAGAAAGCCCTTTTCTACTCTTGGAATGGATAGAAAATTTGACATAACTTCATGAAGTGTTCAAAATAATCATAAAAATAGAGGAATATATAATAACAAAAAGGGGTTACCAATCTCCTAGTAAATATTTCTTGTCTAGTTGTGAATGAGAGTCAACTAGTCTATAGCTTAGTTACCTTAAATTCATTGATAATTCGTTCAATGATAAACCCATGGATGCTTTCAAAAGAGCATTAAAAAGGATAGGGGTATTCATCAAGCCTATTGAAGGGTGTCATGTGATTTCGAATAACTTCAAATGTATATAGATTTAGAGGTCATAAAACAAACTTATAAATATCTCTATCCTTATAAATGGAAGCCAAGTAATGGTGTCTCTCTATATCTAAGGATCGAGGACTACTAGGGTTTGTGACACAATTGGACATTTAGGAATCATTAATTTTTTGAATCGGAAATGTCGTTACATCTAGAGAAACATTTTCAAGCACTAGAATAATGCATCTTGGCAAATAAAATTGAACCTCACAAATCCTCTCAAATTGCCACTTACACAAGCATTGGACATATCAAGCTCTGTTAGTCAAATCAAACCTTCGTTCCCAACAACTTCCAAGTTAAAGAATTATTCAAAAGAGCATCAAAAACACATGTTTGTACCAAATTGTTATTGGTTATCTAGTATTTCACTCTAAAAATATCAATAGATGAAAGACATGGAATTGTGATGACTATCTTTAAATGTTACTCGCCTATAAAGAAGATGAACCCTTTTAGTTGAATACCAAATCACAATACTAATAAGAATGAGTAAGACACGTAACATTAGAGTGAGTCAAATAGTTCCCTGTTATTGGAAAAAGAATATATTTGTATTGGGTAACATTTCTTTGTAACAAATTATTCTTGGATATTTGGCATTTCTTTCCTTCAAAATATTAGTAAATGAAAGGCATCAAATTGTGATTACTATCTAAGAATGTTCCTCCTATGAAGCAAATGAACCCTTTTATTTGAATACTATCCTGCAATACTAATAAGAATGGGTAAGACATACAAAATTATAATGAGTGAATGGGTAGTGCCTAAAACCCGAGCCTATAAATCATGAGCCTTAAACCATGATCCTTAAATCCTAACCCTAAAACATAAACCCTAAACCATGAAACATGACCCATAAACCTTAAAACCTAAACCTTAAACCCTAAAACCTAAACCCTAAATCCTAAATCTTAAACCATGAGCCATAAACCCTAAACCTTAAACTGTAAACCCTAATCCCTAAACCCTAAGTCCTAAACCCTAAATCAAAAGCGTGAACCCTAAACCATAATCCATGACCGCTAAACCCTAAACCTAGATCTCTAAAGTGTAAACCATAAACCCTAAAACCTAAACTATATACCCTAAACCCTAAATCCTAAACCCTAAAGCGTAAAGCCTAAACCTTAGTTTTACTACCTTGAACCCTAAGCCCTAAACTATAAACCCTAAACCCTAAAACTTAAAACCTCGGTGCTAAACTGTAAACCCTAAACCTTAAACTATGAACCCCGAGCCTTAAACCCTAAACCCTAAGCCCTAAATCCTAAAACCTAAACCGTAAGCTTTAAACCCTAAACCCTAAACCTTTATCCGTAAACCATAAACCCTAATCCATAATCGCTAAGCCCTAAGCCCTAAGCCCTACGCCCTATGCCCAATCCGTAAACCATGAACCCTCAAATTTGAACCTCCAACCCTAAACCCTAAACCCTAAACCCTAAACCTAAACCCTAAACCCTAAACTCTAAACAGAGCCCTATACCCTAAACTCTAAACCATGAGCTTTAAAACCTAAATCCTAAACCCTATGTCATAAACCCTAAACTCTTAACCCTATACCCTAAACCCTAAACCAAAAACCTTAAAACTCAAACCCTAAGCTATCAACCCTAAACCCAAATCCTTAAACCGTGAGCCCTAAACCCTAACCCCTAAACCCTAGACCATAAACCCTAAATCCTTAGCCTTCAACCATAAACCCTCAAACCCGTGCCTAAACCGTAAACCCACACCCTTAAACCTAAAAAAACTAATCCATAAACCCTAAAACATATACCCTAAACTCCTGTAACCCTTAACGCTAAAAGTTAAACCCTTAGCCCTAAACCCTAAACCATAAACCCTAAACCCTAAGCCTTAAACCCTAAACCTTGAGCTCTAAAATGTAAACCCTCAACCCTAAAACTTTACACCCTAACTCTAAAACCTAAACCTTAAACCATTAACTATAAACCTTGAGCCTTGCGACCTAAACCATTAACTATAAACCCTAAGCCTTGTGACCTAAACCATTAACTATAAACCATGAGCCTTGTGACCTAAACCCTAAACCCTAAACCCTCTACCATGATTTCTAAACCCTAAACATTGATCCCTAAACCCTAAACCCTAAACCCTAACCCCGTAAACAATATTCGTAAATATTCCTAAATTACCTCCAACACTTCCAAGATTCTCTAACATCACCTCCAGATACTTAATATATTTCTTGAACTCTCTCAGAGGGTGTTTGATTAGCTCAAAATGGCCTTTTTAGGCCTCTAGAGGAAGTTATCTTCCATCAAGTCACACTGAACTCATCAATCATCGTATCCAATCATCCCTGCACATTGAAACAAACTTTAAAAAACCTTGTTAATAATTTATTTTGATCCAGGTTGAGAGTGGTATTGAGGCAAGTTGGCTAGAGGAAGGATGCACCATTGACCAGGAAGTGAAAGATGCATTCCCTAAGCTTGTAAAGTAGGTACTCACACAAAGTATGATTTTACCATTTTGTAAGAAAAATTTAGAGATTCAACACCATGTTCATGGGAAAATTCAGAGTCCATATATTCGATCGGGCTTATTGCTATCTTTGGGAGTTGTGAGGTTTGTAAATTCTAATTTTGACACATTTAACACTCTTACAAATGTCAAAAACAATCTAAAAGGACCCAAAACCTAAACAATGACTATATTCTTTCCCAAAATAGACATCGATCGCGTAATGCCCCATTTTTTAACTACTAAAATTACCTTAATAATCGCTAAAAATTCGGATAATGTTTTTTTGAAATGAGTTATAGCCCGATAAGTATTTTATTTGGTCGAATAACCGTTACCTCGCTAAAGCGATATTTTCAGTATAATGCATATAAGTTAAGAAGAAAAATTGAGTCATCACAAATAGACCTTATATATGTTATAATATTTTTTAATTTTGTTTTACTATATATATATAATAATAATAATAATATCATGATATTATGTGAAAAAAAAACATTGGATAACTTTATATAAGCATAATAATCTTAACCTAGAAAATTACCCTTTTATAATAATATGATCTAATTAGATTAAGGTAATTACAGCGATAGAAGGACAAAAATAATTAGAAGGTTGTATTTTTTTGTCAAGGTTTCTTTTTCTTTTATTGAATTATTATATTCTGCTCCAAGCAATATCCTAGGCTTATGCGTTGAGATGTTATTACCATTATTAAATCTATTATTATTATTTACATATGCTTTTGTCCATTACATCTAGATATTAAACCCAGCCATATTATAATATACACTATAGTTATAGATACTTCCATTATAATGTGCTGCCCATCATGGGTGTCTCCTTTTCATTGTAAATATTACAAATCTAATATTATATCATTAGAACTAACAAACAAACCTAATTTACCCAACCACACTTCATACAAAATTTTAGGGCATCTTGTTTTTAAACTTCTTTTGTTATCGGTTGTGTGAGCATGAGTTTTATTTTATTTTTTTGTTTTGGGTGCATGCAAGAATAGGGACTAGACGGTGGCGCGGAGGGGGAGGAGATTGCATGAGGGGTTTTATTTATTTACCCATTTTATATGTGTAACCAGATATTTAATCTATTTGTTTTGCTATATATTACTCTGTACTAAGGTTGTGTAGGTGAGTTTATATATATACAATGAATTTAGTTTCGTAAAAAAAAATGTGCAGGTACATTGCCCTCCGTAAGTATTTTTTTAGGGTTTATTTGGGGCAACTTGCTCCACGAGGCAAGGAATAGGGTAAATTTGAGTGTGACCGAGTGAAGGAGGGGACGAGTTTTGGTTGGTGTGGCGGGGAGTGGGGAGTGGGGAGTGGGGGTTTTGCCGCCCCATTGCCAACCATACTTTATTTTATTTTATTTTTTGTTTTAATTTAAAACAATTTCCAATGTGGCCGCCCAACCAGAAGGTTGAGTTTATACAACAACAATACTTTACTTTTAATATGCACAAATCGAACCCGTAAAAATTACATGCATTTCCCTTTCTTTTTATAATTGGAGAAAATGTAAGATTATATATATATATATATATATATATAAATATGGATTCATTTTCATTTTTTTAATAAACTCAATTCGACATTCATTTACTATAACCTTAATTCAAGTGGGGAACTAAATATATATCAAGGATATGTGTGTGTGTGTGTGTACTTGCCTTGTACAAGCTATATTCAAATATTAAAATGTATTCTTAGAAATAAAGCATTTCCTTTGAATAGTAATAATGAAATTTTGAAATAATGGGACTAAGAATAAATGTAAATCTTATTTCACTCAAGCTCTACTCCTACAATGATTTGTAACCGTAACACTAAATGCAAGAATATTAAGTTTCATTTCCAATATTACATCAAGCTTCATATTGTAACCACTTTCTTTCAAATGGAATATGAAATGAGTAAACAATATGTTGTACAATGAAGAGATTTTCCCAAAAATGATACAATTTCTTTTACAATTTTTAATATTTATTCTACACTCATGATCACAAAATATCAATCTAGAATGTAATTTCAATTAATAAAATAACCACATCTTAAACAACCAAAAATAATTCTTCTTTAACAGGATGATCAACTATACAACAAGCAATTATCATGGAAGGCAATATCAACCAAGATTTAACTCGATAAGGAGTGGTTTACAAAAACTAATACAACGCTATTTACTCAAATACAATCCATATCCCAAAATAGGAGATTAAAATGAATAGGTCTCTTGACATAGCCATATCCATATGATTACAATAAGTAAAACATTTCATAAAAATGCAGGAAAAATCAAAGTGCAAAGATATCAAGGAAAATCCAACCATCTTCCAAACTTGAGCTCCATATTTTGTGCTCCACATAGATTCCAACACAAAGAGAAAGGATTTTTTTACCACCCAACCTATAAGCATCATTACATGTCTTTTTCCAAAGGTTGGAGGACATCTTTAGCGTCCTCCAAGCCCATGGGAGAGAGAGATAGCTTCCACAAATGTGCACAAGAATAAGAGAGAGGTAATCACAAGCATATCACATACAAGACTAACCCATACACCACAAAACACAACAAATTCCAACCAAATAAAAAAGGAGAAAACCATATTCATTAGTGACAGGGGGAAGAGTAGATGAGACATCCAATAATTCCATAGAGTGTGGTCCAACCATAGGATGCACACTTACAAAATCTTCAAAAACCTCCTTATCGCTCCAAAACAATCATCCCTCCTTATTACTCCTCTCATTCACCTAGTTTCCTCATTGGGAGGATTTTCAAATTCATTTAGTTTCCTCTCCATGGATGGAGAAAGGGTTTCAAATCATATGAACCACCTTCCTTGGCCTCAAACCATATGGTGGGATAAAGAGAACCAACATGGCTTTCCCATGAAGCCATGAGGTTTAAGAGGGAAAATCCCTTGCTCTTCCCCAAAACAAACTCCCAAATCCATCAAACCATATGATGGATGGAGAAAACAACAAGTGACACATCCAGAAACCATCTGACACATATGACAAGACACAATTTTAAACAACAAGAAATTGTAATATTTAACAAGACAAAACACAAAGTTAGATCAAAGATCCTACCTCCACAAGCTCTCCAAATCTATAATATTTTCCCAATTCCTTGCCCGAGAAAAGCTCTAACTACAAAACCACACCAAGCACAAAGATCCCAAGCAAAAAAAAAAATTCTCCCTCATGAGGAGTATTTGTAGAAAAACTAAATAATTTTCCTCACAAATAAGGGGGTGACATGTGTACTCTCCATGCTATCGTGTACTCTCATCAATAATCGAATAGTCTCGTATCATCAAGGGTGTGCGACCAAACCATGTATCCATCATATATTGATTAGGCCCAAATAACATATAAATATGTTAGTATCCACAACATCTAATGAAATGTACCAACATACTAATCAAAAATAAATTAGCGCTACTCGCCCAAATCACCATACATGTCCACGAAGATCAAATAAAATAACGAGAATATCCAAAATGTGTCACAATCCCCTTGAATCATAAATATGACTAAAAATTCAACAAATAACTAAGGCTTTAAAATGTGGGCACTACATCCCCTCTCCTAAAATTAGACTTCTTCCGGAAGTCATCGGAATAGATAGGGATTTCGAGCCCTCAATGGTGTGTTATCATCTCAAGTAGTTGTTATCTCATCATACCCGTGACACTACACCCTAACTTGGTCAAAGTCTCGACCCCAAAGAGCCAACCTTCATTGCTCTAGTATGAGTGACGAGCTCCAACCCTCCACTTTGTCCTTCGTTCTCCACCTTAAGGCGGACTCAATCAAAAACATGAGAGATATCAGGTGCATATCTACGTTGTAAAAAAAAACATGAAATACATCGTTGGTGTTATGTTTATGGTGCATGTTTTCATGTTAGAGTGTGGTACACCTTCTATGTGTTACACTCGGGCATTTTTATGGTGGTCTCGCTCACCGGTGAGTGGGTCAAGGGGGTTCGGGGGTGTGAAGCCCCCGATTGATGGGGGCTCGAGGTGAAGCCCCGAAAAAAATTTCATGGGCGGTTTATTAACCCATGGGTAATGGGTAACCGTTATGTAGGGCATTTTTGGGCCCATGGTTTTTCGTACCCATTGTTTTGATACTCACGCTTTTTGCCCATGGTTTTGATACCTGATTTTGTATGAAACTACTTAAGCAATTGTCTATTTATATGGTCTTATGTATATGATACATATATAAGAAAATGTATTTCAGATGTGCTTTGAATTCGGGTGTGAATTCTCGTAGATTTTGTTGGGCATAGCTCCAAACGGATCTGGTATTGTATTGAGAGAGTGGAGGCTTGTAATAAAATATGAGCAAGTTATTCGCGGTGGACGTAGCCCAAATTGGGTGAACCACATTAAATATTGTCTCTCTATATTGTGTTATTTATTCTGCACTTTTATTTGAGATCTGTAATATTTTCCGCATATTAGTTTCTATTGTTGTGATTCTATAAGGGATTATTCCGCATATTTTATCTCTTATTCCCTAACAATTGGTATCAGAGCCTAGTTTGGTTTGTTGAAGTGTTGACTTGCAGGGAAAGTTTTTATCTTGAGTGGGAGCTATGGTAGATGATGGAAGATTTAGGGTTGATAAATTCAACGGCAGAATTTCGGTCTTTGGAAGATGCGAGATGGAAGATTACCTTTATCGAAGGATCTTTATACTCCGTTGTATGCGAGAAGGTGAACAATCCCTCGAGTATGACAGATGTGGAATGGGATTTGTTGGATCGGAAGGCACTTGGAACGATCCGGATATGTCTTACATCTTTAGTATTATTTAATTTTTCAAAGAAAAAGACTACAAAAGAAGCGATGGATGCATTAGGGAAGTTGTATGAAAAACCCTCTTTATAATAAGATAATTTTAATGAAAAAGTTGTTTAATATGAAGATGTATGAGAATGGTTCAATAGCGAGATCATTTAAATGATTTTAATACGGTTGTGAATATGCTAGCTTCAGGGATAATTTTAGCGGCGAATATTCGTAATATGGCGAAAATTTCATTTTAGGAAAATTTGAAAAGGAGAATTATTCGGAGTGGGTTGGTGTCCTGTTCGCCTAAAATATATAGTATATTTTTTTTGGGGGGTCGGCTTCGCCTTCATTTGAAAACATCTCCTATAAAAACCTATGTGATTCGCCAGGTAGTATACCTCAAGTAGCTTACCAAATTACTAATACTGTGAAATTTGAACTCGCATACCCTTGAGCACCAGAGATTCATATTACTTTGTTGCTTTGTGATTGTTGACGCGCGACAAATGCAGTGTTGACGCGTGACAAGGGCATTATTGACGCGTGACAAGAGTCATCTTGATGCGCGACAAGAGCTATACTCGATGCGTGACAAGATCTGTCATGACGTGCGCGCACAAGAGCTATATTGACATGCGACAAGAAGAGCTTTTCCGATGCACGACTTGGGCTAGGAAGTGACGCGCGACAGAGGAAGGGTTGACGCGTGACAGAGGAAGTGTTAACGCGTGACTTAGGCGAGTAGTTGACACGTGACGTCGAGATAGTTCACGCACGCGAAGACCTCGAGAGGCCGGGCAGAGTTGCTTCTTGGTTATTTTTGTGCGCAGACTCTTTTCAGAATAATGGAAGGTGCCAGCTCAAAGAATACAAATAACCTAAAAGTAAGTAAGAAATCTCAGAAATCACTCTTCAAGTATTTTGGAAACTCTGTGGATACAGATATTGTAAATACCAATCATATAGATGCCACCAAAAAGAATCAGAATACTGACTATGTGGAAGGTATTATTGAGGTGGACATGCATTCTGCACAGTATCACAGTCAAACAAATGAAACCTACGATAATATGCCAGATCTTGAAGATATTGTTCCTGTTGGGGTGCAACCAGAAGTGCAACTAGATATCACAAATATAAACACTCAAAGAAAATGGAAGAAAGAAATCAAAATCAAACTCGGTCCAAGAAAGAGGAAACTAGGTGATTGTGATATTGCTCAAAATTCTACTCAAAAAAGTAAAGCATTGAAAACGAACAAGAATATGTGGACCATTGGCAGGACATACAAGTTTGATTGGGCAGCTAAATTTCCATTTATTGAACCTGTACAATCATCTAATTCTGAAGAAATCCCATGTGAATGTACATGTACAATATGTACGTGGAAATTGGGAAAGCAACAAAAAAATGCAAGCTGAAAGTTTGGACACTATAGAAAAACATTGTGGAAAACAATATTTAACTGTAACGGGGGCAGATGGCCAGAAAATCAAAACACATAGGTGGAAAACTGAAAAGGAGTGCATGCATGTTAGATACGCAGCGGAATATGAGGCAGAGCAGAAAAAACACAGACATCTGTTGGAAAAGGGAGGAACGATCACATCGCATATTGGTAAGATGAAAGAAACAAATCTACATGCAAAATTCATACAATTCTCTACTCTTTTTCAAATACTTAAAAAAGGAAGAGCGATGTCGGATTTCCTCGATTTCAAAGTTTTGTATCAATTTAATGGAATGCTGAATGTACCTCGATCTCATTGTTACGAGAGTAGTGGATGGGAAATGGCAAAATGCCTCTCGATGATAGAGAAGGAAGATTTGAAAGAGAATGTAAAAAAGCAAACTTTATCTCTCTTTTAATTGATGAAGTGACAATGATCGACAACACCGCATGGGTATGTATCCACATCTATACATTAGAAAATCATATAAGGATGCCTCATCTGTTGGGTGTTATGAAAATGGTTGAAAAGCTGCAATGTTGAAAACCTATATAAAATAGTTGTTTCTCATTTGAAAGATGTTGTTGGTATGGTGATTATAAAATTTCTACGAAGTTGGTATGCATTGGAGCGAGATGGTGCATCGTCATGCAGGGTCACCGAACAGGGATGTGTGTTAGATTACAAACAATAGTGGCCCCATATATGCTACCAATTCACTGTATGGCTCACAGAATGAATTTAGCGTATAAAATGGTAAGCAACCACGAAAATGTTGCTAAATTAGAAGACATCATAAGAGAACTTCATGCCTATATGTCAAGTAGCCCAAAGCGTTTTCTTGAGTTCCAAAAATTTGCAATTGGAATTACAGATGGCAAAAAACTTCTGAAGGATGTGGAGACTAGATGGATATCTTTGTATGAACCTGCATGCAGAGTTCGTGAGGAGTATCCTTCATTGGTTGGTTTCATGCACAAATACCATCATGAAGTTGATAGATAAGGGACTGTTGTTCCACTTAACTGATTTGGAGACATTGCTTACATTGGTTGGTATTCTTCCAATGTTAAAGGAGATCAATACACTGATGAAGCATGCACAGGGCAGATTAATCTATATTGTGGATTTTATACGGATGAGGAAAATGGTATGTCAAAGTCTTGATATATTGTACTGTTCCCAGGATAGTTTTGATGCACCTGTTTTTGAAAATTGGAGATATTTATTAGATCTTAAAAATCCTAACACCTTTTTGAGATTTAATATCCACGATCACCTATGCATCTCTGTTAATGGGAGGGAAATACCAATGCACATTTTGCAAAAACGCGTCAAGATATTACGGGATCGGAATGAGAAGATGTTCCCGTGACACGTAATTTGTTTGAGTCTATGATAATTGAAACCAGAATAAAGCTTAAAAAAATTTCAGAAACCTTGTCATCAGAAATTAGGGAACGTTTCTGTAAAGATAAAATTCTGGAAGCCATGGGTGTGATGAATCCGAATTTTTGGAATACAAAAGGTGGCCATGCAGACTTTGTCGGTAAGCATTTCCATAAATCAATGGGTAAAATAATGGAACAATTTACAAAGACGTCAGAGCTCAAGGGTACGGAAATCAAAGGTATACTGAATGCCGATTTATTAAAGTTTCAGTCAACAAATTTTGTAACAACAATGAGGAACCAATATAGGAATTTAGATCAACCTTCTGAAAGTGGTGCTATTACAAGGCTGTGGCGAGGAATCTATCAAAGTTCTATCTTACAAGAAGATATCAGTGAATATTTCAGACTATATGAGTTATGCCAGACAATGATTTTGGGGTGTATGGAGGATGAAAGGGTTTTCAGTGCATTGTCATTTATAAAATCAAAACTGAGAAACAGGTTGGATAAAAATCTAGAAAGTTGCATGAGGTGTTACGTTTCTCGATACTCCCTCGAAACCTTTCCGTTTGACAGAGCAATTGCGCACTGGAATTCCCTTTGCGAAAGAAGAGGTGTAAATAATACAGCTACAAGTACAAATATTCCCAACCTTGAGAGTGTAATTGGCTCTTCGTCACATTCTACGAAGACAACATCGACTTTGATGAAGCTATTGATAATGGATTGTTTCAACTTTAAGTAGGTATCTTCTTTATCTATCTTTTATTTTTATCATTAAAGATGTTACAGGTCTATATACTAAAAATGTCAGGCAATTCACCCATCTATCTACTAATCCATTTCTCGTGTTGGAATTTTTTAAAACACAGATCTAGCTCATTACCAGTGGCAGTGATGATTTCAACTTTAAGCAGGTATCTTTTTCCCCTTAATCTTATTGTTTGTTTCTATTCATTTTTTGACAGAGCAATTTCTCACTGGAATTCCCTTTGCGAAAGAAGAGGTGTAAATAATACAGCTACAAGTACAAATATTCCCAACCTTGAGAGTGTAATTGGCTCTTCGTCACATTCTACAGAAGACAACATCGACTTTGATGAAGCTATTGATAATGGATTGTTTCAACTTTAAGTAGGTATCTTCTTTATCTATCTTTTATCTTTATCATTAAAGATGTTACGAGTCTATATACTAAAATGTCGGCAATTAACCCATCTATCTACTAATCCATTTCTCGTGTTGGATTTTTTAAAACAAAGATCTAGCTCATTACCGTGTGGTGTGATGATTTCAACTTTAAGCGGTATCTTTTTCCCCTTAATCTTAGTGTTTGTTACTATTCATTCATTTTCTAGATATGGTTATAATTAAAGATGTTACGTGTGTGTATTTACATTTAGTTAACTACAATCTTTTTATTTTTGAAAACGTGGGTTAACATCCGTCAGGGAAGTCAAGTACTTCTCGGGACTACATGTCGAGCAACTCACCCATCTATCTACTAATCAATTTTTTGTGTTGAATTTTTTAAGACAAAGATATAGCACATTACCGGTGATGATTTCAATTTTAAATAGGTATCTTCTTCAACATAATCTTATTGTTTGTTACTTTACATTTTTTCAGCTCTTGTTATCATTAAAGACGTTACAGGTCTAATTCTTTATATTTACATTTATTTAAAGATATTATTGGTCTATATATTTAAAGATGTTCTTTGGCACTTCTCGGGGTTGACAATGAATGTCAGGCAACTCACCCCTCCATCTACAATGTCATGTTACCCTTGATGATTGCAATACGCAAGAGGTAAGCTAAACCCTAGCATATTTGCAATTATGTTTAATTTCTTACCAGTGATGATTCTTTCTTGATTTCTTAGAATTATATTTAATTTATTTTTAAATACAAGTCCACATAAAATTCACATAAAATTTGGGATAAACAATACATTATACGATTTTAAATATAAGTCCACATAAAATTCCTCATCATCCATATATATCATATCATCACCATATCATTATCATATCCTCATTATCATCATCTATCATTAATTATCAATTATCATCATTCATCATCTACGTCCACATACAATTCATGACATTGCAAGTAAACAAGAAACATACATATAATTCATGATAATTATTAATCAACATCTAATGCAATTAAAATTAAAGATTGTATGTAAATCCATATAATTAAATTCAAATACCATAGTACATACACAATAGACAATAGTAGAAGTTTTCAAATTCATTATTTAAAGTTTCCACAATAATAAAAGTTTCTAGTTTTCAAAACCCTCTTTTTCTTTATCCAATTCTACTCCTCTGCACTATTCCCCAACGGCTTCTTCCAGTGAGGTTGTACCTCTTTCCCAAACACCAGAAATCTCCATGCGACAGCAAATTTGGATCAGCTGCAGCGTATAAACTATCCCGTTGCCAATAATTTTCGTAATGACTAATAATCTCATTGATAAGAACCTTAGCCCTTCTGTCCCATTCTATAAGCTGATTGATATGAGGAAGCATCTCCATCTTTCTCATCAACCCACACAAAATATTTTTTGTGCTTGTCCAGATCTATGAAATACTCCTTGCCCTCTTTAGAAGTACTTGTGCCCAAACCGGGAACCCTGTATGGTCCAAGCAACAAGTGATACCTAATCAGCAAGTGAACAAAACTAGAACTTGAAAACATATAAAGAGAAAACAAACTAGCATTACTTTGTTGCACTATATGGTCCAGCCGGTTATCGATCCACTCAATGATTCTCTCCAAGCTTCATACTCAGGAATTGTGTAGAAAGATAACACATTTCCATTTTTGTGAGTTGCCTACATCAACATGTGCTGACATTAGACATGGGGAACATTTAAAGTCTCGAAACTAACCAAATATCAGCATTATACAAAGATCATGTACTCGGTCTTTCATATCATCGATGGCCATATCTTAAAGATTTAATGTTTGTCATATATTTTATCTTCCTCGTAGACCAAGGATTTTTTTCTATTTACTATCTCTTTATTCTCCATTTGTTGGTGAGTGGTATCTTCCCAAAAATAGATATTCTGCCACTGATAGGATAATGATAACTAAAATAACAAAAATTAAATTGGAAAGTGATGTCGAAACATGTCACAATACTACCAATTTTAGTATTCACATTTCCCTAATTCAAGGCACAAACACTTACAATGCTGACAAAGAAGAGCCTTGGTGAGTCACCTCGTTAATATTAAAGTACATTGATTAGAATTCTTCCCCCACTTGATTTGCATCATCGGGTTTGGGAACATCAATTAAGTTCCCCTTCTTGGTTCCATCGGTTTTCTTAAGATCTTTTTTTGTTTAAACTTTTCCACTTTGCACTCATCATGTAAAACAAAGTTACAAAGCTCATCTTAAACACTAGCATTGCAAAAATTACATGTACTCGAAATGCTACATATTAGACACCACGCTTTGGATATATGGACATGGGCTAAAAATTCGAGAAAATTTACTAGTTATACTTACAATCAACATCGAAACCAAACATTGATTCGAGAAAATTCTTTTCTTCCACGAGTGTTGCCTTGGTTGTAACAATTGGTAAATTTTTGAACGGAAGGCCCGTAAAACGATGGATGTCATTTGCTTCGATCTTGAATTGAAAAATTCGCAATGGTTCAGAGTCACATAAAAAATACCATCCTCTGAATTGTAGGATGACAGAAAGTAATTCAAAATATCCGATATGTTTGAAATGGGGCATATTAACGATATGGATGTGAGGGCATAAGGGACATCGATTGAATTGGATTCTCTTCATTTTTATTCTTGAACTTGTAGTTGGGAAGCATTGAGACTGTAAAAATTCAAGATCCGGAAGATGAAAATGAAAAAATGACTGTTGAAGGGTATTTATAGGCTAAATTGGGCATCATGCTTTCACTTGACGCGCGTCAATAGATGCCAGTGACACGCGTCAATAGATGCAAGTGACGCACGTCACCTCTTTTGCACTAGAGGAAATTCCCTTCATGTTTGCAATGCAGCCAATTGAGATGAAGACTTCAAATTTATCCCTAGACCAAAGAAACAAACAGTGATTGGTGTGTACTTGATGATGATAGGGTCTTGTTTGATAAGTTCATACAGAAACTTCATGATATATGCTAAGACTGAGTTTGAGATGAGGTACCAGTAAGGCACTCTTGACAAAATTTACACAATGTTACCTTTTTAAGATGATCCAACCTTGCACAGAGAACTTTATGTTGAGCTGTAAATTTTTTTCAATATTTTAGACACTTGATTTTCTAGATTATTAGATTGTACTTCAAGAAGATCATGATTAATCAATTCAAGGCATAGAAATGGTGGAGCTTCAAGAAAATTGTCTTCAAACATACACTTGAACATTGTATCTTCAGCAAAGGAAAACAAAACAAGGTGGTAGCAGGAATTTTATACTTTGATACTCATTGCACGGGTCAACCAAGTATTTCATCAGCTCAACAATGATAATTAGAAGAAAGTAAAAACAACTTTCCGTAAAAACCTTACCCTTATTGTATCTTTCAAACCTTCTTGTAACTAATACGATATGTAAACAACCTTATTGAGCTATGATCATATGCACCACCTTAAAAATTTGAAAAAAAAGAGATTTTTTAATTCAACCACTCCAAGAATCAGTCCCGAAGAGAGAATCTCAATATGTGAATCCTATACAACATATTTTACTATGATCATGTTTGCAAAATTCAATATTTTCTTATACACTCAAAATTATTCCAACTTATAGCCTCCCAGTTCTAATCCACAATTATTCTTCACCCTTATCAAATATAAAAAAATGATCCAGTTCTTCAACCTATGAACTTGATCTATACAGACTAATCTTCATGATAAAAACCTTGTATGTTTTACATTAAACTTCAAAGTTCTATATCGAGCTTGACCTATCTTTTAATCACATGGTTATTCCAACTTTGGTTAATCTAGCCTCCATAGCCTCCATAATCTACTCTACACAAAACAATATCCATGATAAAAAAACCATATCTTTTAAACCATGGTCTTGATTATTTCCCAAGCTCTAATTCTTATGGCCTGGAATTTAACTATTTCATAATTGGCTAATCTAGCCTCTACATCAATGATTGTTTCAGTAAAAACGTTATTTTTGACAAATGGTCTTGACTATTTTGGATGTCAAACAAGCTTTGTAATGAGAGATTATGCACTAATATAGAGGTGAATCTCTTTAAAATAGAATTTTCCGACACCATAAGTCTATTAAGGAGAAATCCTAAATAGTAAAGATCTGTTTCAAATCTTAGTTGCTATTTTTTCCCCAAAGACAATTTTCAAGATAATTAAAGTCCCATAAGATATTCAGGCACTAAATTTGACATTATACACATTAAATTGATCATCGTCTTTCATCATCATCTATCATTGATTATCAATTGTCATCATTCATCATCTACGTCCACATACAATTCATGACAATGCAAGTAAACAAGAAACATACATATAATTCATGATAATCACCATCTAATCACCATATAATTAAATTCAAATACCATAGTACATACTCAATAGTAGAAGTTTTCAAATTCAATATTTAAAGTTTCCTCAATAATAAAAGTTTCTAATTTTCAAAACCCTCTTTTTCTTTAGACAATTCTACTCTGCTCTCTTCCCCAACGGCTTCTTCCATTGTGGCTGTACCTCTTTCCCCAACACCAGAAATAACCCCTGAACTTATAAGATCTTCAGCAACGCTGTCCAGATTTTTTAAAATTCTTTCTTCTTGATTTGTTGCATCTCCATGCGACAGAAAATTTGGATCAGCAGCTGCTTTGGCTTTGAACAATATGTCAGGGTTGAGACCATGCTCTTTAATTATCCACTTTAGTGTATTGTTTTGTTTGTTAACCAAAACAATATTTTGCTTCAAATTTTTTGTTGCGGATAAGCTGTTCTTTGCTGTTTCCAAGTGAACTTGCAAAACCTTCGCCTGACTCTTCAAATTTTCATATTTCAACTGCACAAAAAGAGTAATGTCAATTTAAAATATTAATGTAAATTCAAATTTTCAAATTAACAAAAATGATTGTTTGAATGTAATAGTACTTACAACCGCTCTATCTCTTTCGGCATTTGTGATTGATACCAAATCCTTGTCCTTTGACCATTTGTTAAAATATGCCTGGGCCTCGGCACTAATATTTTCCAATTTGTTTAGTGCCTTATCTAAAATTCCGTCTTTATAGTTGTTGTGAAACGTGATGGTCCCACATTTTACTTGGGTAAGTAAGGAATCCATCTTCGCAGTTGATTACGGAATGCAGCAGTATAAACTATCCGTTGCCAATAATTTTCATAACGACTAATAATCTCATTGATAAGAAATTTAGCCCTTCTCTCCCATTCTATCAGTTGTTGGATATGAGGAACAATAAACTCACTGACATGGGATTGACAATCATTACCTATTAAGTTTTCCAAAGGAAAAGGTGGGAACTCTTCACTATCTCAATCGATGCGAGACGATCTTGCTGGAGAAGAATGGGGGATTTCACAAAGATCAACCTGCTCCTTGTTTCTACCTTTGGGTGGGCTGATCCTGTTTTTGAAAAAATAAATCAAGATTTAGATAAATAAATTTAAATCAGAATGTAATTCAAAATTGTAAAGCATATTAAAATTGAAATTTGAAGTATACCTTACGGCCTTGAATCATCTCGCGGTATCGAAAAAACCATTTGGGTCATTTCTATCAATGCCCAAATAATCTTCATCTAAATTTATATTGTTCAAAACAGATATTCCGTTGTCTTTGGGCAAGCCACCAAGTGAGAGAGTTGGAATTGAAGCGAGGTGTCAAGGTTTAGTGTCCCACTAGGGCCGGAGCAAAAGGCATGCGTTTACCAATGTTCTTTTTCACTGTTCCTCTGGTTGGCATTTTAAAAATTAATGGTTGAGTGGGTGTCGGTGCCGTGGTTTGATCATGACTGACATGTGCTGAAAAGTACAAGAAAAAAATGAAAAATATTAAAACAATTCATAAAGTGAAAACTACGAAATTAAACATACTATAGAAAAGTTGTACCTTGTTGTCGAGGGGTTGTTTTTTTCGGTGCCACGGGTGGCCTTGTAGGAGTTGAACTCAGTGGCTATTCAGAAGATATGAATGCATGCGACTGTATGGAGTGAGTTGGGGAAGAAGGTTCCATATTCCCTGCAATTCATCAATATTAAATGTTGTCAATTCATTTGGTTAAAATTTAAATTGAAAAATAAATATGCAACTTTGGAATTTGTAAATAATATATGAGAATGTATTACTTCTCTGGCATTTAACGAGTTCAAACGCTTGAGGGTTTAGAGAGTGAGCTTCCATTTCAGATTGGGAGTCCCCCGAAGCCTCCGCGTGTTGTTGGCCTCTTCCTCTCGACATCTTTTTTTTCTTGGAATGGCTTCAACATATCTTCTCTACAAAACATTAAAATTTAAGTTTTAATAAGCGTGCACCGTAATGTGAAAATTGTAATACAATTACAAACTAAATAGTTTATACTGTTGTTCATCAAATGGAATTGAGAATTTCTTCAAAGCCTCATCGAGCAAGTAGGAATTTCTTTCTGTTTTAAATTTAAAAGTGCCTCATAGTAGAAGCCGAGGAATTAGTTTGTTGAATAAATGAAAGGTTTATCGAGAGTTTTGAATTTGTTATTTCAGTTCTTATTTTTTGGATAGATATGTGCACCCAATCAAATTTATGTTTTTAGATAGAGGCAAAAATATATGTAATGGCCCAATTTGGTATATCCTTTTGACGACCCTGCAAAACAATTATGGCTTGGAAAAATGAAATAAGTGCAGCAAAGAAAGTGGTGTGTAATTGATTGTGTATCTACACCAAACTCGGATTTATTGACATGGGCTGCAAATGCGAAACAGTGAAAATTACTTTAAATCTATAACAACAAATTGTATCAGAATAAAAAACAGATTAAAAAATATGAATTAAAAGGAATTATACTTACAATCAACATGGAAACCGTACGTTGATTCGAGAAATTTCTTGTCTTCTTCCACTAGTGTTGCCTTGGTTGTAACAATTGGTAAATTTCTGATAGGAAGGCCAGTAAACCGATGTATGTCATTTGCTTCAATAGTGAATTGGAACATTTGGCCATCGTTCAGAGTCACATAAAATATACCGTCCTCTGAATTGTAGCATGACAGAAGGTAATTCAAAATATCCGGATCTGTTTCGAAATGGGGCATATTAACGAGCCCTGTAAATTCACACTCTTCCATTATAGCTTGATATTCTGAAGACATCTTTAAAGCCGTATGGATGTGAGGGCATAAGGGATTCCTGTAGTTGATCTTGGAAATCGATTGAGTTGGATTCTCTTGATTTTCTTGCTGAACTTGCAATTGGGAAGCATGTGAAGTCGACATTATAGCTGTTATTGCGTCTTTGTCAAAGATTTAGACCTGTAAAAATTCAAGAACGGGAAAACGAAAATGAGAAAATGAGTGGCACAAGGGTATTTATAACCTAAATAGGGCATCACTAGCCCCTATTGACACGCGTCAACAGGTTACAGTGACGCGCGTCATTTGGTTAAAATGTCGCGCATCAATACAAGATAGTGTCCCGCGTCAATAGAAGATAGTGTCGCGTCAATACATGATAGTGTCGCATGTCAATAGAAGATTGTGTCGCGCGTCCAATAGAAGATGGTGCGCCGCGTCGAATAGAAGATGGTGTCACGCGTCAATAGAAGATCGTGTCGCGCGTCAATAGAAGATAGTGTCGCGCGTCAATAGAAGATGGTGTCACGTGTCAATAGAAGATAGTGTCGCGGCGTCGTCGATGCAAATGACACACGCGTCAATAGGAGCTAGTGTCGTGTGTCATTTCAAGCGGTGTCGCGCCGTTGTCGCACGTCATTACTATCTAGTGTCACTCGAGCGATGTCGCGCGTCATTACTATCTAGTGTCGCGCCAGTGTCGCGCGTCATTACTATCTAGTGTCGCTCCAGTGTCGCGCGTCATTACGAAACAAGTGTCGTGCCAGTGACGTGTGTCATTACGAACTAGTGTTGTCGGACGTCACTGATGGAGCCTTGAAAAACCAGGTGAAAATTTTGTTTTTTAATACTGTCAAATTCACCTTTTGCTGAAACTGGTTACGGGGATATTCGCGAGGTATTTTCCACCTTCAATTTTATAGGGGTGTCTTAAAATGAACCTCAAGCTAGCTTTGGTTACAATAGAATTTGATGAAGAAGTTAGGGCTTTATTAATTATGTGCTCTTTACCTAAAAGTTGGAATAGCCTTGTAATGGCGGTAAGAAACTTCGGTTCAAATAACTCGAAGTTGAAGTTTGAGGATGTTGTAGGGTGATTCTAAGTGAGGAAATGTGAAGAAAAAGCTCGGTCAATCTTCTACTTCGGGAATGCTTTGACAGTGGAAACAAGAGATGCGAGACAAAAGAATAGAGGAAACTGTGGAAAATCAAAGGATCGGAAAGGTCAAAATCCAAAAGCAAGATAGTATGCTAGACTGTGGAAAGTCTGGTTATGCAAAGGACTGTTAGGAGATTCGGGATAAGAAGAAACAACAGGAAGAAAACAAGGAGGAAAATGTGGCATCGGGTAATGTATGTCAGGATGCTTTGATTCTTTCTTTGCATAATATTAATGAATCTTGGGTTTTAGATTCAGGGGCTTCTTTTCATGCTACTCCACATAGGCATTATTTTGTTGATTATGTTCAAGGGGATTTTGGGCATGTTTTTCTTGGTGATGATGAGCATTGCAGTATAGTTATTAACGATTCTGTTCAGGTTAAGATGCAAAATGGGAATACATGGCTATTGAAGGATGTCAGACATGTGCCTATATTAAGGAGAAATTTGATATCGGCGAGGCAATTGGGAAGTGATGGTTGTACTATGATATTTACAAATGGTGACTCTTGGAAGGTTACCAAGGGTGCTCTTGTGGTGGGAAGAGGTGATAAGGTTGGAACCTTGTATTTATCCACCGATAGTACTAATGATTGTAATCTTGTAGCTTCAGATGTAGATACAACATTATGGCACTATAGGCTCGGTCATATGAGCCATAAGGGCATATACATCATAAAGAAGAATTTACCTGGATATACTGAAATAGGTTTGGATTTCTGTGAGAGTTTCATATATGGGAAACAAAAGCAAGTAAGGTTTCTCAAGGTTGGACCTACGAAGAAAGAGAGTAAGTTAGAGCTGGTACATTCTGATGTGTGGGGGCCGACTTAGGTATCATCTCTTGGGGGTTCAAGTTATTATGTTACTTTTATTGATGATGCAACAAGGAAAGTTTGGGTTTATTGTATTAGAAACAAATCTGATGTATTTGATACTTTTGTTAAATGGAAAGCCTTGGTAGAGAATGAAACAGGCCTTAAGTTAAAATGTCTCAGGTCAGATAATGGAGGGGAGTATTGCAGCAATGAATTTGATGATTATTGTTCTAAGAATGGAATCTGCAGGCAAAAGATGGTTCCAGGAACCCCGCAGCAGAATGGGGTGTCAGAAAGGATGAACAAAACAATAATGGAATGTGCTAGGAGTATGAGGTTACATGCAGGATTGCCTCTTTCTTTTTGGGTAGAAGTGGTGAGCACAACTGTGTACTTGATAAATAGAGGACCCTTAAGTGCCTTGGATGGAGGCATACCTGACGAGGCTTGGTGTGGTAAGAAAGTTGATTATTCATTTCTTAGAGTCTTTGGATGTGAGGTGTTTGTTCATATAGACAAGGATGATAGGACCAAGCTAGAGGCTAAATTAGAAAAATGTACTTTCATTGGTTATGGTGGTGATGACTTTGGATTTAAATGTTGGAGTATTAAGGACAAAAAAATCATTCGGTCTAGGGATGTAGTCTTTAATGAGAAATTCATGTATAAGCAATAGTTGTAGGAAAACAGGGAAGAATCCAAGAAAGAATATGCAGTGGTAGAGGATCTTCCAGATGGGACAGTGACCCATGAATCAGTTCATGAACTGACTCAATAGGAACCCCAAACTCCTACAGTGAGGAGGTCTTCTAGGGTAAGAAAATAACTTGAATGTTTTTCTCCTTCTCTTTATTATTTATTACTCATTGATAGTGGAGAGCCAGAGAGCTTTGATGAAGCAATGCAAGTAGATACCAGTAAGAAGTGGGAGCAAGCCATAGATGAGGAACATAAGTCTCTCATGGAGAACCAAACTTGGGATTTGGTGAAGCTACTATAAGGCAAAAGAGCATTGCAGAACAAGTGGGTGTACAAAGTTAAAGACAAAGGAGGAAAATAAAGATATAAGGCCCGGTTGGTGGTCAACGGGTTTGCACGAAACAAGGTATAGATTTTGATGAGATCTTTTCTCCTATAGTAATAATGACTTCTATTAGAATCATTCTTAGAATAGTGGTAGCAGAAGACTTGCACTTAGAACAGTTAGATGTAAAGACCGCATTTCTCCATGGTGATTTGAAGGAGGAGCTATATATGCAGCAGCCATAAGGATATGAAGTCAAAGGTAAAGAGGTGATGGTGTGCAAAATGAAGAAGAGCTTGTATGGCCTGAAACAAGCTCCACGTCAATGGTATAAGAAGTTTGATAGCTTCATGATACAACAAGTTTATATTAGATGTCATTTTGACCATTGCATGTATACAAAGAAATTTGAGGATGGAAGTTATATTATCTTGTGTTTGTATGTTCTTGACATGTTGGTTGTAGGTAAAAACATGCAAGAAATAAAAGTACTCAAGAAACAGCTAAGTGAATCCTTTGATATGAAGAATTTGGGGGCTTCCAGGACAAATCCTCGGTATGAGGATAACTCGGGATAGGAAGGAACGAAAGCTAACTTTATGTCGGGAAGAGTAAATTAAGAAGGTATTGGATAGGTTTAACATGTAGGATGCTAAACTAGTTGGGAATCCTTTGGTAGGCCATTTTAAGTTATCAAAGGAGTAGTGTCACAAGACAGGAGCGGAAAGAAACCATATGTCTAAGGTACCTTACTCATCAGCGGTTGGGAGGTTGATGTATGCTATGGTATGCACTAGGCCGATATTGCCCACGTGAGTGAGTTGTGCGTAGATTTATGAGTGATCCGGGTAAAGAGCATTGGCAAACAGTAAAGTGGATCCTTCGATATTTGAGAGGGAACATGGGGACAATTTTTTTGCTACAGGTGGATCGAGACACCACTTTACGTGGTTATGTAGATTCGAGACATGGCTAGATATGTTGACAACAGGAGCACAATAGGTTATATTTACACTTTGTAGGTGGGACAACGATAAGCTAGATTTCATGACTACGAAGCTAGTGAATTTGTCAACCATGGAGGTTGAGTATGTTGCTTTGCCACAGAGGAAAGAAAAGAAATGATTTGGTTACAACAATTGCTTTAGGATTTGGGGCATAAGTAGGAGGAATGTAAGCTACATAGTGATAGTTAGAGTGCTATACACCTAGCTAAGAACATTGCTTTCCACTCCAGGACGAAGCATATACAGTTGAGATATCACTTCATCAGGACAACTTTGGAAGAAGATAAGTTGAAGTTGGAGAAGATTCATACCAGTCAGAATCCTGCAAACATGATGACCAAGGTGGTCACAAGGGATAAACTAAAGCTATGTTCATATTTGGTTGGCCTTTGCGGATGACAATGAAGGGTTGAGAAGCTTTCTCAGTCGAAATTAGTCTCCAAGTGGGAGATTGTTATGTTTGTGGAGCCTGTTTTCATGTTAGAGTATGGTACACCTTCTATGTGTTACACTCGGGTATTTTTACGGTGGTCCCACTCGTCGGTGAGTGGGTCAAGGGAATTCGAGGGGTAATGGGTAACCATTATGGGCTATTTTGGGCCCAAGGTTTTTGGTACCCATTATTTTGATACCCACGGTTTTTTGCCCATGGTTTTGATACCCATGGTTTTGTATCAAACTACTATCGACAACGAATCGCAGCACCCCTGAATGTCTCTACAACACGATGGGTTGAGACTCTCCGTACGATTGCATAACATGGAGATTTTCCCAAGTGTGGGACCTTGCAAAATGGAAAAGCTCTCTCGGATGAAGGCTGGTTCCTATTCCTCTGTTCGAGATGCACACTTAGAAAATGCAGAGGGTTTACAAAAAACCTAATCTAACTTGCCAAGGAGACAGGGGTAAGAAGATGCATAAAATAAAACCTAAACTAATAGAGGTGATGCACCGAGGAATGAAGAACATCTATCTTTCCAATAAAAAGGACCATTAAAATGCAATGCAAGATTATGCACTGATAACTGATTCATAGTGAAAGATCAAGGGGATGCAAATGAATACAGAGAGGGTTGAGAATCATCCACGAGACATGCATTAATTTGCTCCAAAGATTGATACAAAGACACCTGTGTAAAATGCTAAGAGGCAAGGTTGCATTACGGTTTCAAATGGGAGGTTTCAACTCCACAAGTTCACTGCTAAAGAGAAGAAGGGAGGGGCAAAACAAGAATGTCCAACATTTAGAAAGAAGCCCCTCCTTACAATTTATAGGAAGAATGAGAGAGAAAAGAGATAGAAAATTGAAATCGCCCCAACCATCTCATAATGATGGTAGGTGAGAACCCAAAGAAACCCAAAAGTGGCGAATCATATTTTGCATTTTTAAGAATTTGTTCTCACCCAATTAAATTCCAACCTTGCATGAATCTGAGCTCCCAGTCAAAAGTTATGGCCATTTGAATATCTGCACCAGGGTCTGCTTCCTGTCAGCACTCAAAATGTTGCGCCTCCTGAAGGTGCGCCATAGGCGCATCCATGTGTGTGTCGACATCCTCTTCCGTGTGCCAAGGGTGCATCCTTTACCCTATTGACACTTCGTGTCATGTGCCACTCATGCACCTTAGGCGCACCATTTACCACTGTCGACACTCATTTTCGTGCGCCCATTCTATGCGCCTTGGGTGCACCATTTCCCCTGTCGACACTCATTGTCGTGCACCCATTCTGTGCGCCTTGGGTGTACCATTTCCTCTGTCGACACTCATTGTCGTGCGCCGCTTCTGTGTGCCTTGGGCACACCATTTCCCCTAACGACACTCATTGTCGTGCGCCCATTCTCCGTGTATGTGCCTTGGGCGCACCATTTCCTCTGTCGACACTCATTGTCGTGCGCCACTTTTGTGCGCCTTGGGTGCACCATTTCCTCTGTCGACACTCATTTTCGTGCGCCACTTCTGTGCGCCTTGGGCACACCATTTCCTCTGTCGACACTCATTGTCGTGCGCCCATTCTTTGCGCCTTGGGCGCACCATTTCCTCTGTCGACACTCATTGTCGTGCGTCCATTCTGTGCACCTTGGGCATGTCAGGGATTTGAGCTTCTTTGATTTCTACAATCTTCTGCTTGTCTATATCTACCTGGGGGAAGATATATACAACAATTTGGCGACTCAATGGGATTACCTGCCTGCTAGGTAGAAGATCAATGACCTTTTAGCAATCCGTTGGGCATGGAGTCATAAGCAATAACTTGAAACCAACCTGATATCTAATCTCTAGCCTAATACCGCGACTTCTTCTCCGACAAAGATTCGAACCGTAGAAATCACCCCGAGAGCAACAAAACTCAGTGCTTTAGGAGCACTTAGGGAAATAGAAACCTAACTACCACAAGACAATGTGCATACGCACTTAGAGGAATTTAAATCTAGGCTAATATTTACAAGGGTGAACCTTTTCCTTTTAGTAGTAATGTTTAAGATAGATTCCGTTAACCGGAATCGGGAGTTCTCCTCCATCCAAAGTAGACAATTGGAAGGCATTGCTATTCTTACATCCTGTGACCATGTAGGGGCCACTCCAAATGGCATCAAACAAGGAATGCCTTCCTGGTTTTGCCTGATCTACATCCCATTTCGAACTAGGTCCCCTTCTTGGAAGGTCTTTGCTCTTGCCTTCTTATCAAACCATATTTTTATCAAGGCCCGATCCTTCTCAATTGTCTAAACTGCATGTTCTCTAATTTCTGCCAATTCCATCAACTCTGCATACCGGGCCTCCATTGGTTCGAACTCAGCCAACTCCAATTGTTTCATGAACTCCAATGCAGGTAGTTCTAATGATATAGGCAATACTGCCTCTTTTCCATAGACCAACTTGTAAGGGGAATTGCCTGTAGACCTCTTTGGTGTTATCCTGTCAGCCCACAATGCTGATTTTAGCCTGGTATGCCATGTTCTTTGATTTTCATCCAGAGTCCTCCTGATGATTTTTAGCAAATTTTTGTTCGTGGACTCTGCCTATCCATTACCCTGTGGGTAATAATTTGAAGAGGTACTCAAGTAGATTCCATTCTTGACAGCCAATTCTGTAATCTTGGAACCTACGAATGCCAATGCATTGTCTCGATATGATAGTGGCCGCACACTCAACCCGGTCACTATTCCTTCATAAAAGTCTAGTATGTTAGACTCATTTGCTTCTTTAGCGCTGCTCCTTCGGTCCACTTGGTGAAATAGTCCGTTGCTGTGAGAATCCACTTGTGGCCTTGGCTTGAGTTAGGATTTATGACCCCAATGAAATCCAATCCCCATTGCATAAATGGTTGGTCAACCAAAATTGGGTGTAATGGAAGCGTTGCTAGTCTTTCCTTGCCTGTGAAGAGTGCACATTTCTTACACTTTCTTATCCATGTATAGCAGTCATTGAACACTTTGTCGGCCAATAATACCCTGCCTTCATTATCTTGAGAGTTGTTACTCATGGGGCGAAATGTCCTCCGGAATCTCCATCGTGAAAATCTCGTAACACCCTCTCAATTTGACTTGTCCCAATGCACCTCAATAGAACTCCATTGATGTCTTTCTTAAACAAAACACCATCAACAAGCACATATGGAATGGCTTGTAATCTGAAGTATCTCCTCTTTTCTTTGCTCATTTCTGGGGGCATAGGCCATGTCTGTAGGAAGTGTATCATATTCTGAGTCCAACAAGGAGTAGGCACATCATCATTTTCTTGTTCTTGATCATCCCAGTAGTACTTCAAGGCAGCTCTCTTTTTCATGACCAGCTTCAACTTGTTGACTCAAGGCTAGCTGCTCACATAGTCCCTTCCCACGTACTAGTTTGGTGACCTTGATCTCAATGTCATATTCCATGACACGAGTTATCCATCCTGCACGCTTCTCGCTTCGAGATCCTTGTTTAGAAGGAAGTCCTTGACTCCCGCATGAGAGACTAATAATTGGATCTTGTTGTTTGAGACTAGGTGCTTGAATTTCTTTAAGCTCCCCGATTCTTTTGCAAGGACATGCTTTTCAATGAAAGAGTGCCTAGTTTCATATTCCTCCAAGCCTTGACTCAAGAAAGCAACTGGTTGTTCTAATCCTCCTTTGTTTTGTTGTACCAGGATTGCAAAAATTGTGTCCCCGCCACCAAAGGCATATAAAGACGAAGTCCTTGGAGAAGTCTGGATTGATGAGAGTCGGAGCTTGAGATATAGCCTCTTTTATTGCCTCAAAACTTTCCTTGCCTTTAGATGTCCACTTAAATGCCATACTCTTCTTTAACATCAGCGTTATTGGCTTCACAAGAGCAGCAAAATTTGGAACAAATCTGCAGACAAAATTGATCCTCCCTAAGAAGCTTTGAAGAGCCTTCTTGTGACTTGGCAATGGCAATGCTCGAATTCCTTCAACTCTTTCTGGGTCAATCATCAACCCTTCCTTTGAAACAATATGGCCTAGAATTTTTCCCTCGTGAGCCAAAAATATGCATTTTTTGGGATTCAATGATACCCCAAATCTTCTACACCTCTAAAATACTTGCCTCAAATGACAAAGGTGATCCGCTGCATTTTTTGAGAATACAGTGATGTCGTCAAGATATATCAGAACTATTTTATTGATCAACCCCTTAAATGCCATATCCATTGCCCTTTGGAAGGTGGCTCCAGCATTTGATAGCCCAAATGGCATTTTCTTGTAGGCATAGGTCCCCCATTTGGTGGTGAAAGCCATCTTGAATTGGTCATCTTCTTTCACCATCACCTGATTGTACCCTGAGTAGCCATCTAGGAGAGAGAATCTCTCTGAACCGGATACTACTTGCAATATTTGTTCCATTGAAGGAAGTGGGTAATGATCTTTGAGAGATGCTCTATTTAGGTCTCAGAAATCCACACACAACCTGATTTCTCCACTCTTCTTCCTGACCGGAACCAAGTTTGTAACCCAGCTTGAGTGCTTGATCGGAATATAATGCTTGCCTCTATTAGCTTATTTAGTTCTTTCTTCATTAGAGGCTCAATGTGAGGGTTGACTGGTCTCTACTTCTGCCTGATGGGCTTAGCATCTGGATCCAATTCTATGGTATGTTGTGCCAAATTTGGATCGAATCCTCTTAAGTCTTCATAGCTCCAAGCGAAGACATCTGGAAATTCTTGGCAAAGTTGTATGAAATCTGATTTCTCCTGCTCAATGGCCACTTTGCCAATTTGAAGTGTTTTTCCTTCCCCAACCAGAATTGGCTCTGAATCTTCTCTCTTGACCTGTATGTTTATCTTTTCCTTACAAAATTGGTGTTTAGGGTTGAAGATAGACTCCAATGTTACCAAACCCTTATGAAGCTTGTTTCTCCGCAGTTGTACTACTTGATCCCCATACCGCTGCTCTAATCACTGATTCCTAGCTGAAAATTCAGCCTCTTCTTGTAAGAAATTGATGATTTGTTGATCATTCTCAAACACCGCCACTTGTGTTATTATCTAGAATCTAGCTGGCCTCACAATCACATGGATATGTGGCTGTATTTTTCCCTTCGATGTTGTCAAGCCAACGATATCAAACGTTGCTCCAACCATCTGCGAGCCTATCTCGTGACTTCATTTTTCTTCCCGGTATGGACACAATGTTGAAAGCTTTGAAATCCTCAATGAGGTCCCATACCCTATTCTTGTAGCTCCTCAAAGAAGTCGCTCTTTGTAGTATGTTGTCCCCTAACTTGGTTGACAATCAACTCACTATCTCCAAACACCTACAAGTTCTTTATGCCCCTTTTCCTAGCCCAATGAAGTCCATGAATCAATGCCTCATATTCAGCTGTGTTGTTTGAACAAGAGAACTAGAAATGAAAAGCTGAATAATATTTGATGTCCTGTGGTGAAATCAACACCGCACCACCTCCAAAGACTCTTGTCTCGCTTATCGAACCATCGAAAAATAGTTTCCAAACTTTGTTTTCATCCTTTTGTTCAGATGAATGATGTCGGGAATGGGTGAATTTTCTTCGTGTACACAATACACACCCAATTCAGATTCTTCAATTTCCTTATATGGGTCAAATTCATGACACTTGTTTGCCCATTCATCCAAAGTTAAATCACGAATACCCTCAACCTTAGTACCTGTTTCTAGATCACTTGAACACTCCTCCTGATCAAAAACCGAGAAATTTGCATTGATAGGATTTGGTACATGAGGCTCAATATGGAAATTGGCAATTGGTTCTGACCTGATTGTTGCTTTGGCTCCATACCTTGTCCTGAAAATCATGTGTGACCAATCTGCAGATAAATATCCGCCGATTTTTGCAGTGAAGTCTCTTGATAGACACAACGCAAATAGTGGTGGAAGGTCAATCACAGACACATCTTGCAGAACTGTAACATTAGGACAAGAATGTAGTGTTAGGCTTAACCCTTTGATGACCCCAACTGCTCATACCACTGCTCCATCTAGTTGCACTACTCCTTTCAGGATCGGCTCATACTTCAAACCCAGGGCTTGATCCACTATTTTCTTTGGCATCACTGAACTACTTGCCCCTAAATCTATCATGCGCATTGTGTACCAAATGGTTTCCAACAATCAACGAAACATAGAATGGTGGAGGCTTCAATTTTCCTTGTCTGCCCCCATCATGTTGCACCGCATTAGTGAGAAATTTCTCATGTCCCCGGTTTGATACATTTGTGGCGGATCAATTAACCATCGTGAGCCTTGCAATAAATCTCGTTGCCACTCGGATCGCTAGTGATTCCCACATGGAAAGGTTCACATGTGTCTTCTTCATTTGATCGATGATGTCAAGGGGATGAATTGTCCTTTTGTTGTCCCTTACTTGGTGCAAACTTTTTGGAGCTTGAGCATGTGCGTGTGTTGCTACAACAGGTACCTTAGGTTGATTCTATACATTTGGAGCTGCGTTTGGTCTACTGACCCCTTGTTGTGTAAGAGTGGGTTGAGAAACAACTAGATTACATGGTTGTCCCTCTCCTATATTTCTCTTCTTTGACCGTGTGTTGGCAGCCACGCCTTGAAAAGGCTGTTGGTTAACTCCACGCAATTCTTCCGCTTTTCCAATCGCCAATGTGGTTTCTGTTGGAGGTCCTTCTTGTTGCATTTCTTGTTTTTTATTCTCCTCTTGGCTTGGTTCTTGAGGAACACCAATGGTTTGCACCATCAAGGCTTGATTTAGTGCACCATTGAAACATGCTGACTGATTGTGAGGTAGATTGCAAGGGTAACACCAGTCATACTCATGTGCCATGTTATTTTGTGTTGGGACCAAAGCTCTTGAGGACGTCATTGCATTTGGATCATACGGTCGAAATGGCCTGGCAGCTTGAGGTTGTCCTTGGTTTTGGTTTTGATTTGCAGCCTGAGGTGGTGGTCTATTTTGTTGGTATGAGGGCCTAGCTTGGTACTGTGCTTGAGGTTGATACGGTCTAGCACTTTGAGCTTGCTGTCTTTTGATAGTCACTATCTCATTTCCGAGGTTCTCAGTAGTCTGTTTACATAACCTCCTGCGCATTCCTTTGAAGTATTCAAGAAGTTGACACCTCATTATTCCTTTGATTTCTAGGAGTTGGAATGGGATTCAACACCGGTGCTTGACTGGTTGTAGGATTTCCCATATCCATAGAGAGGCATTGGCAGCCTTCTGTGCAAGCTTGCACACTGGATCAAATAATTCTCTACTCGATAGCCGTGTCGTAGGCCCCGGCAGCGGCTTGTTCCTCCCATTGATTGGATCATCATGGTTATGTCCGAGTTTATAGCCTTCAAGAAATAAAGAAATGCTCCTTCGGTGGTTGGTCTAACGGCTATTGGAATCTTGTCCCATGTACGTTGGAATCAAGTTGAAATCTGCCATTTGTTTGTTAGGAGCCCTTTTGATTGTTGTCACTGCTTCAATAAAGATAAATTGTCCGCCTCTTCCCGAATTGGCTCGCAAAGAGCGTAACAAAGTTGGTTCCAATTGTAATAGACCTGTTGCAAGGCTCCTAAACCATCAGTAAGGCCTTTCCTTTGAAAGATGAAGCCAACAGCTTGACTGCAACATCCATTTCATTTATTTCGTGGATTACACATGCATTAGCAATATCCTGGATGTGATCAATAGGAGTAGTATGATTTTCTCCTATAAAATAGGGTATATTCTTTAGTGCTGCAACTGGAATTTGATTTTGAGCATTTAGGGCAAGTGGACTACTGCCCGTGAAATTGACAAAGGGATTCGGTGGTAGATGTGCCATTATGATTGGCCTAAGAACCCTGGTTGATGCGAGAAAAGGCCTACCAGGTGGAGGTGTAGACAAAGTCCTGTTAGGTGGAGATGGTGATCTTTGTGGTCTTCTTCCTCTCCTTCCTCTACCTGGTGAAAGTTGCAAGTGGACAAATAGCCCCTCTTCTCGAGTATTGGACCTGGTTTGAATTCTTCTCATATGCCTGGGCAACCTTTGCTGCTACACCGCTGAATTCTATCCCCTTCGGAGTCGCCAGATGTGTTAGAAAAAATGAGCCTCAAAAGGCAGACTTCTGCCAAGTTACACACCAAACCTGACAATATTTAAAAATAGAAATTTGAAAGACCTATATTTTTGATATTTTAGAGTTTGGAATTTGATTTGGAATGACAGTCCCGAAAATCCAAAAATGCCAGACTTCCGAAAACCTGAAATCCGAAAATCAAAAAACCATGAAATTTTGAAAGTCAAAATCTCAAAAATATAAGAATACCCTTTTGAAGATTATCCCCCGATCTATCAACTGGTGAAATTTTTACTTGTTTCGAGCAAGTTAAGTCCTTGAAAATTGATTTCAAAGTTCACCTAGAAGGTAAAAAAAAAACTCAAACTATAAAACCTGTAATTTTTAAGTCCGAATTTCCTGAAGGTTCCTTCAAATCTATGGAATGATCTCTTGGTCCCACCGGGCATACCAAAACTATTGACGGTGAATCGCAACACCCCTGAATGTCTTTGCAACACGATGGGTTGAGACTCTCGAACGATTGCATAACAACATGGAGCTTTTACCAAGTGTGGGACCTTGCGAAATGGAAAATCTCTCCGGATGAAGGCCGGTTCCTATTCCTCTATTCAGATGCACACGTAGAAAATGTAGAGGGTTTACTAAAAACCTAATCTAACTTTCCAAGGAGACAGGGTAAGAAGATGCATAAAATAAAACCTAAACTAACAGAGGTGATGCACCGAGGAATGAAGAACATCTATCTTGCCAATAAACACAGACCATTAAAATGCAATGCAAGATTATGCACAGATAACTAGATTCACAGTGAAAGATCAAGGGGATACAAATGAATACAGAGAGGGTTGAGAATCATCCATAAACATGCATTAATTTTCTCCAAAGATTGATACAAAGACACCGCAAAATGCCAAGAGGCAAGGTTGCATTACATGGGGCCAAATGGGAGGTTTTAACTCCACAAGTTCACCTACCAAAGAGAAGAAGGGAGGGAAAAACAAGAATGTCCAACATTTAGAAAGAAGCCCCTCCTTACAATTTATAGGAAGAATGAGAGAGAAAAGAGAGAGAAAATTGAAATCTGCCCCAACCACCTCCAAAATGCACTTAACTCATCTCATAATGATGGTAGGTGAGAACCCAACGAACCCAAAAGTGGCGAACTGTATTTTGCATTTTTAAGAATTTTTTCTCACCCAATTAAATATATCCAGTCTTAGTTAGATAGAGGACCTCGTAAGATTTCCGAAAAGTCCAACCTTGCATGAATCTCGAGCTCCTACCAAAAGTTATGGCCATTTGAATATCTCGCACTGTGGTCCGCTCTCTGTCAGCGCTCAAAATGTTGCGCCTCCTGAAGGTGCACCATAGGCACATCCATGTGTGTGTCGACATCCTCTTCTATGTGCCAAGGGTGCATCCTTTACCCTATCGACACTCCGTGTCATGCGCCACTTGTGCGCCTTGGGCGCACCATTTACCTCTGCCGACACTCATTGTCGTGCGCCCATTCTCGTGCGCTTGGGTGCACACCATTTCCCTGCCGACACTCATTGTCGTGTGCCCATTCTCAGTGCGCCTTGGGCGCACCATTTCCTCTGCCGACACTCTATGTCGTGTGCCACTTCTATGCACTCACGCACCATTTCCCCTGCCGACACTCATTGTCGTGCCCCACTTCTATGCGCCTTAGGCGCACCATTTCCTGTCGACACTCATTGTCGTGCGCCCATTCTGTGCACCTTGGGCACACCATTTCCTTTGTCGACACTCATTGTTGTGCGCCACTTTTGTGCGCCTTGGGCGCACCATTTCCCCTGTCGACACTCATTGTCATCCGCCCATTATGTGCGCCTTGGGCACACCATTTCCTCTGTCGACACTCATTGTCGTGTGCCCATTCTGTGTGCCTTGGGTACACCATTTCCTCTATCGACACTCATTGTCGTGCGCCACCTTCAGTGCGCCTTGGGCATGTCGTGATTTGAGCTTCTTTGATTTCTATAATCTTCTCGCTTGTCTATATCTACTGGGGAAGATATATACAACAACTACTTAAGCAATTATCTATTTATATGGTATTATGCATATGATACATATATAAGCAAATGTATTGCAGATGTGCTTTGAATTCGGGTGTAAATTCTCAGTAGAGTTTTTTTAGCATAGCTCCAAATGGATCTGGGTATTATATTGAGAGAGTGGAGGCTTGTAATAAAATTTGAGCAAGTGATTCTTGATGGACGTAGCTGAAATTGGGTGAACCACGTTAAATATTGTCTCTCTCGTGTTGTGTTATTTATTTTGCACTTTTATTTGAAATCAGATTATTTTTGCATATTAGTTTCTACTCAGTGATTTTGTAAGGGATTATTCCACATATTTTATCTCTTATTCCCTAATAGTTGGCTCGTAAGGCGTGGTGGAAAAGATAGGCGGAGGAAACTTGAAAAATGACCTCAAAAATATCAAACAGCACTCCACAAAACAAGGTGAAAGCTTGTAACCCTTTCCATTTTGGATAGGGATATTCAAAGGATGAACTCTTAAGAAGACTTTGTTACCCACTATGAAGTGACGATCATTCATCTTAGTGTCTCATAGGCCTTCTAACATGGTTTGGAATGATCAAAACACTTCCTAATAATAATAATGCACTTCTCTAAGTCCTCGTAGGTAAGTTCCGATGCAAGAATAATCCTATCATCTAGCTTGTCCCAAGTCGAGGTGTCCCGCAAGGTCAGCCATACAAAGCCTAATAGGGAGCCATACCAATAGAACTGTGATATTTTTTGTATGAAAACTCAAATAAATGGAGGTAATATTCCCATTTCTTCCGATATTCCATCACATACATCATCAACATGTCCTCTAATACCATATTAACCCTCTCGCCTTTCCATTTTTCTTTGGATGATATGCTAAGCTGAAATTTTTCATTGTACCCAAAATGACCTGAAACGAAGTATGCAAATATGATGTGTAAATGGTATCCTTGTCATTGATGATGGTATTTGGAATCCCGTGCAATCAAACAATTTCCAACATAAATACTTTGGCAATGTCATGTGCATTATAAGTGACCTTGGTTGGTGAGAAATGCATAGCCTTGGTCGTTATCCACAAAAGTGACGATAATGGTGTCATGATGATAAGAAGACATAAGGAGTCCTACTATGAAATCCCATGGAGATCACATCCCACTTCAACTCAAGGATATCATGATGGTGTAAGAGTCGCGCGAGATGAGAATGCTCTACCTTGACCCTCTAGCACTCAAGGAAACATGCTAAAAATATGCTTTATCCCGTCAAGACTAGACCAACAATATAACTCCATCAGATTAACGTGCATTTTCTTCACTCTTGGATGTACTGCTTATGGGGCTTGATGAGCCTTTGTAAGGATGAAGCTATGCAGATCACTTGTCTTAGGAACATTGATGTTCCTATCAAATCAAGTAAACCATATGCCTCAAAAATACACTCGAATATCTACCCTCTAATAAATCCTATGACTCATACACCTTCCCAAAGACCCCTCATAAAACTTGTCCTCTAGAAGTTGCTGAAGAATCGTGCACCTCATGTCCGATCAGTAGTGTCATGGATGCAAACACATGTCATTGTCTACTAAGTGCATCTGCAATAAAATTTTCCTTTCCTTTGATATACTACACCTCCATGTTGTACTCACATAGAAACTCCATCCAATGCCACCGGTGAGCATTGAGGTTCGGTTGTGAGAAAATATGCTATAGGATGTGGTGATATGTCCTCAAAATGAATGGCCTACCTAAAAATAAATGATGCCAATGCACTAGAGCATGAAGAAATATTGTAGGTTCTAAGTCATGATCAGGTTATTACCTTTGGGCTTATGTGACTCAAATACAAGAACTTGATGTTTCCACATAAGAACTACTCCCAAACCATCTAGTGATGCATCAAAGTGCAAACTACAAAATCCTCTCGTCGGATCTAGAACTGCTAAGATAAGCATCATGGTTAACCTTTCCTTAAGCTACCGGAAGGCTTTTTCATAGTTAACTCGACCAATCAAAATTCTTCCCTTTTCTTTGAAGTGAATTAATAGGGTGTGCAATCTTGGAAAATCTTGTACAAATATGAGGTAATATCCTACTAACCCCATGGAAATCCTCACCTTAGTAATCGATGTCAAGACTGGACAATCAATAATTTTCTATATCTAAGAGGGATCTACCGAGATACCCTCACTTTATATGATGTGTCACAAGTACTGAATCTCTATGTGGAAGAAGGTGTTTTTTTCTAAGTTCCCAAAAATTGTGCTCTTTGAAAACCTATAGTACCTACCTCAAATGCTCCTCATGTTCCTCCTCATAATGAGAATAAATCAATATATCATCTAGGAAGACCATGAAAAAGAGGTCTAGAAAGGTCCTGAATACCCCATTCATTAGGCTCATGAAGACATCTAGGGCATTGCTCAAGCCAAAAGGGACAATTTTGAACTCATAATGACCCTATCATGTGTGGAAAGTTCTCTTCTGATTACTTCATTCGATATGCACAACTAATGGTAACCCTACTTGAGATTGATTTTTAAAAACAACCTCACCCCCACATCTGATAAAAAAGTCATCAATCCTAGGGAGTAGATAAGGGTTCTTTATTTTGAATTTGTTGAGCTGCCTAAACTCTACACAAATCCCGAGATAATCATCCTTCTTCACAAATATGATTGGCACTCCCCAAGGATATACAATAGGGAAAATGAGACCCTTCTCCAACAACTCCTCTAACTGTATCTTGAGATCATGAAGCTCGGGTTCGTCATCCGATAAGGTGTCATAGAAACTATTTCTAATCTAGGCACTAGATAAAAGATGAAATCCACCTCTCTACGGTGTGTTAACCCTAGAATATTACCTGAAACACATCTATATACTCCCTGAAAATTACATACTCATCTAAGTGTGGATGCTCTTGGGTGCTCTCTCGATTGATCGATGATGGTGATAAAAAATAACAGAAAAATTTTATGCATTCTCCTCTTGAGTTTCTTAGCTGAGATCATGTGCAAAGAGATAGGTCTCTTCATCCCTCTAATCATAGATAAACTCCCAAGATCATCGTGAAGCTCAATGAACTTATTCCCGCAATCTACCTTAGCATGATGAGCCTCAAGCCAATCCATTCCCAAAATAACCTGATAGGATTCTAGAGGTAGAACTAAGAGGTCAAGTGTCTTGGAGAAGACTCACACATCAAGTACATAACTCTCCACATATGAGTCCACGACGAGTTTGGCCCTGAGGCCAACTCAACCTACCAATTGTCGACTTCCTAGCCACCAAGAATAACACACACACTGGTCCACTACATAAGGATATATAAAAGAGTCTTAAGCACATGAATCAAAGAGAACTAAGATAGAAATACCTCTCATAGTACCTATCATCTGAATAACTATGGCATGATGCTTGAAATGATAGTTATTCATCACTACATATACACGATGGACGTACCCTATGTCACCTTTGTTTGAGCTAGACATTCTCTCGTATATCAAGGGTAGAGGGTTTGTGGGGACATATGCGACATAGTGATTAGGGGATCCACAAATAAAACATCCTCTTTTACCCCTTTGAGATGGGGTCCCTCATGTACACTAGTGTACTAATCCTGCTAGCCGAACCCTAACAAACTACTATGTACAAGCTAGTTGTACCTACTAAGTAACATGTCTCCTATCTTTGGATCCACAAATACCTCCTCTAGGTCCACCTTTTTGTATGCTCTGAGTCTATCTAGCCCTCTACTGCTGGTGGCCCTGATGCTATGTTTATTCTGTGTATGTTGTGGAGCACTCTATACTACTTTGGAGGAGGACGTAATCCCCTCTCGGGGATGGTTTTGTATGGCATGACCTCTCGAATCTAGAAGTCCTACATCTTCTCATGATATTTTCCCTTATTCTTGTCTTGGTGATATTGAGCCTTGGTCTTGTTCTCTTGAAAGACGATCAACCTTCTAAACGACATTCTCAAGCATGTGATTAGATAACATCCTAACTTCTCTAGTTATATCTACATTCATGCTTCAAATAAACTTGTTTACTTGTAATTTCTCATCCCGTAGGTAGTCCACATACTGCAAAAGATCCAGGAACCTACTCTCATACTTCACCATTGTGCCAAAGCCCTATTGTAAGTCATGAAACTCATCAATCCTCTTCTACACGAAATGTCGTGACATATAACAAACTCTAAAACATTCCATGAAAAAATCCTACATTACTCTATCCCAAGTAAAATGGATCATTCTCTTCTCATCGCTCCACCAAATGCATGTTGTGTAACAAAGGAGGTGTATGATGAACTTGGCTTTGACATTTCTCTTGTACAAGTGCAAGCCAATGCAACTATTAATGCTGAGGAGCCATAACTTAGCCCCAAAGAAAGCTATAGTGTTGGTGTAAATAGGTGGCTGTAAGAAAAGGATGTTTGTAATCACAATACTTGTATCATAATCCGGTGTTACAAGTCATACACGTGAATGTGGGTGTCTATCCCAAAACAAATTCCCTAAAGGCTATGTGAATAGCTACAATGGCGCGAGGCCACCCTCTCCCAAAGTGAATGAAGGATACATAACCTCTCCTACCATGGGGTATCATGCTTTGGTGGCTCAAAGTATGCATCCTTTCCTATCGACTCCTCATCTCCCGACGTAGACATCCTCCTCTCTCATCGCCCGCAAAGGGTGGAAGGTGCTTCTGAACAAAACCTATCAACTACTTAAGAGCCTCTAAAATATTTGGTCCGAGCTTAGGGGCCTACAGCTCCAAAGATAGGCAATCTATGTCCCAAGTGCTTAATGGATCGTTGTCTTGTGGGTTCCATCTTGTGTAAAAGTAAGAGAGTAGGTTATTAGATTGTATAAGGTCGTATAAACATTTTAATTGTTTTTTGTTTAATTTTTTTAAAACATTAATAATTAGTTTAATATTTTACCAAGAGCATCCGTGTGTGCAAACCTCTCTCTAATACCAAATGTAATTCCCCATTTTTAACTACTAAAAATACCTTAATAATTGCTAAAAATTCTGATAAATTATTATTTGTGAAATGAGTTATAGACTGTAAATTTATTTTTTTTTTCAAAATAACATTTACCTCCATAAAGTTATATTTTAGGGTATAATACATATAAGTCTAGGAGAAAATTTGGATTTGTCATCAATAGCCCTTATATATGTTATAATATTATTTTTATTTTTATTTATTTATTATGATATTATGTGAAAAAAACATTTGGATAACTTTATATAAGAATAATAACCTTAACCTAGAAAATTCCCCTTTATAATAATATGATGGAATTAGATAAAGGTAATTACCGTGATAGAAGGAAAAATATAATTAGAAGGGTGTATTTTTTTGTTAAGTTCTATTTTTATTTTTATTTAAATATTATATTCTACTACAAACCCTATCCTACCCTTATGCATTGATATGTTATTACCATTATTAAAGTGTAGTGTTCTTATTTACATATACTTTTGACCATCATATCCAGATATTAAACCAAACCATATTATAATACACACTATAGTTATAGATACTTCCATTATAATGTGGTGCCCATCATGGATGAATCCTTTTCATTGCAAATATTACAAATCTAATATTATATCATTAATACTAAAAACCTAACTTACCCAACCATGCTTCATACATAATTTTAGGGCATCTTTGTTTTTATAAAATTCTTTTCTTATCGATCGTGTGAGCACAAGTTTTGTTTTATTTTGTTGTTGTGGGTGTGAACATGGATTGGATGGTGGTGGAGAGGGGGAAGGAGATTACAAGAGAGGATTTTATTTATTTACCCATTTTATAATTGAAAGTTGATATTGAATTCGGTTTATATTTTTAATTTTTGTTGTATATTACTCTTTCCTAAGGTTGTGTATGTGAGTTCATATATATACAATGAATTTAGTTTCTTAAAAAAAAGTGTGTAGGTACAAAGTGGCCACTATAGGCATAGAGTAGATGACGAAGTTTTATTTGGGGAGACCTCCACCATGAGGAAGGGAATAGGGTAAACATGGATAGGCTGGGTGGATTAAGGAGGGGATGGGGTTTGATGGCTATGCCATGAAGGTGTGGTAGAGATTTTTAGCGGTGGGTGGGGAGTGCGGGTTTTCCACCCCACCTCCAACCAAACTTCATTTTTATTTTTTTATTTTTAGTAAAAAAATTTCCAATGTGGCCTTGACCATGAGGTTCACTTCATATAACAAAAATGTTTGATTTTTAATATGCACAGTCGAACCGATCTAAATTATATATGTTTCCCTTTCCTTCTATAATTGGAGAAAATATAAGATATATATATATATATATATATATCAATGTGGAGTTTTTAAAAATAAAATCAACTATGATATTCAGATTTACTATAACTTTATTTCGGTGGGAATATATATATATATATATATATATATATATATATATATATATATATATATATATATATATATATATATATATAAAAAGGAATGATATAAATTTTAAAATAAAACCTATTGTGTTCAGAAATAAATTATTTATTTATTTAGTTATTCAAATATTAAAATGAATTCTTAGAAATAAATCCTTTCCTTTGAATAGTAGTGAATAAATTTCAAAATAATGGGACTAAGAATAAATCTAAATCTGATTTCACTCAAGCTATCCTCATACAATGATTTGTAACCATAACACACAATTTAAGAATATTAAGTTTCATTTCCAATATTACATCAAGCTTCATATTGCAACCACTTTCTTTGAAATGGAATATCAAATGAGTAGACCAAATGTTGTATAAAGAGCATATTTTATCAAAAATGATACACTTTCTTTTACAATTTTTAACATCCATTATACACTCATGATTACAAAATATCAAGCTATAATGTCATTTCGATTATGAAAATAACCACATATTCTTTAAGGGTATGATCAATTATAAAAAAAGTGATTATCATGGAAAGAAATATCAACCAACAATTAACTAAATAAGGAGTGGTTTACCCAAAGCTAATACAATACTATTTACTCAAATTCAATCCCTATCCCAACATAGGGAGTTTAGAAAGAATAGGTCTCTTGACATAGCCATATCCGTATGATTATAATACGTAAAAATTTCACAAAAATTTTGGAAATAAGGTACAAATATATAAAGAAAATTTCTACCATCTTCAAAACTTGAGCTCTATAGTTTGTGCTCCACAAATATTCCAACACAAAGAGAAATACTTTTTCACCACCCAACCTATAGGCATCTTTACATGCCTTTCCTAAGGTTGGAATACATGATATCCTTCCCCAAGCCAATGAGAGAGAGCTAGCTTCCACAAATATGCACAAGAATGAGGGATATATAATAAAAACATATCACATACAAGACTAACCCATACATGACAAAACACAACAAATGCTAACCAAATAAAAAGGAGAAAACCATATTCATCCTCCACAAGGGGGAAGAGTGGATGAGACATCCAATAATGCCATAGAGTGTGGTCCAACCATAGGATGCACACTTAAAAAATCTTGAAAACATCCTTATGTCTCCAAATCAATCATCCCTCCTTATTACTCCTCCCATTCGCCTAAATTCCTCCTTGGGAGGATTTTCAAACCCATTGGGTTTTATCTCCAATGATAGGGAATGGGGATCAAACCATATGAACCGCCTTCCCCACCTCAAACAATATGAGGGAATAAAGAGAACCAACATGGCTTTTCCATCAAGCCATGAGGTTTAAGAGGGAAAATACCTCCCTCTTCCCCAAAACAAACTCCCGAATTCATCAATCCCTATGATGGAAGGAGAAAACAACAAGTAATGCATCCAAGAAACCATACAACACATACAACATGACACAAATTTAAACAATAAGAAATTATAATATCTAACAAGCCAAAACACAAAGTGAGATCAAAGATTCCACCTCCACAAGCTCTCAAAATGTCTAAGTTTTAATTAGTTTTTTTAAAAATGGATAGACATGAGCTTACACTCTGGGAAAATGGAGGGATTGATTCATTCATGAGAGCTTGCAGTGTTATATTGGCCAAATAGGTTGCATGCAGGCTTGGTAGTGGTGAGAAGTCCAAAAGGCACAAGGTTTTAAACCTAAACTCGAATTTCAGAATTCAGAGTTTTGGAAATTTCAAGCTGATTTGACAGGTGAACAATTATAACGACTTCAAGCATCAATGTCCAAAGTCTTGAATTCCTCAAGGCCAAAATTTCAGATTTCGGAGGTTGTAAGAAATTTTGGAGTTTGAAGAACAGAGCCAACTACTCGCCATTACTCAAGTATGACATCATAATCTTTAGATGGCCATAATGTTTGATCGCAAGCTCAGTTTGTAGTATGACACTCCAATCATAATTTAACTAAGAATAAGTTATGCAAAATGAAGAAATACAGTTCACCATTTTAGGGGTATTTCCAGATCTCTCACCTATCACAATGATGAAGTATGGGCTTCCTTTATTTTCCAACAATGAAAAGTACATGGAGATATGGGTTTTGCAGTGGCACCCATCATTGTTTGAGAAAAATTCAATGCATTTTTGGGTGGTTGAAGCAAGATTTTTAATTCTTCTCTCCCCCTTTCTCTCATTCTTCATATATATTGTAAGGAGGGTCACTATTATAATGTTGGATAATTTTTGTTTGCAACCTCCCTTCTTCTCTTATCTGCAAGTAAAGTTTTATAGTTCAAACCTCTCATTCAATTTGTAATGCAATTTTGTTCCTCTTGGGCCATTATAATTCACTGTATCAAATTTGTGGAGCAATAATAGAAGTCTGTGGATGAATTTCATCCCTCTCTTGTGTTCATTTCATTCATCTGATCTCTCATTGCAATCTTGTATAGCTTGTACATGGTTATTGTGTTGCATATTTGATGGTATGTATTTAATGGTGAATGAATTGGTGATAATAAACTTATATGTGTCGGTGTTCATCCTCTTCAACCTTGTTTCACATTCATTTACATGCAAGGAAATTTATTCAACATTCCATTGGTGCATCACCTCTGTTAGTATCCATTTAATTTATTGTGATCTTCTTAACCCTGTCTCATTGGAAAGTAAGAGTAGATTTAAGAATAGATCCTCTATAATTTGAGTGTGTACATCAGAATTGAGGAATAGGACCAACCTTCATCCGGATAGCTTTCCTGTTCATGAAGTCCCACATTTTTGGAAAATATCCATGTTATGTAATCACACGAAAATTTTCAACCCATCAAGTTGAAAATAATTAGGGTGTTGTGATTATACATCAACATAAGATTTTCCTAATTCCTTGCCCAAACAAAGCTCCAACTCCAAAAGCGCACCAAGAAAAAAAGATCCCAAGATAAATTTTCTCTTTCTTCCCCTTGAGGGAGTATTTGTAGAAAAACTAAAACATTTTTCTCACAAATGAGGGGTGACATGTGTCACCCCTCTCTTCCCTCCAAGTCAAGATTCCCAAAACAAAATAAAGAAAAGATAAACCCACATTTACACACCCCCGTCCAAGATTACCCAAAAGAAAGTGAGTCAAGCTCATGCAACTTTTCACAACACATGCACTCCAACCAATATTACATGGATGGTGACAAAAAGAGGCTAAATTGGAGTGAAACTCCAATTTTCCTTGGAATTAAGCCCTCTACCTATTATGTAGGATCCAAGGGATTATTTTTATGCTAATTGAACCCCCAAAACCAAAATAGTCACTTAAAATACAAAAATAACCCAATTTCTGGTTTAGCACAATTGGACACAAATGTTGAAGATGTGAGGCCAACTCGAGGGTGCTTATGTGGCCCAAATTATCATAAATTACTAAAACAAAAGTAAAATTACATTCCTAATGCAAGCGGGGACCATTAATTCCATCAACCTAGTTTATAAAAATATTAAACAACCTAACCACAATTAATTTTACATGAAATACAACATTACAAATAAGGGTCACTCATGGTGCCCAAACAATACAAGAAAATAATAAGGCCTCATATAGCTAATATGGTTAGGACTTAGCCCCATGGGCCGCTTGTGCACATTTATGTAGCTTCCCTAAAACCCACATTCTCTTGTGCCCTGTAACCTACACACTCAATGAAAACATTAAACACATCTTCCCAATACAAGTGTAAATAAACTACTCAATAAAAAATCAAGTCTAAACATGCAAACTATGCTAACACATCATCAACATGGAATCGTAAATGAGAAACATGTACAATTTCACACAAATTCACCATGTGTTAGCCATTGCAATACATATAAATGACATATATCCATGTTATCATGTTCTCTCATCAATAATCAAATAGTCTATATCATCAAGGTGTGTGACCAAACCATGTATCCATCATATATCAATTAGGCCCAAATAACCTAGCAATATGTTAGTATCCACAACATATACTTTGAAATGTGCCGACATACTAAGCAAATATAAATTCAGGCTATGTGCCTAAATCACCGTACATGTCCATAAAGATCAAATAACGTAACATAATATAAGAAACGTGTCATAATCCTGTCAAATTATAAATACGAGTAAAATGTCACCAAATAACTAAGGCTAGAAAATGTGGGCACTATGATTGTATAATTTAAACCCTAAAATATTTAGATTGAATGTTGAAATCTTAGAAAATACATATGTAATTACTAGATTAGAATATGAAAACCATCTTCTAAACCATGACAGATGGAGCTTTGAGACTAGTTCCATAAGGTGCAAAGTGACCCGAACTTCTTATATTTATTAAAATAAATTCAAAGCATAAGTTTTTATTTTATTTATTATTTGTTATACTTCAACCATTTATTTTAGTAAATATATCCATCCCATAAACATATATACCATGTACCGATCATGAATGCGAGCGCAATATGCTTGCTTTATAACAAGCTCACATTCTAGCTTTTGTGGGATTGAAATCCTGACCCATAGAGTTCAATTTTCCTTGGATCTCCCACAATAAGCCTTGGAGTGCACAATCCATAAATGGATTCATGTTTTCTAAGAAAACATCAAAATCTTATGCGTACACCCCGATATTAAAAGTGTTATGACGTAATATTCCAAAAATAATTATACTAAGACTTCAAGCTCGGTTTTAGCTTAGTGACAATATGATTCTTTCAAAAACTTGATTACTTGTAAGGATTTTGTCTTTGATTTTTGTCACTAGTTCCTTCTTTTCTTGTCAAAACGTATCCATATGTTTTTGTACACAATTTATGATTTTTTCAATAAAATTTTAAAAAAAATCTCTTCGAAACTCCATTCTACACACACTAAAATAAATTTAAAAATGACTTTTTGTTTCACAATTATGGGGCTGTACACAAAATTTTTCAGTTTTAGGATGTGTGCACTTTGAAAATTAATTAAAAAATTATATATTCATCCAAAAAAATGAAAAATTATTGGGACCTTTTACATGGTTTTATCTAACTTTCTATCAAACGGACATAAAAACAAATTATATAACTCAAAAATGGGAGGAGGGGGGGTGGGGGTGCACACATAATAGGTACTTAGAGTTTTTACACAAAAATACACATACTTTATGTGCGCACCACTTCTTAATCTCCACCATTTTTAAAAACTTTAGTAGTTTGGAAACTAGATTCTGAGATCTACCATACTCATTCTTATCACTTTAAAAAAATTTAAGCATATGCATGCCAAATTATTAGATGAAGTTCAGGTTTTGCTAATTTTAGAAAAAAGGTGTCCCTTTTTTGCCACCTTTTTGCCCCCCATTTCTATGCACTTTCCCAGACACAGAAGAAAAAACATAAAAAATAAAGATGCATATGAAGGAATCAGACTATCCTGACCTGCCAAATTGACAGACTTATCACTAAGCATTGTACTAAATCTAAGATCTAATGTAGTTCTAGGTGTGTGTGTGCATAATTTTTTGCTAGGCACTCTTATGTTAGTCACACTTTGTGAAGTAGTGAGAAAGTAACTAGATATAGAATGTAATAAATGTGTGAATGGAAACACTAGACTCCCCTCCTATGAAGTGTGATGGAAATGAACCATCCTTGTGTGCTTTGTGATGGAGCTAGATGGATGCAAATGTAGTTATAGATACATTTGATGGATGCAACATTAGGTGGTGATAGTAATTGGTTAGTGCTTGGTCCCTCATTAAGGTCACATAATTTTATATTTATATGGTTCTCTTACTTTAATTTCGTAACTAACCCCAAAAAGGTCGACCACCAAAAATAAAAGAAAATCAATGGCTAGAAAGTTCCCAAAAGTGAAAGGAAAGTGTAAAGAGGATAGGCACACCTAGAGGGGACAAGGGCACCTAGTGTTGGAATATTGGATGGGCTCTACAGTACAAAAAAGGTGAAACCAAGTAGTAAAATACAATCACTGAAAAATATGGATGCAAAATCGAAAGTAAAAATAGAAAAAATGTAAAATTGCTAAACATATGGGTTAATTCTTTTGATTTTCAATTGAGATACATATGAATAGTAGTATGAGACTGAGACTAAATAATTAATCAAAATGCGTGATTTTGTGTCTCGTAATGAGTGGCTATAACGTAGTGTATTTCCTTTAGAAAATGTAGAATTTTAAATACTATGAGAATATTTGTTGTATTAGTTTTTGAATGGAAAAATAATGAAAAATGCAATGTTGAATTTTCCTTTGGGATTATCAGAACTTTTAAGACTATGAGACAATATGTCCTATTAGTTTGCAATCATAGAAAAAATTAAAAACTCCACATTGAATTTTCGTTTGGGATTGTCAGAACTTGTAAGACCACGAGACTATCTATTAAGATAAGTGATGAAGAGTGCACCAATAAATAATCTCCATGTATCGTTAGGTTTCAAAAACTTTTATAATAAACATTAAAGATTCGTACAAAAATGAGATTATGTTCTTTGATGATCTAAAAACGTAAAAAGTAAAAATTCATGAATTCTTCTAAGTTAAAACCTGTGATTTCACACTTAAAACCACAACTTTGTTAAAGAAGTGTTAGTCCATAAATTTCAATTTTAAATGAAATGAAGTCTAACATAAATGGAACTTAATCAATCATTTAAACCAAATAAAAATATATTAGTCATGAATATTTTGTGAAATTCATTAGAGGTCCCCATTCTTTTGAAAAACCATGGGGAATTGTTTTCACAAAAATGGTGACAATCAGGGGGAATATTGTTAAATGTTAGAACCCAAAATCTATACTTACTCACTTGTGATAATCATAATAGTAAAAATAAATTTATCCTTATTACGAATTCAAATAAAAACCTTTTTCACCTATTGAAACTATATTTTGAAACAAATATGACAACAATTCTATGTGTGTGAAGTTAACTTATCCTCTAATTATGAAAGACTAGTCTTATTTCTTATCCGATGTGAAGACAGACTCGGTGAAGGATCATGTATGCATTGATTCTCTTTTTTTGTCATGTATATGTGGATTGCTGAGGGGTAATGACATGGGTATTTCTCTCGATACTAGTCGATGTTCATAGCCTCAAAAGAGTTAGCTATGAATCTACTCGGGGTCTTACTCCATTGCTAATTAGGCATCCATAGCCATGATGGACATTACAAAATTCACCTTCTAAACATGAATTATTTATTCTTTTAAATGTAGACATTTTTTCCTATAGAAGGTTAGGGTCCAATCCAAGGTTGAAGTTTGTAAAGAATCTCTTCTGCGAATTGAATTATTCTAATATAAAACTAGTCTGTCATAAAGATACTCGCCTTATTTAAAAGAAAAACTTCTCCTTCAACCTCATATTGAAACCTTCCTAATTTCACTAAGTTATTTTTGGGTTCATCTTTCATCATATCAAGTCTACATATTATTGAAAAAATTCACCATTTTTCTAAGAATAGGAGCTTTATTCTAAATTCATATATTTAGCAATGCACTATCACATAAAATAGTGATTGTATTTTCTACTTAAAAATATTTATGACCTAAAATTTTTTAAAGTCAAAGTAAAGGGTAATATAGGCTACTTGTCTAAGCTTTAGAATTATTGAAAGTAGGGAATTTAATTTAATGAAAAGACAAACTAAGCTAATAAATACTTGTAAAATAATCTGCTATATAAAACAAGGAATGCATGGTAAAGAAAACTACTCTAGGAATACCTACACTGATAGAAACTTATAGTCAATCTTGATAAACAAAGTGGATGGTGTAACATAGAATTAATGCTTCAAATGATGACAGCTTTACTAGTAGTGGTAGTTCATTTCCTTCAAAGTATTTCAATCAAAGTATTGTTGCCTAAAATTTTTGATATTTGGTATGGGCTAATCCATAACGGATCCAATTTAGCATTCTTTCAATCCTTCTCATGTGTTTTTCACATACTAAGAGAAAATATAAAATACCAAAATCCTTATCTTTGGATTTTTTTCACACCATACCTTGATCACATATTGATGTCTACTAAAGTCGTGAAGGCTTTGGTCTATCAAATTTTCCACTTTTAAGATACTCGGTAATCTTGATTCTATTTCATCGTTTTCTCTCATATATTATTGCATATATGTATAGGTGGGAAACCTTAAGGTGATGGGGAATTTTTGTTGTAATTAATATACGAAAAAGGGGAATCCTTTAATGCTTGTTTGCATCTTTTAATATGCCCAAAGTGCATACTTAAATTATAGATGAAAACTTCTTAGTTTATTCTTTGCATAATTCTTGATACAATATATCAGATTATTATTTGTGGAGTCAGCCAAAAAAATTCCTTGAGGCTAATAGTTTGATGAGAACTTGAGGATGATGTGGTTGTCATAAGCCTATTTAGTAAATTCTTCTAATTGAAATTTTGAACTGTTATATCATACAAAGTATAATGGAGTATAATATCTAGTAGTTATATTTTCCTCTAAGAATTTTATGACATATTTTGAAGTATAGTTTTTTTGGGCCATGGATTCAATCCATCTAGTGCAATAATTTTTGGTAGTTAATAGCAATTTTTTTCCTTCAAAATAATTGGGATTAATAACCCCCATGTCAATCATAATGTTGATTGTGGAAATGATTTGTTAACCATCACTAGGTGCAAGGAATTGTTGTATTCTTTTATTTTCCTATGAAGACTTAAAATTGATGAAATGGTATCACATGGTGGTGAAAATAATTTAATATCGTGGAAAATAATATCTATCTCTTAGTATTTTGTTGGCTATAATATTCCTTGATGGATGAACTCGTTGTAACTTCTAGTGGAAGTTAGTGATGATATAAATTGTTTTTTTCATAGAAACACACTTAAGGATTATTCCTTCATAATTATTTTTATATAATAATCCTTTTTTGATCATATAATTTTCATCTTTCAGTCTTAATTATCTTCAAATTTCCTTAAACAGGTTTGGAGGACAACAACTATAGAAATGAAAGTGATGATTTTATCATATCTATCAATTTATTTAGTTTCAATATAGAAGACTTGAGGAATATCTTATGATATCAAATGTATGGGGCCTTGTCCTCTAATAACTTGTATAGGTAGATATTTATATCTTATTCTTGCAATTGTGCCATTCATTCGCCTCTTTTTTCACACAATTCATTTTTGTTAGAATTTGTTTCATTTGTTGGGTTTAGGACACTAATATGTATATTTCTCCCCAAAATATAGTGCCTAAATTTTTTTAACTTCCTTTACCAAATAATATGCTCATTTTTCAAGGGTAGTGTATCCTAGCTCAAAATATTTCAGGTTTATTATCACACAAGCAATGGGGTGTCCTTCTCTCGATCATGCCTTTGATTAAGTACAACCGTAATTGTATTTTTGAGGCGAACAAATATACGTAATTTAGTCTCTCGAGAATTATAGATTGATCAATATTGGTGCTTGCATAATAGTATTAAGGATGCTTTTGAATTAATCTTTAGCTTCGGGTCCATTTAGTTTTGACATACTATTTCAAAATGAGGTTTAGTGGTTTTAAAATTTCTAAAATCCTAAAGTAAAATTATTTACAAAATTTGTCTTGCCAAAGAATGATTTGAATCCCTTTTTTATATTTGACGGAAATTTTAGAGACAACACTTTTTCTATTAGTGTATATAGACACACCTTCCTTGGTTATTAAATGACCAATAATTTTACCTTTTGTTACTCCAAAAATTATCTTATTAGATTTTAAATAAATTCCATATTGTCTAAATATTTCAAGAACCTTTTCCAAGTGGTGAACGTATTGTGACCTATTCTAAGTGAAAACTATCAAGTCATCCATGTAAACAATTATGCATTTTCAAACTAATCCTATAAAAGAAAATCCCACAACTCTCTAAAATGTAGCTCTTCAATTGCTACATCTACATGAAATTATTTTATATACACATGTACCCCACTTAGTAGTTGAAGAATTTTTGGTTCTAACCTATTTACATTTACTAGCACATGTTCTAAGAATCCAACTAGAAATGGTATTAGACTATTTGTATAATATATTCTAATAATTGAAAAGGATAACTGTATTTGTAAGAATATTTATTCAAGTTTATGAAATCAACACACAGTCTAATCTTACCAATATTATTTCTTAGAACTAAGTTTTCCACCGATGTTAAGTGTATAACTATGAAAATAATACCAGCTGCCAATAATGTTTGTACCTCTTGACAAATCAAAGGTTCAAGGATATGATTAGCTAGGAATTTACCTTGTATAAAAGGTTTTTTTCTTTATTGAGACGAATGTTATGGCTTATTAGTCTAGGGTTAAATAATTTGAGACCCTTGTATAACCAAGAGTATGACCAAGAAATTAAATCTTGATAGGTATCAAAAAAATTTGTGATTATGATTTTGAACCTTATGAGTAAATTCTACAATAATGTTCACATTCTTTGGTACTCCATATGTAGCATGATTAATTGGAATAAAATTATAACCTTTTGATTCAATTGATTTGATTATTTATAGAATGATTTCTAGATCATAGATAATTTCTAAAGATACCACACCTTTTGGAATTATATTATCCTTCAACTTTATGATTCGATATTCATCATAATCCCCATCATGATCTTTGTCTACTTTATAAATAATATGACATTCAAACACACATGTAGAAATCATAAAGGTAATGATCTTTTGATCATCACTAAAAACTTAAAAGGATTTTATATTACCTAGAATAGTGGGATAAGAGACCAACTCTATTATAAAATTTTGTAATTTAGACCCAGATAAAGGTGATAGATTTATATCTTAAGATGCTAGGGAATCTACACTGTCGTTATCTTTACTTCGAATAATCAAAATATTAAATGAATCAAAAGCATAAATAAAATCCGAATATCCATCCTTCTATCATCTTTAAGGTATGATAATTTGCATTAAAACTTGCTTTTGACTTGGTTAACAATGAATTTTGAATCACTTAATACCTATAAATTTTTAACCTTGTATGTCAAAGAAAACTGAATTCATAAGAATACAGCTTCATATTCACTTAAGTTATTTGTGCATAGGAATTGTAATATGTATGCGGTAACATATATCTCATCTTGGGGACTAATCAGGAGCATTCCTGTAGTAGAACCTTGTTCGGATATAGCTCCATCAAAGAAAAAATTTCAAACTTCATTAGATCCGGGTCAACTTTGAGTTGGGTTCTAGTCTTGATATATAAGATATAAAAACCTAAATCTATAGAGAACACCACCAATTTATCATTCGTAACATTGTACTCAATAATGTGGTGGACAATTCGGAGATCTCTGTCAACTCTTATTTTATTGGCTACAACTTTCCAGGGAAACCAATTGTGGGAAAATCTAGGAGCCATGTATCCATTCAATGTATTATATTATTATCTACTTAATAACATTTCATATGAATCTGTGATTTCCTATGCCTTTAAATGTAAAGAACGTCATGAATTTGTCATTCCTAACATTGTACTCAATAATATTGTGGACCAGTCTGGAATTTGTGTCAACTCTAATTTTATCGGCCACACCTTTCCATGGAAATTGCGTGTGGGAAAATTTAGTAGCCATGTATCTATTCAATGTATTATATTATTATCTACTCAATAACATTCCATATACATCTAGGATTTCCTATAATTGTATATCAATGTCTTATTAGAATCTATGCTTAGCAACTAGCTGTATGTGGACATTCAATATCTCTCCTACCACAAGAAATTCATATTTATCTAATTGGAACACAAATACAATTGGTGTAGTAGGTGTTAAAACCTAATTTTGGATAAAACCCATGGGCATAACGTTGGATGAAGCTCCTGAATCTACTAGGAAGTTATGAATATTGTTTCCAGAGATATTGATTGTTAATAGAAATGGAATTATTAATTTTTTTGTGAATTTCCATATTTGTTTGGGATTCCTTCTTTCTGTATATGTATATTTAATAGAAAAGGAATTCAATAAGAGGTGTCATTTCTCTACAATGTAAGCTAACTCAAGGATTTTTATGTTTTCTTTTATCTCCTTCACATCTTAAAAATATTGTATCCTCTTTTAGGTTGAAATAAGGATGAGTCCTTTCCTTTTGTTTTTTAAAGTTCATCTTGGGTAGATTTATCATTATTTTTTTGTGGAGGAGGATTATTACTAGAATGTGGATCATGTAGAGTTTTCAATTTGTTGGGAGGAGTTGACTTATTCAAGGATATTTTTCTTTACTTCTAACTACATAATACCCTTTTTTGTATTGTTGGAGAGCCATCAATTCAATTATTTCATCTTTTGGTCTCTTAAATTTTTCCGAAAGAAAGGTGATTACCTCAAGGACATTGACACCGGTTGAGTTAAGTGCACTTGTTGTACTATGATTCGATCTAGGGGTTACCTTCACTTAGAATGAATTCTAAATACGAAATTTATCCATTGAATATATCAAATGTATTTTAAAATTCCAAATAGGATAACTCACTATGATTGTTGGTATCATCCACCATACACAATCCATTTATGTCTAGTTCCGTGATGTTGATTTCAAGAATCCTATTTGAGAAAGGTTCCAAACTTGGAAGGTTTTGAGAGTAGTTGTACCTCCGATAGGTATAGTCTTATTTTTTACCACCTATATTTTCATGACTGTCTATTTTTACAATCCTAAAAGTCATTACTTAGCTTTTGTAGCATCATCTGGATAAAATCTAAATCATTTGAAGCTAATTAAGGAGGTGTATTAGAATATTTAGGGATAACTACAAGGGTATGTGATTTAATAAAATTTATTCTAATGTAATAACAGGACTGATCAAATAGGTAAAAAAGTAAATATGAAAGATCAAGCAATCACGATAGAAAAGGTTTGTAGAATGACTCAACTTGTAGAATCGTAGTTCTAGACTAATTCTGGATTAGAAACAGCTGGAAATTAGGACACTGAGAGGGGGGTGTATCGGTGTCAATTAAATTTTAATTCAACATTCAATTCACTTAATTTTTTCCATAAAAAGAAAAATAACATACACAAGAAGCTAAAACAAGAGAAAGTACAAAGAGACAAGATTTATTTTGGGAAACTAAAAATGGGACAAAACCCACTCGAAACAAATAACTAGCTTAGGAAAATAATGTCCCACAAATGTTACATTGATTTCATGGTTTTGTTATCCCATTTCAATCCCCTTGTGAAATTGTAAAATTTGCAATCTTGCATTATCACGGTGATAGGGATCTAGTTGCAAAGCAAAGGTGGAAAAACTCGATGAGTCATCCGAACTATCTTGTGGACACCTCTTGCATAGATCCAAGAATTAAATAAATGTTAAAATGAAAGTAAAGCTTCCAATAAAATACACCGATCATCTATGGCTATCCCACCGAGAAACTTAGAGTATTGGGAAAATTTCAAATCTAGATCGAGTTGGTTCACTATGGGAAGAATCAAGCTCAACACGAGTTTTTTTAGAATAATTCAGGCCTTGTATAGATTAGGTTTTTCAAAGATCCATGGCGAGATGTTCTATATGTAACAATGAGCTCATGAAGAATACACTAAGCCTTTAAGTTAGAAGTGAGCTAGTCTGGACTAATTCAAGATATTCTTGTCATTCAGGACCCCTAAGTTAACATGGATGCTAAGTAAGAGTGGTCAATAGCTTGGAGGCTGAGTTGGCTCGGCAAAATCACCAGTAACAAGAAAAACAAGCCCTTGATTGAGCCCATGGAAATATCATCAGTAAATGCAAATGGATTCTCCCGGATGTCCCAAGACACATGTGCACCAAAACGCCAAACTTCCCATAGTGTGATAGTTGTGTAGATATGTCGAAGGTCAATGGCCCACCTAGCCCGATCAACAAAGAAGGCATGGAGAGTGTATGTGGATAAGGAAAATTTGGATTAACCAAATTTCCCGGGTAGGTTGGGATGTAAGTAAGTGAAAGACCCAAAATTGCCACACTCAAAGCATTGTAGACATGTCAAAGGTCAATGGCCCACTCAGCCTAGTCAACGAGAGATGCATGAGGAAAAAGATCCTGAGTTAGGCGACACAGAGAAGGGAGGCCCACAAGGTCCAAGTGCCATGAGTATGTGAGTTCCCCATGGAGGAAAAATTTCCACATAGATTACGTTGCACAAAAGGCAGACTTCAGTGGGCCAGGCGGTCCAATTACCACAAGGACATGAGTTCCTTGAAAACTCGTAATACTTGCAATCAAAAGGAAAGGTGGTTGAATGCAGATTATGAGAGCCCACGTGGAACACCCCGTGACCCTAAACTTCAAATGGTCATAAATTTTGACTTAGAACTCTGATTTCCACAAAATTAAATGTTCTCCGTAAAGTGCAAGAAATGTATGGTAAACCCAAAATAGCTAGTCACACTCAAAAGGCCATAACTTTTGCAATTCTCAATGATTTTCAAAAAATTGGTCTCGTTGGAACCATAATTCAAAGAAAAACGTACAAAAATCAATACATACTGAATTTGATGAGTTTTTATGATGGTTTCTAGGAAAACGTGCCAAGTTTTGAACAATGATTTTATTAGTGGTTGGAGATGCATTTAATGAAGCATGGGCAGACATTTTTCACTGCTGCAAGTCATGGGACAGTATGGGGTGCCTTCGAGGGTCATATATCATCATTTGGGCACATTTATGACATCTTTCAAGTGGTTGGAAAGTGGATTTTGGGATTTACATCCCTTCTCTCTCTCTCTTTCAAAAACTCTATAAATTGGAATGTTGGGCTCATTTGTAAAGGGGAGGATAGTTTGAGTAGAAAAACTCTATCATTTTGGTTTTGTGAAGTGAATGTGCTATAGGCCCTTGTAGTGGACTCCTTGCATGGTGATCCAGGGCTTTATTTTGTAATAGATTGAACTATGCATATCAATGAAGCAATAGATGCAAGTTTGTGGATGTATCTTCCCTTGTTTTTATTTACATTCTTCTTTCCTCTTCAATCTTATTGCAAATATATTGTGTCTATTTTATGCTCTTGTAGGGATTCATTATCATTGTGTGTGTAAAAATATTGTTGTGAATGAATTTGCTACACTGTTGAGAACTGTTATCACCCTCTCTAGTATGTACCTTGTTTCCATTTTAACACATTGGAAATATATTCTCACCCCCTCCTTTTATGTTGTATCACCACATTAGCGTACGATTTGTTTTCATGGACTCTCTTTCCCTGGTCCCTTGGAAATTTAGATTAGGATAAGATAGTTTTTCATACATTAGAGTAGATTGTGGCAGGTAGTTTAGGAGAAAGAAAAAACTTTCTCTAGAGGTCTATCTCAAGTAGTAAGTCCCACAACTTGGAAATAGTACCCATATTACCCAGTCTACACCGTGAGCTCAAGAATAAACAATTGTGCAAATTATAGGAGATATGATTTGGTAATAACATGTTCGATTCAAATAAACCTAGAGTTACTGACTCCAAAATTTAAGCAAGATGTTACCCATTCTTTGACAAGCTTCAACTTTCCTAGAAGCTTCAACTGCCAAAATCAGCTAGGTTTCTACTTGATTCTTCTACAAACTACATCTCACAAGGAATCTACTACTCCCTCCTACTAAGCTACAACTTATACGTTTCAATATTTTCGTTACACTAATTTTTTTGTCTCAAACAACTAATAGTTACCACTAGATTAGTTCACTTTCTTTCTCAAAATATTATCCTAATTTCACTCTATCCTAATCATGCAATTAATATCCAATCTATGTAATATAGGGCTCACATTCACTAACATATTCATATCATGTTTTAAATCATTTAATCACTCAAACAATCACCTTTATAGGTAACAAATTCTCATGTATTTGGTCTGCAACATCATGAGGTCAATTTTTTCTCATATAAATGACCTAGTTTGGAAAAATCATATAAATATTCTTGATTGTATAAATCCTCCCCCTTAACTTTTTACTACTCTTTTTCACAAGCTATTTCTTCAACAACTCGGATGCCTATATGCTCATTTAGTTTACACATATAAAATTAGATCAAGATAACCTTCTCATACTTATATCTCTATGTCAAATTCAACTCAGCTTTCACACTCGGGAAAACCTATCTCTGTAATAAATTCATGTTATTTATACACTCACACAATCACAAATATTGCAAACTACTACAAGTAGTTACAAGTATTAGAATAAGCATTTTGTAGACTATCCCATGTATTTTCATTATCAAACTAGCTCATCCTCAACATTAATATCTCTTCAACACTCTCATCTCATTACCCTTCACTCATAGCTTTTTCAAATTCTCAATGCTTCAACATGTTTTCATCTCACAAGCTTTCTCTACTCAATTTCATACTCACGTTTCATTGTAACACCATCAACAACATTTTACTTCAAAAAATCTGCTTTTGTATACAAAATCCCTTTAAAATTCCCGACCTTTCATTTTTAAAGAAAACATGCCTCTTTACCTTTTTTTTCTTATGTCTTGAGAAAGTAAGAATAATTTCACTAAATATTTTTCCTTTTTCCTTTTATCATATCTACATTTTTTGGACTTTTCACTTTCAAAGGAAGATAGGATATCTTTTTATGTAATTTTCTTAGTTGACGCTACCTTCAACTGCTAGATTTATGTCCTTCTTCAATTAATTCTCCAAATGATGAGAAATTTAAGATTTTCAACTCCCTAACAACTAAGTTTTTTGAAAAACCTTTACTCTTTCCTAGGATGTGCTATGTAACTATCAAAACCTTGACTACATAGATTTCTTGGTGAGTGTAAGGACAATTATAAAGAAAAATAAAGACTTTGAAACATTAAAAAGAGATTGGAAATATTTAATAACCTCCTTGGTATCTTCACTTCTCATAGGATAATTTCCAACTTAATTCAAACATCAATATGTTATTTGAGGTCTTGAATAAGAATTCATTGTTTTGAACAGAGGATAATACGAGTTTGATAAACATTCATTAGATTTCAATACTGTAGTTGTCCTCTACACCATCCTTAGGATCCAATACACCAATCTTGAAATCTCCTCATTAACGTTTTACCATGTTGTGAACTCCATAGCCTGCAAGGACTAGGTACACTAATATTTTTGAGTTATTTAAAGACTAAATAAGTGTATGTGACTCCTTTTTATCTTCTTAGAAGTGATTGATAACAATTCTATAAGTGTTTACTTGATCTCATAATTCAAAGAAAAGGTACTTAACTAGTTGAAACGTCTCACGTAACTTTTATTCCTGGGATTCTCGCTACACACCTAGGGATAGGATGTTATGATGTATATGTATTGATGGAGATGCTTGACATGTGGCACACATCCCATTTTCTTATTATATCATTCATTTATGATTTATTATGCTTAGGAGGTAGGCCTCAGTGTTGGCCATAGGTTAGAATGCTATATATAGGGGTTAGAAGGTTGTAGTTAATCATCATATTGAGTATTGGAGTGTTATTGTATGGTTTGGAGGTTACCCCCTCGAAGTGGTATTGGAGGTTGCCCCCTTGAAGTGGAAAGGCTATTATATGAGCATATTGTCATCATTTATCTATATTTTGGTGTTCTCTCATGTTATTCTACTGTATATGTTCTAATTTATACAAGTAATATCCTTATAAGTGGTATCAGAGCAGCGATTTCAGCCAAAATTAGGGCAAAAACCCTAATTTTTTGTTTCAAATATATCTTGAAGAGGGTATCTTTTTTTTTCCCAATTTTTCCATCACAATTTGGAATCAATTAAAGTCAGAATATTAAAAATTTCAGCTCCATTGGATATGTTTTACGGATATTATTGGTTTTTTAGGTTTTTTCATAGATTCACTTTTGAAGAAGCAAATTGTGGTATTTTTAGTAAAATTTATATTTTCGATAGCTCTTGTAATTTCAGTTAGGGTTGTTTGTGTTTTTATCCATATGCCGAAATATTTTTAGAATTCCTAAACCCTAATCATGATCACGGGGATAACAAATTTTTATGGAAATGGTGAGATGGATGCTAAAGAATGGTGGCTAAAATTTAAGAATATATATTTCTCATATTTCATGACAAGGAATAGGTTTTCACATTATCTCGGTGGTCCTACATGGATTTGGTTTTATGAGTTAAAAATGACAGGAAGGTTTGGTCTTCGGAGGAAATGGAACAACTTTTTATGGATAGATGGGACCACACAGAGGAAGAAGAGTCAAAGGAAGATGATGGGGAAGAATATATTGAAGAATCAAGAGAGAAAGAATATGAAGAGGAAGGTGAATAATATTCAAGGGAAGATGATGGTGCAACATATATTGAAGAATCAAACACGTAAGAAGTTGAAGAAGACTATGAAGAAGAGGAAGAAAAACCAAATATTGATGCAAAAGAAGATATTATAGCTCCCAAGAAGGAAGATACCATATTTCAGTTTTAGGGATGTATTCAAAGATATAAGATAATTGTTTCCATAAACCCTAACAGCAAGTATAACTTCATCAACAAGGATATGGCTCAACATCTACATATTCAAGAAAGTAATATCAAATAAGCTTAAGTGAATGGTAAGAAAATTCAAGTTTTGAAGATTTAAAACTTACTATGGACAAATATACTTTACATTTAGATTTTTTTGCCTTATATATGGATGGTTTGGATATTTTTCTTGGGTATCCTTGGTTAGAGACATTGGGGAAAATTAATACTAATATGAAAAATAAGTTTATGAAGATTTGGTACAAAAAAGAAGGTCACTTTACGGGATATCAAGCTTAATGGAAATCAAAGAAAAGTCAATATAGACCATAAGGATGATTTAGAATATGGAGAATAAGGGAATAAGGATGATTCAAAAGAGGAGCATGAAGAAAAAGAAGGAAATTATTATTCATCTACTCAAGAGAAAAATAAAATATCAAATGCAAAGGTGGAAGAAGAAAAGAAAGTTCAGAAACAGGTTGATAAGGTTGAGGATACTACAACTGTAGCATATGGAAATCCACATCAACATGAGAGAAAAAAATCATGGAGATATCCTAGGGCACATCATATTTCCAACCAATATAGATATACAGGTAATTGGAGGAATAATCACTTTATTTATATAGGGGATCAATGGAGCAACAATTATGAAGCATGGAATCCTTATTATGGTTATACATGGAATCCTTATTATGGTTATGCATTGAATCCTTACGTTGGTTATGCATGGAATCCAAGGATGATAAAATATGGTCATGAATGGAATCAGAGTAACATAACGAAATATGGATATTAGTTCAGATATGTATCATCTACCATGATCACATATGGATGGATGATCGATCATGGTGCAAAGTGTGTAAAAATTTACAACACACTCATTACATGGTTTCTTCTTATGTTTCGGGGATGAAACATGTCAAGGAGGGAAGAAATGTTATGCACCTAGGGAAAGGATGTTATGATGTATATGTATTGATGGAGATGCCGACATGTGGCACACATCCCCTTATCTTATTATATCATTCGTTTATGATTTATTATGCTTAAGAGGTCGGCCTCGGTGTTGGCCATAGGTTAGAATGGTATATATAGGGGTTATAAGGTTGTAGTTAATCATCATATTGAGTATTGGAGTGTTATTGTGTGGTTTGGAGGTTACCCCTCGAAGTGGTATTGAGGTTGCCCCTTGAAGTGGCAAGGCTATTATATGAGCATATTGTCATCATTTATCTATATTTTGGTGTTCTCTCATGTTATTCTCGTTGTATATGTTCTGATTTATACAAGTAATATCCTTACAGATTCACCTTTGTCAAGTTTGTTATAATTTTCATCACCTTCACATCCATCCAAAACCAATTTGAGAGAATAATTATACTTATGGAGCTTTGCAAGATGTTTTAGACACTCAAATATGGATAAAATGCACTAGATTCATTCATTGACACTATAGAGGAAGTTGAAACATTTTTGAGAAAGAAATTGTCATGAAGAACAAAGGAGATACAGTGATATTTGATTTAAATCTTGAAAAATCCTTGAAATGACCTCTGATGAGCTTTGTTCAAGTTTTCATGGAATTCTAATGCTTTAAACTTGATTTATTTGCATTTCTTCCCTTGAAACCTTAGATAGAGGTTTTTATTTTTATGTAGGCCTCGAGAGGGTTTAAAAATCAATTTCTCGGTCATGTTATGATAAATTTCAAAAATTTAAGCTCTAATAGGATTTCTTCAACACTAGGAACCTTTTCATAGTTCAAATTCATCTTGAAATGTAGAAATTCACTCACAACAAAGTTGAAAAACATGGAGTATAACATAATTGAGACAATGCAAGTTCTCTTCAAGTCAACCTATTGTTTCTTTTGGGTCTATAAAAACACACTAAATAGCTTGAGAAGACCAAGAGAACATTCTGACCCTTATCTCAGCTCCCAATGACTTCCCTCATACCAAGAAATCATATTTACTTATCAAACCATGGTTGCACAGTGGAGCACCATCCACACAATGACTGAAAAATAGCTTAACAACCTCCAATAGAATCTCTACCATGTTCCAAACTTCTTGAAGGAATGAAAAAATAGGTGAAAAACATTATATCATCTTCATTCCCTAAAAACCTTGAGCTTATGAGTTGAAGACTACATTTTGCAACTCGAGAGAACACATTTGATGAGTTGGCCTAGGAGGCAATTTAAGGTCAAAGAAGAGTTTTCTGATTCACACTTCTTATTTAACACAAGTTTAAAATTTGATAATGCACCAAGGAATAGAAGAGGGAGACAACTCATTTTCCAAGTTCAATATTTGATTAAACCGCAACTTAAAGACTAACTCTTCCCACATCACACTGTAGACACATAACTTGCACATACCGAGTAGAACTTGTCTTTGAACCCGACATAATTGGAAAGAATTGATGAAAATAATGAATTTAAGACATAATTAATAAACCCTGAAAAACCTTAAATTTTTTGAAACAAGACATTTGAAGATAAACAATTTTTTTACTTCCATCGATTCAAGAAGATGCTTGGGAGAGAGAAAAATAGGGTTTTCTTGTTCTTCCAACTCGACCCATTTTTTTACAATTACTCATTCTTGGAATGATCATAAACAAATTATTTCTATGATTTATCTAAAGAAGGATCTATAATGTTTCTTGGAGGCTAAAACTCTAGGGTGCTCACATTGCATTCCTCAAGAAACCAATTTTAGTATAAGATGAATAAATTCAAAAATCTATTTCAAAACATGATGATATTTGGCAAATAATACCAAAACTCATCCCTCTACATGATCTATAACTTGGTTCCTCATAAATAAGTTTAAAATCCTTAGAGAAAACTCATTTACTTTAGCTTCCACTGCTAGCTCTCAAAGGTAGTTTTGGTGAAAACTTGAATCTTTCCTCCAGAAGATAAATTAAACCTTTTATATGCTCCTACATGTTATAGGCAATTTTTCTTGGCTCATACCATGATTCCCTAGGATTTTCAAGACCTTAATTGAGCTCTTACACCTTATTAGGGTCTAGAACTAGGCCTAAATGAGCCAGTTTCAACTGTGATTCCCAACACTTGATCTGATGCTCACTCTAAATGTTGTTGCATATGATAGAAACATCATTTCTGACATGTATGATACATGGACCAAAAACACCAATCATCTCCATACCTGATGTGAATCCAGCTGCAAGAGGTTGAAATACCTCCAAAAACACACATAAACACCTTTGCAAATAAAACCAGGAGTTTCACAATAGCTTACTTCTCATTCTGGAATTCACACTGATCTATTACATCATTACCATTCTCCTTTTATTTCAAGACTACTCTAAAACCCTAAAATGCCAAAAACCCTAAAATGCCAAAAAACCCTAAAATGCAAAACAACTCGGATTGACCCCAAAATTTGCGTGCCAAATATGCATTCATAAATTAGGGCTCACGCGAAATTTGGACTTATTCTGAAAAGCACAACAAAAGTTATTAAAGTTCTAAGACCTAGAGAAAAGCAGAAAAAACATTCGGAGCCAATTTTAGACCACTAGATGACGGAATCCGAGCCCGAAAACGTGCCAAAATGAGCACAACCTTGCAGGCAAAGTTGTCCCTAGCATAGTACTAATGTATATCTACCACCCTGTAAAATTTCAGGACGATCCAACGGTCGGATCAAAAGTTATGGCCTCTGCAAGTTATGCTCCCGCATCATTCTCCCCTGGTTGAAAAGAATTCAGCTCCTGCAAATTCTGTTGACGGAACTCATCTAATTTTGCACTGTCAATTTTCCTCAGCTCCCACTCAGGAATCCAAGTGTTTTCTTCTTGTTGCAAACCTTCCCACTGTACCAAATATCTGTTGTAGCTCCCATGTCTAGTAGTGATTGTCTTTTGGTCCAAGACACGCATTACCCTCTCCTTTTTCTCCTTCGACATCTGCTTTCTTCCAGTTTATTTCTTCCTCCTCTGCAACATTTTCATCATGACCTGAAACTTATATAAATCAGAAACATTAAAAACTGGTGAGATAGCAAAGTTTTCAGGTAACTCCACCTTGTAGGCATTATCACTCATTTTCTTCAGAATCCTACATGGCCCAATCTTCTTATACTTGAGTTTATTATATGTTCCCTTTGGAAACCTCTCTTTTCTAAGATGAACCATCACCATATCTCCTTCTTCAAATACACTTACTCTCCTACTGGCATCTGCAACCGTTTTATATTGTGCATTACTCACTTTCAGCTTTTCCCTCACTTCATCTTGTAGCTGTAGAATGTGTTCTGCAAATGCTTCTGCATCATCACTAGTTTCATCTTCACCTGGTAGAACAATTAGATCAAGGAACCCCTTTGGATTCCTACCATATACAATCTGGAAAGGAGACCTCCCTGTTGACCTGTTTATCGAGCTATTATATGCAAACTCAGCTTGAGGTAAAGCTAAGTCCCATTGTTTTGGCTTTTCTCCAACTATACAACGTAGGAGATTTCCCAAGCTTCTGTTCACTACTTTAGTCTGCCCATCAGTCTGGGGGTGATATGCACTACTGAACTGTAGTTGTGTCCCCAATTTCTTCCACAGAGTCCTCCAAAAGTGACTCAAAAACTTCGTGTCCCGATCTGAAGTGATCGTTTTTGGAATTCCATGCAATCGAACCACTTCTGAAAAAAACAAATCTGCAATTCTGGAAGCATCATTAGTTTTTTTACAAGAAATAAAATGTGCCATCTTAGAGAATCTATCAACCACAAAAAAGATAGAATCATTCCCTCATTGTGTGTTAGGAAGCCCTAACACAAAATCCATACTCAGATCAACCCATGGCCCTGTAGGGATAGGCAATGGCATATACAACCCAGTATTCTGTGCATGACCCTTAGCCATTTGACACACTCTACATCTTGCTACAACCCTACTGATGTCCCTCTTTACCTTTGGCCAATAATACTTTTCTACGACAAGAGAAATTGTCTTACTTATACCAAAGTGTCCAGCCAACCCTCCACTATGCAATTCTCTTATAATATTTTCTCTCATTGAACCAACAGGGATGCACAATTGTTTCCCCCTAAACAAATAACCATCCTGTATCAAATAATCAAAAGAATCACTACCTACTGTAGGCTCCTTAAGCTTTCTGACAACATCACCAAAATCAGGATCACCTTCATACAATTCCTTAACTGCCTCAAACCCTAGGACTTTATTTTCCATTGTTGTCAAAAGGGCTACACGCCTACTCAAGGCATCAGCAACTTGATTCTGCTTACCTGACTTATGCTTTAAAACAAAAGTGTATTCTTGCAAAAATGAAACCCATTTTGCATGCCTACTATTTAGTTTCTTCTGTGTGTTTACATACCTCAAGGCTTCATGGTCAGTGAAGAGTAAAAATTCCTTTGCTACCAAGTAATGTCTCCAGTTCCTTAGTGCCTGAACAATAGCATAAAATTCCACATCATAAGTAGAATATTTCCTCCTGACTTCATTTAGCTTTTCACTGAAGAATGCCACTGGTCGTCCTTCTTGACTCAACACAGCTCCAATCCCAACATGTGAGGCATCACAGTCAACCTCAAAGACCTTGCTAAAATCTGGCAATACCAAAACAGGTGCTTCTGATACTTTCTTCTTCAACAATTCAAAACTATCTGTTGCTGCCTTGGTCCATACAAACTCCCTCCCTTTTGTACACTCTGTTATGGGTGCAACAATGCTACTGAAATTCCTGATGAACTTCCTATAAAAAGTTGCCAATCCATGAAAACTACGAACCTCTGTCACATTCCTTGGAATAGGCCATTCCAAATTTCCTTTACTTTTTCCTCATCCATCCTCACTCCATCCCCTGATATGACAAATCCCAAAAAAACAAGACTCTTCTGAAGGAATCTACACTTCTTTAAGTTTGCATATAGACTCTCTTTACGTAACAAGTCTAGCACCAATTTCAGATGTAACAAGTGTTCTTCCACTGTCTTACTAAATATCAAAATATCATCAAAATAGACAACAACAAACTTACCATTGTATTCTCGAGTACTCTGTTCATCAACCTCATGAATGTACTGGGTGCATTAGATAGCCCAAATGGCATCACCATCCACTCGTATAATCCATCTTTTGTTTTAAAAGCAGTTTTCCATTCATCCCCTTCACGGATTTGGATCTGGTAGTAGCCACTCCGTAGGTCAATCTTGCTAAAATATCGGGCTCCCGCTAGCACATCCATCATATCATCCAATCGCGGAATTGGAAACCGATACTTAATCGTGATCTTGTTTATGGCTCTACTGTCTACACACATTCTCCAGTCTCCATCTTTTTGGAAGTCAATAATGCTAGAGTTGCACATGGACTCATGCTTTCTCTCACTAACCCTTTATGTATTAGATCTGTCACTTGTCTGTTCAACTCTTCACTCTGTGTCGGACTCATCCGATAGGCTGCCTGGTTTGGAAGGGCCGATCCTGGGATCAAATCAATATGGTGTTGAATATCTCGCTTTGGGGTAACCCATCTGGTAGCTCATCTGGTATGACATCTTTGTATTTTTTTAGTATTTGTTCTGACTGCAATAGGTATATTAAAGCCTTCTTTCTCCAGCTTCTTTGACATTAGTGCATAACAACATCCAGCTTCTTCCATTTCTGTAACAAACTCTTTTGTAGCCAACAAGCCCTCACTCTTCTCTTCTTCCTTAAAGGGTAATAAGACCACCTTTACACCATCCTTCCAAAAGGTATATGTATTTTTCCCTCCATCATGTGTAACCTTTCTATCGTATTGCCAAGGCCTACCTAGTAATATATGACATGCATCCATTGGGATAACATCACACCACACCTCATCCCTGTAGGTATTCCCAATTGAAAACTTTATAAGGCATCTTTTATCTATGGTTACTTCATTTCCTTTCTTGAACCATGATATACGATAGGGATATGGGTGCTTGTCATCAGTTCAGATTCAGTTTATCAACCATTATAGTTGAAACCATATTTTCACAACTACCACCATCAATAATAATTTTACATACCTTTCCTCCAGAGGTGCATCTTGTTCGAAATATATTTGTTCAAGCCATGAATCAGCACCAAAAACATCATGTTCTTTCTCCTTCCTTGGGACAATCATCGTCCTCCTTATCATGAGGGTTTCACCCAAGTCTGCAGCAACCTCCATTTCTTCTTCCTCTTCAGCCTCAACCAGATTTACTCGTGGTTTTTCTCCTTGCCATCTATCTTGTGTAGGATAGTGCGGACACTCAAAAGCTCTGTGCCCCTCTTCACCACATCTGTAACATGTATATTTCCTTTGGGGGCTATTCCAGCCCCGTCCTCCATTATAACCTCTTCCCCTCTGAAATCCCCTACCTCTTTGGTAGTTACCATGGCTTTGACCAGAATCTTCATGCCCTTCTGTATTAGAGGATTCACCTTTTGTAGATTCAAATCTACCCCTACCCCTCATTGGAGATGATGATGGACCTCTCTTCACACCTCTTCTAAAATTACTCCTCTTGTTCTTTTCCTCTGCTTTTAATGCAAGTTGATAAGCATCATCTAGGCTATGGATCCGGAGCATACTCAACTCATCTTGTATGGTGTAACTCAACCCATTTATGTACCGTGTAGCCTTTTGTTCTTCAGACTCTCCCTGTTCCACCCTGATTGATAACTTGTAAAATTCATTAGTATACTCCTCAATGCTGAGATCCTTCTGCCTTAGGTTTTGGAACCTTCGAAAGAGTGTCTGAGCATAATCTACAGGAAGAAACTTTTCTTTCAGCTTCTTTACCATTTTATTCCAGTTTCGGATCTTGCCCTTTCCATTCCTTTGTCTTTCATTTTGTAGGTGATCCCACCAGATCAATGCATGTCCAGCTAACTTAGTGCATGCAAACTTAACCTTCTTCTCCTCTGAAAGGGTTTTCCACTCAAAGAATTTTTCCATGCAATTTAACCAATCAATCAACTCCTCTGGTCGTAACCCTCCACCATAATCAGGAACATTAATCTTGATGTCGTCATTCTTTCCCTCTAAAGCCTTGATCAATCTCTCCTCAAATGGTCTCTCATTCAAGGTTTCTTCGTCTCTCTCATTTTCTTCTTCATCTCCTCCTTCATTCATTAATGGAGTCTCTTCTTCAATATCACTATCTGGGTTTGCATCCCCATTTGCATGTCTCCTTCTAAGGCGGGTAACTTCCCCCGTGAGCTCAGCAATTTGTCTCTGTAGCTCCTGCATATGCCTATTCATCTGGGCATAACCTCCCCTCCCGCGTCTAGCCATGGTTATATAAAACAGAGGTAAAAACTACACATAAAAATGTAATATGTTACCTTAATTATTTCCGCAAGATCAAAATCCAGCTCTGATACCAATTGATGTGAATCCAGCTGCAAGAGGTTGAAATACCTCCAAAAACACACATAAACACCTTTGCAAATAAAACCAGGAGTTTCACAATAGCTTACTTCTCATTCTGGAATTCACACTGATCTATTACATCATTACCATTCTCCTTTTATTTCAAGACTACTCTAAAACCCTAAAATGCCAAAACCCTAAAATGCCAAAAACCCTAAAATGCAAAACAACTCGGATTGACCCCAAAATTTGCGTGCCAAATATGCATTCATAAATTAGGGCTCACGCGAAATTTGGACTTATTCTGAAAAGCACAACAAAAGTTATTAAAGTTCTAAGACCTAGAGAAAAGCAGAAAAAACATTCAGAGCCAATTTTAGACCACTAGATGACGGAATCCGAGCCCAAAAACGTGCCAAAATGAGCGCAACCTTGCACGCAAAGTTGTCCCTAGCATAGTACTAATGTATATCTACCACCCTGTAAAATTTCAGGACGATCCAACGGTCGGATCAAAAGTTATGGCCTCTGCAAGTTATGCTCCCGCATCAATACCTCCAATGGGATTCTACCTCACCGACTGTATGTAACACACTCAAACAATCCTGAAACCATCCTAAGTGCTCAATAAACGACTAAACACCATTGAAATGAGCCTCACTTCATGGTCAAGCACTTCAAATATTTTCATTAATGCCACTTGATATCAATGAAAACACCAATGACCGTGGTTCAATAGAAACTAATTTGGAAAAGCTAATCATGGACTCGTATAATATTTGGTTATGAAATTGTGATCTGGAAACTCTCAAGACGAAACCTCCTAGATTGGGACAAAGCCGCGTAGGCACTCTTTATGCTGCTCTAGGTGTTGGATTTTGCAGAATATCTCTAGTTTTGGTTCTTTCTATGTCACTTAATTTCACTCCTTATTCATTGTAGGTCACATCAGATCCACTTTGTGTCCCTATACATGTAAAATAAACCCTAGCTTCTTGCACAATACTTAAGCACATATCATATAAATAAATAATGTGTATTCTTGAGGTGGACTGACCTTGGTGGTCACGCCAATGTGATTATCACCAAGCGGGCTATACTAAATTTCAAACTCAATGTAGTTCTAGTGTGTGTGTGATTGGAATAGTGTCCCTTGAGCTAGGATTCCCTAGTGGCAAAGGGCACAAAGAGATAACAGGCTATAACTAATTTTTCGCAATGCGGTATGTGTGGTATCAAATTTAGAATAAACCCTCCTATCAAATGAAGTATACAGTCCAAAAATGTAATAGTTCATGTAGTAGATAGAAAATATTACCTCGTAATACTATGTTCCTCTTGAATGCTTTCCCAAGTAACCTCAATGCGTCTAGTAATGGATATGGTCAAGCATCATATATTGTGTGACAACTCGTAAGTGACTCTGCATTCACCTCAAGATGCCATGTGAACGTGCATGTGTGTATGAATAATGATAAATCATACTAGGAACGATAGTAACATAATAAGAAAAAGTGCACCACATAATAGTATAATTAGGAAACAAGATTACTACCAATCAAGATCTATGTTAAGAATTTAGTGTTCAAAGGTAAAATAGTGAGTAATTTTAGTAAGGTAAATTTAGTTAGTTATATTTTGTTAATCAATGATATATATTAAGAGTTTTGTTGTGTACGTAAGTTTGATGTAATTCACCCAACTGTGGAGTTTTGTTGTGTACGTAAGTTTGATCTGATTCACCCAACTCATGAACTTAAGAGATTATGAGATATTTATGGAGAAATAGTTTAACAACAACCTCCTTGTTACCTATATAATTATATTGTTTACTTTATAATCATATTGTTTACTTTAGTTGATTGAATGAGATTATTATTTTTGTATTCAACTCCTCGGTTCTGCTCATTTAGTATGAGAGTGATATTGTTAACTCTGCATGTAATTGAGGAATTAAAAAATTATAAGTGATAACTTAACTCCAATTGTTTATTATTGCCTTGCATATGAGATCTTTACTCAGTTACGGGAATGAGAGCTTCGTTCCACCTCAGCGTAGCACCTGTGCATATCTGATCATCATGCAATGATTTCTACATTGGGAATGACATCAAATTTGTTTACATGCTAAAGTATGTGCAGTCCTTATATTATATGCAATAGATCATTTTTTCCAGCTGTCTTCAAGCTAGCGAGAAATCCAATACTCCTTTCTCAGTTCTGATGCATTTGGATAGGTCTAAGAGTGACAAGGTTGGAGGTTCTGATATTGCTTACCGCGAAATGCAGACCATCGACTAGTCTACTCTCACAGAGGACTTGAACATTCTAACCAGCAATCAAGCGGCTCAGAGGCTATCATTTCTATATTGATCGAAAGGAAGGCCGAAACCATTATTGTTCTTGACAGTCATCCAATGCAAGTCTAAACCTTGACTATATTATTCATGGCTCCTACATAAATGGATTGACGTCTTAGGACGAATTCTGACAGTATATGTCCAATTGTAAGGACAGGGTGCATGACATTAGGAGAATTAAGTGTTTAATTTCATGTGCTGGAGTACTCTATCTTGGCCACATATAGCACTTTTACATTTTTATTCTGGAATTCTGAGAATGTGCTAACATTTTTATTCTGATCGGTGATTTCTCTATGAGCTATTTAATCCATTTATGGCGTCTTTTACCTATCCACCAATTTACTCTCCTCGACATCAGCTTCGAATGGTGCAGTGATACAATGAAAAATCTAGATCTTCTTTTCTTCTACAACATGTATGTATCTCCTTGTCTCCAGTGAACTACACTGCCTCATGATCTGCTCGTTGACTCCATCTGTTCCTGGTAATATTAAAATTCCTTTGCATACAACAGTCAGCGTGTGTTACTCAAGTATTAATTCATAAAGTCCAATGTTTAGTCTCTTATTTTCATTGTTTCTCATAGAGACTATTTTTATGTGATGATTGTTCATAGACTTTGTCGATTTAGTATAAGTTGGTGGTCAATTTATTAATATAGTTTGCAAATGTAAGGTATTTTTGCTGTTAGATTTTATTACCTAAAGTCGTCAAAAGAATAAGTGTAGTATCATTGTCCCTACCAGTGTCATTTGCAAGAGTCACATAAACGGAGGTCATTGTGTCAAGTGTCAAAGTTGCAAAAATTAAATAATATGCCTTATGGATGTATTTTCGGTTGAAATCGGCATCCTTGAAAATAAAGTGTTTTCACATTACGGGAGGGTGACAAAATAAAGTATAATGTGGAAATAGTGCTTTATGATTAGATTTCACCGAGATATCAACGACATATTGGAGGTCGGATGAAACAATGGATGGAGGGAGATCAATGCCTCTCGCCATCACCAATGATGGGGCCACATTCTACTATGGTGACCAAATTTTTGAATTGTTTTCTTTGAGTGGTGTGTGCATAAATAAAACACAACATTTATTCCTCACTAAAGTTCAAAATGAGGAGAATGTGAATTGCGAATGTTGAGAATAATTGTATAGGATGGAAATCAACCTGTAGTGATCCTTTGACTTTTGAAATTATCTGAATTTTACACTTCTTCATCAATCGACCGGTGAAAGAGCATTCACTGGAAGTCAATGCGAGAGTTGTTGAGTTCTCATATGTAGGTCTATTGGTGGAAGCATGATCATCCAGGTGATGTGTTCACTTTGGTGAAACGAATGGTCATGTGCAACAAGATCTAGATGACAATATGTAGACCTAAAATTATGTTGAGGCATACGATTGTGTTTCAATTTCTTCGAGATGTGCTTTCTTCCCATGTAAACATGAAGGGATCGAATGTTAGGAGTTTAATGTTTCATGCTATTTCGTATTTCACTGTATGGTAAAATAGTGAGTAAGTTAAGTAAGGTAAATAAAGTTAGTTATATTATTGTTGTATAACAATAATATACATTAAGAGTTTTGTTGTGTACATGAATTTGGTGTGAATCACGCAACTCACCAACTTAGGAGACTATGAAATACTTATGGAGGAATGATTTTAGAAACCTCCTTGTTAATAGGAGTGTTGTTACCTGTATAATTGTATGGTTTTCTTTAGTTAATTGAATGAGATTATTATTTCTTGTATTCAGCTCCTTCGTTCTACTCAAACAAACATGTTTTTGGATTTTTAAATGAATATATGTGAAATAGAACATGTAGAAGGGAGGAATAAGGATGCCCCGGGTGTGTGATTTAGTGATTGCATTTTCCCCTACTTTATGCTAGTGAATAAGGATTCAAGTAGCATCACATAGAAAAGAAAATTGTACCTTGGAGATTTAAGAGAGTATGGTGCCTAATAACATGCTAAATGGATTTTGTAGCATGTTGAATAGAAAAGTGAAGAATGTATACCATGGAATTCTAAGGAGAGGGAAAGATAAAAATCCTAGGGGTGACCTTTGCATGAATGGAGTGATAATGATGTGTACACGTAGTACCTTAGAATATCATCTTTTCCAAACCATGTTTGATATTTTCTTCATGGTTTCTTGTTTGATTTGCCTTTGTTGGGATAGGATAGGACATGAAATGTTGTAAGAGAAAGTGATAGAAATTTGTTCCTACTTGTAGAATTGTTATTTAGGACCTAGCTATAATAATATGAAGGACTTGGGCATCTTGTCACTGAACTATGGATTTGAACATCCTGGTGCTAAACATCATATGTTGGAGTCATGTTATTGTTAAGGGAAAGTGTATTGGGAGATCAGTCTATTTTACCCTCAACCATTAATGCTTACCCACAAATACTTGACACTGTAGATGATGACAAACTTGATTTATAACTTTCCTTCAGTGACACATTATTCCACGCCTATCATTTTCCTACATATTACCTAGTTGTCATTCCTATAATTACTTATTTGGTTCTTGAGTAGGTAGTTAGGTCGTGTTAGTAACTAATTACAATCCGAAACTAGTTGTGTAAATGCTGAAACTAGAGAAGGTTGTAATTGTGCAACTCGCAAAAATAGATAAGACTATAACTATGTAACTACTGAAACTTCACTATAACTATTTTTCCCTAGGACAGAGTACCCAACTATGACACTAGCACACCGTTCCTGTCTACTATGGGTGTTTCTGTCCAAGATGTGAATTTTGTCAAAGTCTGTTTTTGTTGCTATTTTGTAACTAATTTCTATTCATATCATATTTTATGTGTCTCTGTAACCACGAGAGGGTGAAAATTTTACACAATATTTTCCCCACTTGTTTTGGTGAGTGAGTTGAATAAAATTGAACTGAACCCAAACAAGGAAGGTTGAAACTAATGTGCACATCTGATATAGGAATTGTGTAGGGGAATAGGAGTTATGCATGGTAGTGACCATGACACAAAGAAAAACAATTGGAAAATAAGAAACAAGAACACAATGAGGAGTTGGTTCTATACATAGGACACTACTAAGGATGTCACAAGAAAATTGAAGCCATCATGAATTTTCCGAAAAGGAAACATGAAAAGGTAAAACATGAAAATAATAAACAAGGTATAAAAATCAAATAACTATAATTGGAGTTTTTACATTCATATTGAGAGAATCATATGGAGCTCTCTCGACCTAGTTTGAAACCCTAAACTATGTGGCGATGGTTGTGGTGCCCATGGCTAGAGCATTTTTGTAGATCGTGATTTGTTGTTTGGTGGTTTTGTTGACTCGTACACTTATGCATCCTATGGAAATGGAACCTTGGTCAGTGCCCCTTGTCTTCCTGCAGTGGCTTCAAAATTTAGGGAAATTTTGTTTACAGGTCTTGCTAGTTCTGCAGCGATGAAAAAGTCATGTTTCGGCTGATTTTATTTAACTTGAACTCCCTTTCCATAGTTTTAGTAGAGGCCAGGTGGAGGAAATTTATGTGCCTATATGGGGAATCACCCTATGGGCTTTGGGACTAATACATTCGTCGGTACTTTTGCCACTGTGTTTGTGGATGTTGTGGATCACAAGTTTTTTGTCGGGGTCGACATCATGACTCAATATTGTGAGCCTAATGCCTCTTTGGTTTCTTTTCAGAAAAATATGGTTTCCTGAGCCCCTGTTATTATTGCTAGAGCTCCATTTTGGGGTACTTTGGTAGTGTATGAGTTGATTTATGGTGATCTATCCGAGTCAAGAACTATGAATCTCTCAAATCAAGAATTTTTCAGTAGTAATGCTACTATTGTTGGTGGCTCTATAATAAAACCAATTCAGGCCCCTATTCAGAATCTTTCAAGGATGTGTTGTAGCAATCAGGGTTTAGGAAACATTGTGTAAATGGATACGAATCATAATAAGCCTATGGCTTATGCAAAATCAACCCCATCAATTTATTTTGGTGATGAGGTGGTCCAATCTAAAGCTTCATTCAAAAGGAATGGTTTGATACGTAGATTCAACAAATTCTGTCTAGGTCTACCAACACTTAATGCTTGGATTTCAAGGAAATGGTTTCCCTTCCTGGAAGGTTTCCATGATATTTTCCCTAGTGCTCTAGGTTTTTTCATAGTTTCATTTTCCCTGGCTGTGGATAGGGATCTTATTTCTGGAAAATTTTGGGATTTTGAATCTCATATACTTCTGATTAAACCATCTTTTCCTTTATATAACCTGGTTTTGGATACCTTCCATGTTAGGCTAGTGTGGATTCATCTTCCATATCTACCACTTAAATTTTGGTCAGATATTTGTTTAACCACTATTGGTAATAATTTAGGGAGATGCTTAGCTATTGATCTAAAAATTGATTATTTAGAGCACATAATGCACACTAGAATCTTGGTTGATATGGATACTTCTGTTGATTTCCGTGCCCCTATTCAACTCAAAGTGGAGGATAAATCTTGGTTGTAAAATCTGGACTATAAATGTTTTCCTTTTTAGTGTAGATTTTTTTTTCTCTTAGCCATCTAGCTTCGAATTATCACTTGATAAGAAATTATGCTAAAGGACAAAGCTCATGGTGGAGGAATTTCAATCCAAAACATTTGGTTATGAATGATCCTTCGAGATGATGATTCGGACTCTGAATCTAAAATATTCACCGATCTAGAAAAGGAGGAAGTGTAAGAAGGAAGAAAGTATGATGCAGATGCTTTAACGGGGTTCCAACATCTCAAGGAATAGATTGAAGTCTTTATTCCAATCCATAATGAAAATAAAAAACCCAAATATGGAAGAGGATTGTATTGTTGTGAGTAGGAATAAGAAAGGGGCTATCTCTCCCCTCAAGATGTAGTTAATATGTAAAAGGAAGGGGTCAAAAGCTTGAGATAGTTGTTGGTAATGTTTATGTTGTTTGTTTTTTGTTTTTGTTGGTTTGATCTCTTTTCCATTGGAAAAAGCAACTTCATTGTTTCTCATTATCTTATCTTTGTATCCACCCTTTTTACGGGTATGCCCCCCTTAACCCTCTTATAATGATAATAAGAATAGAAAACTATGATTGGAAGGAATTATGCAAGGAAAACACTACACATAAAGCACCCATTAGCATGTTAGGAAAGATAAATAGTATGCAGAAATTTAAGATCTTAATATAGGAATGAAAATGTTAAATATTGTAATGATAGAAAATGATAGTAAGTAGAAAAATATAGATGCCTGTATGAATGTAACAAGATAAGGTGCATCCATAGTAAATGAATCATGGATAAGATCTTGGAAAGACAGAGCATTATGAATCATTGTAAAATAAGCATATGGTGGTATAACTTATGATGAGGAAGGTGATGAAAGAGATGTAACATTGGAAACACTAAGCATACAATAAATATAAGTTCATCAAGAGTGAGACATAATAGGAGGAGTATAATGAGTTTTAATAGAGAATTAATCGTGTAAATTAGTAGATCTTGGGTACACCCCAAGAGGATAAGGATGTGAAATGTATGTAATTTCATCAACATCACTTATGAGTGAAATATCACCAAGAGCACAACCATGAGGTGTGGAATCTACTATAGAAGTATCCATGGAAGAAGGTTTAGCAAAGGTATTATGTACTATATAAAGGGTATAGATAAGTGTATACATAGTATGTAATGAAGGATGACATAGAAGGATAGTATAAGAAATATCATGAGGCATAACGTGGAAGAGAACATCAAGAGTGCAAGATCCCATAGTAAAGGGAAAGGAGATTGTGTCTAATAATTTCTTATGTCTTTTATCAAATCAAAAAATAAAAAGATTAGATGGATTGAGATGAGTATCTGAAAGTCCTATTTAATGGAGAAAGGACATAGTGCATATATTAAGATCAAATCCGGGGTTGACTAGGACACACTTAAAAAGGAAATCAATAAGTTGAACCTAGATATAAAATTTGAAAACATTGAAATCAAAGGTATGGGAAGCCATGAAAGGTAAGATAATGGGAGTGTAAGGTGAAGGTTTGCCAAATAATTTAATAAAATTAATCCTAATGTAAGAATAAAAATGATTAAATAGATAACATAGTAAATATGTAATATAAAGTAGAAGGAAATACAAGAAATATTGATAGACATGATTTGTAGAATGAATCAACTTATAAACCTAGGTCTAAATTGATTCTAGACTGGAGATTGGTCTAGAAAATCTAATCCTAGATTGTGTAAGCTCTATGTTTGAAACTATAATCTAGAAAATCTTAGGAAGAAATATCTCGGAATGGGTCGGGGTTTCCTAGGAACTAGTGTTTTGTGGGAGCTAGCATTTGTAGAATATCTTGGGGTATGGTTTTTTCTGTTTCATTTAATATTTCTCCTTATTCATTGTGGTCGCATAAAATTCTATATGTCACATGTATACCTAGAAAATTAACCCTAACTACCTATATAATACTCAAGAACATAATAAATGAATAAATAATGTATATGCCGAGTCAAACTAACCTTCGAGGTCACCCCAATGTGATTGTCACCAAGAGTTGTACTACATTTCAGACTCAATTTAGTTTTTTTTTTGTGTGTGATTGGAATAATGTCCCTTGAGCTAGGATGACGTACTTCTAGTCCCACAAAGAGATATCAAACTACAACCAATTTTTACAATGCAATATGCATGGTATTGAATTCAAAATAAACCCTCTTATGTAGTGAAGTATGCAGTCCCAAAATGCAGTCTTTGGTGTAGTAGACAAAAGATATTAGCTCATTTTGATAGTGTGTGTCTCTTGAATTATTTCCTCCATGAGCCTCATTGGGACTGGTTATGGACATGGTCAAACATTATACGTCACGTGACAACCTGTAAGTGACATATATTGACCTCAAGATACCATGTGAACATGTTGATAAAGCATACTAGGAACTATAGTAACATGACAAGAAAAAGTGCAACATATGGTAGTATAAGGAAATAAGATTACATCTAATCAAGGTCTAAGAAAATGTATTTTTGGATTTTTAAATGTATATATGTGAAAGACAACATCTAGAAGGGAGAAATAAGGATGCCCCCTGTGTGTGATTTAATCACTATAGTTTAATCATGAACTTATTTTGGATGATTTTTTAAGAAACAAAAATGTTGATTTGGAGTAGCATATATTATTCATACAAAATTTAATGTAGGCTAGTTTTGATTTGTATTAGGAAACTAAGGTAATTATATAGCATTTTGAATTATTTTTGTACTGACTAGAAAAATATATCCTTGTGGAAATAATTCCTTATCTACTTTGATTACTTCAACATACGTCTATATCTAGAAAACTATGCCAATAGATATTTTTACAAACATTAGTGTCATAGGATCTATTGAATTTTGAACATCTCAAGAGTTAAGCCATCATTTGGTATGTAAGGATATTTTACTCTTTCATATAAATTTTGAAACCTAGCATTGAAACAACTAATAGGTTACTTAGGATCTCTTCTTACACTAGAAACTACCAAGTATAAGAAAGTAGGGTCAATAAATTACCCAAATTACCTTATTAATTTTTGTTTGAAGGTGTCCCAATTTTTTAATGAGTATGTAGCCAAATTAAGGAACCACTCATTAGCTGCATATTGCAATGTGAATGGAAAATCCTACAAGATACATCTTCATGTTAGGCATCCAATAACTAAAGAGCTATTTTGAATGATATAAAATGCTATTATGTTGTCTTTCCTCCACCTGGGAGTGTAAAGAAGCGAGATACTTATATGGATTTCTTGGAAGGGAATGTAAAGGTAAAGCCAAATTTAAAGGAGTTCATCCTAACCATTTTGCTACTATATTGAATGGGTTCAAATTGGAATTAGTTGGTGAATTGGGTTGAGTCCTAAAATTTCTTGTCAATACCTTATCGGATCCTAGATTCCTATTGAATTCTAATGGCTCAAATAATAAAATTCCATAATTTGATGTGGACCTTGTGATCGTAACATAAGGTTTTAAAACTAGAGGATCCAAGATTAGTGAAATTTTTCAATGATTATAGAATCCTCTTTCTAATAGTATGAAAATTTTAATGTGGGTTCTAAGCATGTAATTCAAAAAGAAGGTACAATACATGGAATGAATGTTGGGAAAATTGATACACTATATGGGAACTATAGTTAGCACCTCCTTCTAGTGCCAAATTTTCTATTGATGAGGTTTTTCTACAACCACATGAAAAAATGGGTAAGTTTTATGTTCCATATTAAATTTAGATCATGGCGGGGTTGACTCAATGCATGAGTTGTGGAGTTTGTAGTTTCATAAATAAAGAAGTGGTGGGATACCGGGTATGCAAGCCATTAACACTAAGATATTCTCACTTTGTTCACAATTACCCATCTTCATTTTGTAGTATTCCTCAAAAGGGTGGTTTTTGTCTTAATATGTCTCGCCTAAAAAGTTACAAAAAGTAAGGTAGGGTATGGAAGAAAAGAGAGTTGTTTGAAAACACCTAGGATATTTGAATTCACTACTATATGAATTTCTAGAGGCACTTGTATCAAAATAATCCTATCATAGCACAAGTTTAATTGGAAAAGGAAATAAGTTTGAGGGCTATTATTGTAGTCAAAAAATCATGCGCTTACTAGTATTATTATACCGCAAAGTATGTTGTTTTATATATGGATCTTGCATAAGAAAAGTATTCACTCATGACCCATTCCATAGTCTAGTCGCCTGTCTTGTTCATCTTTTTCACTATTTTTATCACACATTTGTCACTCACTCACATAGTTTTGGTCAGGTCTTAGGGAGTCTTACCTTCTAGGTATCATTTGATGTTGTCACTAGTCTCCGACTAGGCGCCTAAATGCAGATTAGGGTGTTTGGGGTGTCATGTTTCAGATTTCTAGGAGCCCGGTCATGATTTCTATGTTTCCTTGTCCTCATCACACTTGGTTTTGTTTTAGACATTCGAGGTCGGTATTTGCAGTTTTCCCTCTCATATTCCTAGGTACTAGTCGACATGTCGGGTCATTTGTGTTGAACATTGAAGAAGACATCCTTATATAAATATAACATACATATTACCTTATGAGAAGACTATTACTATCAAGGGCTAACTATCTACATAGAGTAAGGGAATGTATTTGTGAAATATTCTCGCATCACATACTTGAATAAGAACGGGTGTATTAATTCTATTCCATCCACCATTTTGCATTTTATCTTGCTATCAACCAATATCTCTACGTCATTGCCACTAGGGAAACATAGACACATTATTACACACGAAGCACATAGAACTAAATTTTGTTTGATATGTAGTGCAATGCTTAGTCATAAGTCCATTACTTTGATACCTAAGGATGTTCTAACCCCTTCATTTGCTTCTTTCTATTATTAGGATTTGATGTTTTGTATGGGGTTTTATACGTGATTCTTCATTGTAGGTTTGCGGCGACATCGGCGAAACAAGTGCGACATTTAACCAAAAAAAGTAAGAGTACTAAAAATACGTAGTGACCATATTAGGATAATATTTTGAGCTTTTTCTTAAACCAAGGCACCAAAATTTCAGACTAAGGAACCCACAAGTTCCCTCTCCCTCTCTAAGTTCCCTAGTCTAGCCAAATCTTCCTTCACCGCTATATTTTGAATATTGTTATGACATTCTACTCTGTCATTTCATTACTCGGTTTTTAGCCCTGAATCACTATAAGGTAAGTTTAATTTAGGTAAGTACCTTCCCCTTTTATTTTATTTCATATTAAATTTCTAAATAAATGAATTAGCATTTACTTTTCATTATATTTCATTTATTACATTGTTATGATATTAGATTATTAATAAAATTCAAATTTTATAGAATCATTTTGGTGAACCCATAGCATAGAAAATTTTCCCCTATGATCGATGGCTAAGGATAGATCTTCTCCTTCTATGATCTTCATGCCTCATGCTAGTATCAATCCTATATATGGTGAGGAAAGCATGGATGAGCTTACAACATTATATCATGATGTTGTCATGTCGATTGATATTCAACAACTCTTATCTAACAAATGAAATATATTAACTAACTTTGATAATTATTCTTTAAGCATCGCGTCGGATCTAGCTAGATTTTCTCGTCACCTTGTTATATTATTAGCCATGGTTCCCCTTCTCACATTTCTAAGGAAGTTGTAGATGAATCTCTTATTGATTTCATGTTTGGTCTTAACGTTAGTACACATATGTATAATGATTATTATCCTAGCCAAACCACTACTATTGCTACATCTCATGATTCTCCTATTTTTGATAATGCTTCTCATGATCCATCACATACTTGTCCACATGCTCATTCACATTATGTTGATGATCTAATTGATGAAATTTTTATATCTGAGTCTCTCTCTAATTTTGACGAAACAATTGATAGTCATGAGTCTATGACTTTACATACAATTGATCGTGAATCTCATGCTCCATTATAATTTTCTTCTAAGGTTTTATCTACTGCTTACACATGACTCAACTCTATATGTTAGTTACTCCTCTCCTATCAATCAATATCCATCTATTAGATTTTCCCTCATATCATTTCATCTCTATATGAAACCTCATCTCCTATTGATGTTTCGATGCTAGTCCTACCTCTTCTATGGATATTCCATGTGCTTTATAACCTATCTATTTTATGCGGCATCTACACTTCATGTGAATTTAGCATCAAATTATATTACATCTCCTTTGACATCCTTATGAATACGTATAATAGAAAATTACAACCTCTTAACACATTATTGCCATCTTCTACTATTCCTTCGAATATATCTTGTCTCTCATGCATGTTTTGGTTCACTAACAATTTCTGATTAAATCATTGTACCTAGATTTTATCACCAACATCTCAAGGCGTGCTGACACATCACTCATCCTAAACTAAGTGCTCACCCAAAGTACGTAAGGGTACTAGGTTCCTCTTTTATGTTAGATTATTATAGAAGTTAATATGATTATACACATATCCCGTGATCCATAACAGATAATGAATCATATTACGTTGCTTAAACAAGACCTAGATTTTAACCAAGAACATGAATAATCAAACAAGAATCAAGATTGACTTAACTATGCAAGATTTATTAGCATGAGTGTTTACTTCCAATATCCAGCCACAAATATCCAACATGTTAGTTTCAATAAAACAAATAAGATGTTACGTACATAATAACATCACCATGAGTCATGCACATGTACAAATCAACAACATAACTCTAAAAACATAGAAATATCTAAACCATGCAAATAAATACATATTTATAGGGGTGGTAACTTTCCGTTCACCTCTCAAAATAGGCTACATGCTAATAATAGCCATGTAACCTTACATGATAAATACCAAAACATGCAAGCGCTCCATTAATAGATTATCTATTAAAACAACATCAATCTAATCCTATTAATACCCTCAAAATATTACATGGTACTTGATCTTCTAGTCATACAAAATAGTAGTCACATGCTTTCCAAGTATTCTAAAAATATTTCTCTATACTCTACATCTATTGTTATCCTCAACGTATAAAATGAAAAATTCTGACTTCTTACTTTCTACAAGGCGTGCCCTATGTGCGTGGGCCCAATCCCTCTAATCTTCCAGATGCTCAATTTATATTTTAATATCCCAACATCACCCCACACTAATTTAATTTCTGCACTCGATAATTGGAAACCATTACTTATCTCTCCATACAAAAGAATAAAGAATGAAAGATTAAGTGTTTAAATAATAAAAGAATAATTGGTCCTCACTTTTTCACAAGGAGGATCAACTCACAATATTATTATTTTATCTCTACCTCCAATTCATTCCATTTACTTAGCACTTTACTAGTTTTATCTCGGGACGTCTCGTACTATTGCCTCCATTTCATCAAGTTTAATATTCTCACCTTTATTTTGTAGTATTCTGAGAACATTAGCCAGACATGAGAACATCCCTTCCATGAAATACATTTTATGCGCTACCAGTTTACCAATGTCCTTTATTTTCTCCTTATATGGGTCCTAGGCTACTGCAAGCACACCAAACATTATTTTTATCAATGTAAGCCTCTCCTCACATCCAAGTATTTCATTTTTCACTTATTTTTTAACCTCATATTCTTCGTCCATGGTTATTTTCTTGATAATAAAATATGCGGCCACACACATGTTTAATGATAAATCTACCTTGTTTAACTCATCTTTCATGGTATGCGGTAAGGTCTCATGACTTTTAATCTTGCGCACTCACTGTTACCTTATCCTTTTGTGCCTATTTTGCAACATGTGAAATAATGAAAATCATATTGAAACTTCTTTGTAACTTTTTTCTCCAAATACGACCTCTTTCTCAAGATCTCATTACCAATTTACTCGCCATATTGATTTTTGAATGCCCTTTCACCTCATCTATCTCCTTTTGTACTATTAGGTGCTTGATCTCGTATACTTTTCCTTATTATCATCTAGAAATTCTCCAATGATTTCCACTTTATCAATGTTCTGACATGCAACTTCAATAGATAATCTAGTGAGGGTGTTGCTTACCTGCTCATCCGACATTACAAAGGGCTTAAAATTTACATAGCGTGAATGGGGCACATTATTTAATCATGCGAGACACATGAATTTTCACATACGTAAAATTCAAGATCATCCATATGAGTCTGCATCATCCAAGATAATTATTTCCTTGTCCATATGGTCACCATCTCCGTATCCATGAGATCCCATCCATACAAGTACTTCGGCTCCAAATTTCTTTATAACCATGTGCATAAGATTTTTGTTGGGTTATCAACATACCCAATATATGGTTTCTCATTTATCTCTTCCTCCTTCCGCTTTCATGATCGCTTACCTATAGGAATTTTGGCACCTGAATCCAATACTAGTCGTTTACCTATCTTTGTATTAGGGGGCATTCTTGATGGATTGCCCTTATCTTCTCTTATCTCCAGGACAATTTCACCAATGTATATGTTCTAATCCTTCAAATCCTCTTCATATTTATTCACCTCCTTGTCCTAATCCTATTTTGCGTCCCTCGCCTTGAACCAGATTATTTAGCACCCCATCTTCATATTTATCCCTCTCGTCATCCCTTCGAGAAATGTCCTTCCACCTTTTCTTATTTTTAGGTTCTACTTTCATAGTTTAATTTCTTGGTGAGCTCATAAGAGGTTGTGATTTCCCTACACTTTGAGTCCTTGTTCTTATTAGTTCTATTTTAGAATGAGGATCCTCGGTAGTGTGTTATATGTCCACCTCCATTACGTTTGTCTCTAACACTTCATAATATTGTTGTAGTGGAGAGGTTACCTTGTGATCTCTCTTGTCTCCAACAAAGAGGTTGTTTTTGCCCCTCTCGCTTGAGGTCACCACTGCGTCTTCTTGAAGTTCTTCTTCCTCTCCTTCTTCTTCCTCAAGGGGCAAGGTGTCTTCTTCATCTTGTAGTGTACAAACTATATGCTTCCCCTTGGGTGGTCCAGGGAGCTTGAATTCATTTTCCACATATCTCCCATTTTCTAACTTGGGCTTGAGTTAGCTATATACAAGGGTTTCCCCTAATTTACCAATGCCCAAACGCATTTCCTTTATGTTAATATCATTTGAAATTAATCTCTCAATATATGAAAACTTACTTGGATAAATGTAAGTCTTCGGAGGGTGTGGTGTTTTTAGTCTACCTTATCCACATTGAAAAGAAAACGGTGCACGTCTTAAAACCTATGTACGTGATGCATGGAAGTAGCAAATGGTAAAGGCATATGGGAGCTTACAAAAAGGTATCCACTTTCCATCCTTAATCCCAAAGCACCAAATACAAAAGTGTTGATACACTCGCAAAATATACTTATTTATCTAATACCAAAGGTAAATCCTTGGGTATTCTCCATTCCTCGTAAAACATGGTGTGGAGGCTCTCATACCACAACTCTTCTCTCTACTTAAAGGCTCCACTGATGGTCCCATCACATGTAGACTTAAAAAATTCCTCCGTAAGATACTTCTTCTCCTCAGGATATTGCCATATTTTATCCTCGTGCCCATCGACAATCTAATTTTGAAAAAACAAGAGATAACAAGATCACAATGAAACTTATCTTCTCACCTTGGTGTGCTTGCTCAATGATTGTTTCAGAAATGAACCATGCCAAGTTGTAGAATACACCTTCAATAATTTTCATCACTATGTGTAGCCACAATGTATTTACTGTGACCATCACTCCTTGTTATTCACTTTATGAGGAGGTTCATTGCTTTTTAAACCACTTTGGATACTTCTACATCTTGTTAATGTCCGTTCCACCCCCCCCGTGCCTTGATGTAAACCAATGATTTCCTTGTCATAATTATGACCTCTTTATCAATGAGTTTGTTGTGCACTTTAGTACCCAAAATACTAAGTCATGTCAATCTCCCAATCGTGGGACTCGATGATCCTTACTCATCACCCAAAAAATATAAGAAGTCATCATGAAATCTTCTAAGCAACCACTAGTATAATTTTTTTGTTTTCCAAAAAAGGGTATTTCATACGAATGTAAAAATCCCACCTTTGTCAACAAATTCTAACTCGCATCATCATATATGACCATATCATTCACTTTTCCCTTATTTTTTTCATAACTAGTAACGTATCTAGTTAATCCTTAGTATCCTTCATTTTTTCATTGTAATAACTCACTTTACACTTTGGTGAACATGTGAGTCCCAATTTTGACCCATATAAAACCCTCATGGGTATTGTATCTGAGAAATGAATTTTAGGAGTGTCTTCCGATTCAACCTTGACTTCCTTCTTCTTCCTCCCTTTATGGCCTCTCCAAATTCTCTCATCTGTCATATCAACTATAAATTTGTGTTATTTTATCCGATTCGAGCCCCCGTAACTTAACCTCGTGTGCCTTAGCTTGAAATTGTGTGCCCTATCTCAAATCCAAACCCTAACTATCAATTATATTCCTAATACACCTTTGTTTTACTCAAACACTACTCCAAGTGAAGCAACAATCACCCCGTTACATAGATTAGACAAATTCAAGTGGTTCGTAGCTCTTCACACTTCATAGCTCATTTTCTAGCTTGCTCGTCAACAATTCGCTTGAATGTTATTTATCAAAAAGTTGAAAATGATTTCAAAACACCACCTTATAAATATTTTTTAAATTTTTTGCATTTATTGCTCTCCACCTACTACCGAACTTAGCATTAACTTAGCATTTATTTCATTTTTTTACACTATAGTCATAACCTTATAGCACACCTACTACTCCTTGGCCACATACCTCTTTTCACTCACCACCATGCCCTGAAGTACTTATCTAATTTACCTTTTACTAAGTAGTTCCTTCTGCAACCTACCTCAAGTTACACTTTGTGTGTCCAACCATCCATACATGGTTTTCAATTATGAGCAATATTCCTCTATCTCCACTTATATGAAATCTATTTATGCATATCTGATTTCAAATAACATTCAAACTTGGTCCATGTACGATGTATATACTCCACTCCACACTAATATTATGCATAATCCTTTGTACATGAAAACACTTATAGAGTAATCAACTTCTGCATGTAAGTGTGATTATTACACAAAAACATGAAGTAAATTGAAAAAGGATAACAATGATGAAAGGAATAACATATACTAGAAATTCAATAAGGAAATATAATCTAAGTGGAAATACTACTTTGTTAGAAACACCAAGAAGACTTACTTATAGTAGGGTTTTATCCTACTCTGTTGAAGTAATCGAGAAAATTGTGTCTCGTCCAACACCTCTAACTAGTAAACGCATGATTCAAGTATATAAGTTATAACATATAGTCCTAACCAATGCACTTTAATATTTCCAAGGTGCTGCAAGAATTTTGAGTCATAAAAAGAACCATCTTTCCAACTTCAAGCTTCTTATCCTTAATATGTCTATCATAACATGCCTTCTGCCTCACCTTTTCTTACTTCTAACTCCATCCGGCTATAATGCACATCTCATCCAACTACATTAGTTTTTAATACGTTATTCAAGTTATTTCTCATCATAAAAACCTCTTGTGCATGCAATACATAGAGAATGTAACATGAATTCCATGGGAAAAATAGATTCCATGTAAAATACCAACTAAAAGGGTGTTGCTTTGTTCAATCATTTTAAGGTTGTCATATATGCCCAAAGTATAAAAATGACTTTATCATCCTAGTATTTCCTTCCTACACCACAAATTTTAGTCAATGTGTGGCTCAATATCTTATCAAAAGCCTCAATAGTTCCATTTTCCTCAGGGTAATAAGGTGTGTCTTTATGGTGTGCTACCATAAACACGACCAATAGTATCCTTTTGGTCTCATTAAGAAAATGAGTACCCCTATAACTTGTTAAACTTAACAGACATCCATACCTACTGATAATGCTTTCCCATAGAAACCTTTTTGTCGTAGATGTTGTGTAATTATTTGTAGGCTCCCCTTCTTCTCACCTTGTAAGATAATATATACAAGTTATAATCTATGGTGCACAAAGTCAATTTCCAATTTTTCAAAAGAATATGCACTACCAATTGGCCTTAAATTCATTTCATCTCTATGCCCATGATTTCCAAGGAGATGAAAGCAATCAGAGGACTTATAATGTTCTTTACAGTCCTTATATAATGTTTCCCACCACAAAGCAACCAATAAAATATTGTGTGCGAAGCATCTCCCGCATAATGTCCACTTGTAATACTACTATGAGCCTCCTCCATGATAGGTTTCTACTCATGCTCAATTACACACCAGCACAAAACCTCATCCAAGCCCGGGTTTGTATAAGTCTCCACTGATCAACATGTAAGGCACAACGCGAATGGAAACTTGTTTCTTTCCCAAAGCCTTCATTCCTTTAGGTGCCACACTTGTTCATAAAAAGACAAGAATATATTCTAAGTCAAAGGGCATGTAGTTCAATCTAAATAGATATACATTCCACATAATTTCCTCAATGCTCGCACATCCTTTCATGTATTATTCCTTGATAAGTGATCATGTCTAGAATTAGTCTTTCCTAGCTTAAGCACCACAATGAAATCAAATTCTTGAAATAACATAACCCAACAATATATACACCCCGGTATAATAGGATTGTTCAATAAGTAATTTAATGACATGTGATTAGTATAAAATATAAAGGGTGTCACTAGCAAGTCTTATTGAAATTTACGCAGCACATAGATCATGGACAAGGTTTCACGGTCAGTAGTAGTGTAATTTTTTTTTTTTGGAGTTAACTTCATACTTGAAAAGTAAATAGGATGATCAATAATCCCTTCTCTAGGATAGGATAATACCATGCCAACGGCCATGCCAGAGGCATCCACATGCACATGAAAATGCTTAGTCCATGAAGGAAGGCATAAAATAGGCACTATAGTAAGCCTTTCCTTCAATGTATCAAATGCATGTTGTTGTCCCTCACCCCAATGGAACTTTCCTTTACTTTTTAATAATTATTCTAAAGGTACAATGATCTTACCATAACCTTTAATAAAATTATTTTAATATCCTATGTGCCCCAAGAATCAAATACCTCAATCTTGTTAGTAGGATCCTCTAATCCTAAAATAACAACAACCTTAGTTGGATCTACTAATAAGCCTTCTTTACAAATGATGTCATGAAGAGAATTCCCGAAGGTATAGAAAACACACACTTCTTGATCTTTAAGGATATTATCAACTACATGAACCTCTCCAACATAATACTTAAGCTATCATAGTGATCTTTGACAAGCCCATAGACTATCTAATTATCTAGATAAACCTCGCAAGAACTTCTGAATAAATTCCTAGAATGCTTGAAAAATAATGTGCGAAAATACTCTAGGCGAATTATTTAATCCAAATTGTATAACCGTTTATGCAAAAAATTCCCATTATGTGTTAAAATTTATATTCTCTTGATCCTATTACGCTATCCTGACCTAATGATATCTAGAAAATGCATCGTTGAAGGAGTAGATTTCGTGCCCTATAATGGCTTTTAATATTTCTTCAAGAAAAGGTGTGGGAAAGGGATTTATTACACATGCAACATTCAACTCCCTATAATCCACACAAATTTTTATTCATCCATATTTATTTATATTGATAACCATAGGGCTAACCCACTCGACTCCTCAATGGCCTTAATGATTCCATAATTCAATCTTGCCAATTTCTTCTTTTACCTTGATGCACAAGTTTGGATTAATCCTATAAGGATTTTTCCTAACCAAATGCACACCTTCCTTTTTCTTGATTCTCATATCACCCAAAGATTCATGTAATTCTTTTAATTCATGATATCCCATAGGAACAGTCCCGTAAGTCATGTAACAACTCAATTATCTTAGCAACCTCAGAGTCGAGGAATAATATTCAATGATGGCATCCTTAGGATCAAAATCCATTCCAATTTTGACCTTCTTAGTTTTCATAGGCTCATGGTAGGTGCGTACCTTCTCATCCGAACTACCCAAGACCTTTTGCGTACCCTCCGAATTTTTAACATCCATATTCTCAACTTCTTCATCACCAAAGGACATGGACCATCTTTCCTTTTTATTTTTCTAGGTAGGAGCACCCAAGTTGTTCTGCATCTATCTCTTTTTCTTCAAAGCACACCTCCAAATATGACTCACCTACTAATTCTTGAATATTTTCTTCAAACTTTTCACTATCTCCCATAGTCAATCATTTCATAACTTGTAACGCCTCATTCACTAGAGATTTAGTGGAAATATAGTCATAGGTCTAAATCATACATGCAATTATCTCTTGATAATTTTCAGTTTCTCTATTCAAATATGTTTAGAAATACCATGTACGTGTGTATCCTAGCAAGGTGTTGAAGAGCTTGTGCACCCACAAAAATGGTGGAAAAGCTTCCTACCCATCTGTCAAGAGTATCTCACACTACTAAACGTGGTGCTAAACATGATCCTTACAATGAAATTCATATATTTGTGGAGGCACATTGCTCTTGGGAAATCTAGTAGATAAGGTGATTCTCACTTCTTGCTAGTTCAACATATTATCCCTATGAACCATCCACCACCACTTTGTTGTACTATGTAGAGTAAAAACTAGCATATTCCTTCTTTCCACATGATCGATAAATTGAAATTCCATAGTGCATAAGAATACCTCAAGAGTTCCTTCACCAATGTGCCTTGGTATGAGGTTATTTCCCAAATTTCAGATAGAAAGTGACATGTTTACGAGCATAACTACACTCCTCACTTTGTGCCCACCCCTTTCAAAAATTCCATGTACCTAGTTGTCACATACAACACTTATAGTATCACTCATGACTCGTACATCATTCTACCGGAGAACTCCTTCCTTTGATGGATCTAGCACTTCTGGATCTCTAATGGTGGGCACATAAATTCTGTTTAAATCTTCTTCTCTTAAGGGCTCTACACAAGATGCAAATTTTCCATCTATTAAAGGAATGATAAAACACTCCTCCTTATTCTCAAATTTTATGTAACCTTTATTGAAGTATAGATCAATGTTGCTTTCATAACACCAAGGGTACCAAAGTAGTTATAGAAAGCTAACGTCCTCTGCAAGTAAAATTCCCAGTAAACTTGTCCCCATGAATAGTAATACTAGCATCCTTCAAAACCTCAATAGACGTGGATTTAGTCCTATTTTCCATAACAACATATTCGAAGATGACTGCAATGGTGGTCTCCCCATCTAAACCCATGAGTCCAAACTGAGTACATTCAATTTTTCACCTGTATCAATAAAAATGTTACTCAAGATCCATCCATCAACAATATCATTTAGAGTGATCTCCTTGTCATAATCAAGACTATGAGAAGGTAGGTTAGCATGAAAAATATGTTATTTCAAGCTCAACTCCAATGCATGCCATATTTTCCCTTAACCATTCCCTAACAAAGGAATTATGTTATCTTGTCACAAAATCTTTCTCACCTACTTTAAATCATTAACATCATCGATGGGGCTCAACTACTTTCTTTTGCTCTAACTTCCGTGAGTTTTCATCTAAACATTGTATCTCACCTTAAAATTTCCTAATCACCTCAATTACTTCTTGATAAACTTCCTTCCGATTCATAGTGTCTATATAATTTACATGAAGTACCTTCTCCTTTGTAATAACAGGTTCTTACTTTGGAACTTCCTAGCGCACATAACATTAGTGCATGTAGTAACCAAAATAGGTACCACTCAGATCCAACGATAACTTCAACATCCACTCGATCTTCCATAGCACATTATACTATAACCATTCCCGTGCCCTTTTCCTCGCTTGTGCTTCTTACTCGGTGTTCATACAAGTATGGGAATTATTCATAATTATGGTTATTTCCATAAATATAATAAAGATTATTTTGAGGAAATTCATGCCTATAGTGATCGGGATCCGCATATATAACATTTTCCTCATGGAAATTCACCTCATCCATCACCACGACCTCATCCTCTGAATCCCCCATGGTAACCTCGACCTCTATCCAAGAACCCTTCATTTTGATTATACTCATGATGCTCACCTTGTTCCTTGAAATTATTATCTGCAACACTAGTATGACATACACCAGTATCAATGACATCATGAATATGATCAATGAAACTACAATTCTTAGTATCACGAGTGGTATACCTACAAACATTGCAATAAAAAGATGTGTTCTTCCTTGCCATGGGTTGTAACAATGGGCACCTACTTGAATCATTATCCAAGTGAGAAATCTCACAGTCCAACAACATGGCGCAAACTGATTTATGAAGAAAACTTTATTTATGACGCCTCTACTCCACAATCTATGCATCAAATCTGATCGTGTCCTTATGTATGGAGTTAGCTGAAAATTTCTCTAAGTATTTGGTCATTTCAATAATTTGAGATTCCAAGAATGGGCTCACCCTTGTGTTTACATTCCTAGCTACCTCGGTGCACATAGCTACTAAAAGGGCCTCATGCAGTCAGTATAAGTATTGTGTGAGAGTGTCCTTCGAAAGGTGTGATCCAAATCCAAAAACTATTGAGCATGCTTGACTCGGGTGAATGTCATAATATAGCTTTCATAAAAGGGTTTTCAACCATGTGTCATACTCCTAATACTCTAGATCATGCCCTATTGAATGTCCTTCAACGTGTTGATGCTCTTCTACTCAAACTTAGGTATACATAAAAATGGTAAGAAGGCATCATGCAGTGTGACGTTGTCTACACAAGTTTGGTCTAGATAAAATTTCATGTGCCAACTATGTTTAATCCCTTGAAATTTAGTTACAACCAAACATTCCTTGCACTCCGGAGTTGTAGTCCCCTATACACGCCATAGTATCTCACACATATGCACGTGCTTAGTTGCATATTCTATCCCTATGTATTCTGGGAAGATGAAGATACATCTCCATATAAATACTCTGGGGCTGGTGTATCTGTTCCCACCGATAAAGAAATTTTATTTACTCTTGTGTTTCCTCCACCCTAATAACCAACAAATCTACTAGATCTAGAGCCACCATCCCCCTCCCGAAGTGGGTAATAGACTAGAGGATGCACTGCCTTGTGCTCCAATGGTTGTGCTAAACTGGACTCCCATATTCTATGAATTTTTACTACTTCCGGACATTAATTCAACATTATGTGTGCCCATGTTATGTGTTGATGATATTTCAGAAAATGACTCCACCTAGACCTCAAAATAATATAGATGATGACTATGACATCATGGATGAATAATCTACCTGATTAACTCCCCGAACATGATTGTAAATCAATTCTATCCGTTGCTACTCTACTTCCCACACTAGCTTGCTTAGTGATAACTATTATAGAAACTAAAAACCAATCACAAGGGCTAGGTCGCCAGAGGGATAAAATGCACACTTGTGCCCCATGTATCTTCCATATACACACTCTCATCTAAGGTCAAAGAGGTTTCTCTACCATGCTATCCCAATTGGGATATTTTCAGATGCTCTAGCTCCACATCTTCTATGCGATCTCAAAATACTTCATGAGCCTCTCACGTACCTCATTAAACTTAAGTCACCTTTCTTTTCTCTATCTCTCTACCTCTAGATCAGCCATATTTCACCACATCAGCTCCTACCCCCACGTGGGGTGGGGTTTAGCTACCCATAGGTTTCTCTTCTAGATCTAGGGTCAAAATCAAGATCTTAATCTCCAAAGGAATACCATGCAAATAAGATCCATTGGGTTTTCACATAAGCTAGAACTCAACAACCTCTATAAAAGAATAGGTAGAAACTGAGTACTCCAAAATAAATCTATTTAGAACATGACAAAAGCAATGATTCAAAATGCATATACATGTCAAATCTACATCATACAAGGCCTGTAATTATTCATGTGTCCAAACAAGTGTACGAAACCTCCAGCTTACTTTTCTTTGATGCCTAAGCAACTAACCACTTGTACAACTCTATAGGAAAATGATGAAGAAAGTATCATACAACTCACGATATAGATTCTATTCAACCCATGCGTATGCATTAAAATAAGGTCTAGTGATGAATATGCAAGAATCCTCTTCTTCCAAATCATTTAACCAATCTTCAATACTGGTCAAGGTCAACCAATACATCTTCATCATACAACATCCTACCAAACAACTTAAAAAGAGGTCCCGGTAATGAAACTAAAATCTAGCCTAGATTTTATCACCAAAATTCTAAGGCACATTGGCACATCCCTAATCCTGAACTGATCACTCACATGAATCCTGTAAGGGTACCAAGTTCCTCTTTTATGTTAGCTTATTCGAGAAGTTATAATGATTATACATATATCCTATATCCATAATAGATAACCAATTATATTGTTGTACTTAAACCAGACCTAGATCTTCTAGTCACTCAAAATAGTCCTCATGTTCTTTCCAAATCTTCTAGAAAATGTACTCTATACTCCACATCTATTCTTAGCCTCATCCTAAAAATGGCTGAGTTCTAACTTTTTATTTCTAGATGCATGCCATGTTTCACTATATTTCGTGTGCACCCACGTGCTCAATATACGCATGCCCAATCCTTCTTCAATTTCAGTACTTACGCTATATTTTAATATCCCAACAATTACTCACATTAGAAATCAAATCCTATTATGCTTCCATTGATAACAATTCATTGCATGAAAACCCTATCCCTAAGAAGATTCATAATTCAACATTTCCTAAGGGTTTTATCAGGCATACCTTTTCATATTTCAATGGTACTCAAAACCCCTACTTACATTGAAAACATTATCATAGGGATATGGATTCATATTCGATAATTGATTATTACATAAATCATTTCGACGTAGTCTTAGCAATGACACTTTACAATGGTATAATCACCTACCATTTGGAATTATTAGCATTTATAATGAGATGGAAGAAGCTTTTCTACATCGCTTTATCATCAACAATGGCCCTAGAGTAACCTATGATCATGTACCTACTTTACATTAGGAAAACCAGAACCTATTGTGGATTTATTCTTATGATTCAATTCTTATATGAACCAATTAGTCTATCAACATATCGATCTCGAGAAGTAATTTATATTCAATAGTGGTTTGATTCTAGCTTTAAAAAAATTGCAATATGAGACATGTGAATCATTCACATTTATATGCTATAAAGTTATGGATATAGAATAAGACATCATTTCCATATATGTTATATATCATCCACCTATGGTTATTACTGCTAAATCATCTAGTTCTTCTCCATTAACATAATTTGAGCTTCCTACATGATCTCCATATCCTACTCCATCACAAGTAAGCTCATCCTACTCCATCACAATAACATCCTTATTCTCCTACTTTACAAAAGGGCTACACCTCAATCTTCTACACTTGTTTCGCGTGAGCCATTGCATTTATCTCATCATGCTCAACCACATGATGTGATACATGCTTTGCTCAATGAGCATTTAATTTTCTTAACTTCTAATAAGCATCATCATAACATCGTTTACAATGTCATCATGATTGACCATATTGTAACTATCACCATAAAAATGGCCATAGGTATAATGATTTCTTCACCATTAATGATTTATTAAAATTATTAGAGGATAAGGGAATCATCTCCTTTGATCTTACTCACGTGAGCAATCGATTATTCTATCCCTCATCCGGAAGCTATTACTCCAGTTCATTTATCTCCTCCTTCTAGTTCTAAGATGATTATTCACCCATCACCATAGGTTGTCATTCATGTGCACTCTCCATCACATCCATTTATTTATGTACCATCTCATCCATCTCATCCACCTCATCCATCTCATCCATCATGTCATGCTACTACTTCATATTTTCTTCCACAACCATTTGCATTTGCACCTCCCACTGCTATTCCATGTGACATTCAATTTGGCACTTATGCTCATGTTGCTTCCTTCCCACATGCTTCCACTAATTCACACCACTCGGTCTACGGTAGGTGATTTTTATCACCTCACATTCCATTGATAAACTCATGTTATTATGACTCTTACATGATCATTAAGGGATCTATTACAATAAAAATGTCTCTTCACACGCTCTCTCAATTCATCTAGTGCACCTTATCGAATCATTTCCCATTTACATACTATTACTTTATGCTTCATTATGGAATGCGAATGGGTATTTTCTAAATGAGCCTCATCATCTATACATTGGATGACATCACTAATATTCCCTATTATTATCATAATAACATATTACAACTATATTACACTTTTACACATCACCAAGCTTTCATCACAAAAGGTTATTGTTCACTCATATATTTTCTATCATCATATAAATTATACTATCATCATCACACTAATTACACATTACAAGTCAAATCAATGAACATAACAAATACTCAATGCATCATACATGATAATAAAATAAATTATACATCAACATCACATCATAAGCATCAATACACACCAAATTGAATTGTCATATGCTAATAAATTCATCTATAAATGTATCGATTACATTCATATTTACAAAACATATCATCACCGGTGGAAAATCCCTATAATCAAATAAATTAATACAAATCATATCACATCATCATTAATTCTATTTGGTATTACAAGTTCTCTAGAACTAGATGCATCATTTAAACTCTACGTTGCTAATCACAACCTCAATACCTCTCCACCTCTCTTTGTAGTAGTGTCCCCTCCATATATTTCTTTGAAAAGTGACTCTATAGTGAAATAGATTATGCAAACACATCCTAGAATAAAGGAATGCCATCCACTACCTCTCTATCTCATCGTGTCTCCTTATGTGCCTCATCCCTCTCACTCAACATCATAGTACACATTATTGTTGTTATGGCCTCTATCTCTAACAAATGGGAATTCTCACCTATAATGTCATCTACACGTTCTAGCATCCCTCCATCTACAAGTATGTCGATTGACACATTTTGCATGAATGTGAAGATAGATGTGTCCATAATCAAGCTCTAATACATGTCACCTACAACCAATATCACAACACATTAGACAACCATATATATCCTATAAGATAGAGACTAGTCATACAACAAAACTATATAGATACTCACACTCTGTTATCACCATGGTTACGTAGTCAAGGAAATGTTCTTGTCCCTCTAATCATCCTCCTTTTCTTAATCCCACCATAACTAAGAACAATGGAAAAAAATTTCCCATTGATGTGTTCTTCACCATAAATGGTATGCCTCAAGACACCCCACATCATTTGCATAAATTGGCTCTATTTCCACATCGGCCTCGTCAAATGCCCGGGTGGTAATATCTTTTCTCCTATGGGAACTGATCTAGCTAAGGCCTTACTTTGTGCTATACTAATTATAACCCATACATATAGATATAGGGGAACATCCCGGGCCATAATAAACATACGAGATACCTGCTCCACGTGAAATAACTCGGTCACACATGGAAACTGATCCTCCATCCACATAGTCCTTTATATGCATCGTTACTCTACAACATCCTCTAACCATCCTACATAATCTCGATATGGCTTCCATATCACTACCTCTAGCCCTATCAGTATTTCACTTTAGTATTTATAGTCATTTTTCATTATTCACTCTACAAAGTGGTGATATTTTACATTCACTATTCAACTAATACATGTCGCATGATTTTTATAATATCTTGAGCATTTTTACTCCAATTTCTATCCCGTTTGTGGAATTCTCTTAATAATTCCACCTACCATTGTATCATACACATGAAACACACTCTACCTCTCCTTTATGTTGTCTTTCACTTAATATAAACATGTTTTTACAATATCCATCATACATTGTCTAGTAATGTGCTTACTTTCTCATCATTCATTCTCTTTATCACTTCCCCTTTCACCAAAAGGGTTGGCATACAATTGGATACATCCTATAATTCCCATTATAACACTAAAAATTCATTCAATGCCTCTAATTCATCATTTTTGAACATTTACTAACACATCATGCAATATTTCATCATTTTCTATCGATTACCGCTAATGACCTAGCTGAGGGGAAACTAGCGTAAAATATCTCTATGAGTAAAACAATCAATCAAACTGTCAAATTCATTCAAGTATATAACAATCAAAATCATATCATTCAATCGACAAAATACAACACATTTGGCCTCCCATATGACCTAACATGGGAAGTTATTCTACATTTTGTGTTTTCTCCTAGATGGCCTAACTTGTAAAGCACCATACATTATGGTGACACTTTGGGATTAGTGGAAATGAGACATCATTTCCTTTCCTATAATACATCTATATGGTTTTATATGTTTGATCAAAATATTTGGATCCAAAATAACTAAAAATTTGATCTGTGTCCATTTACAATGACTATATATTTTGAGGATGTAGTTAAAGGTCTGTAGAATAATGTAAATTTATCCCTACACTCTTCCTCTAATGGCAGGGACACCCAAATCTTTTTGTTTTTTGTACATACAAAATCAAGTTAGGAAATGATCACTCCTACATCATCACATCATCATTATATAACATTCAAAATCATCAATCATTCAACATTACAATCATCACTCTTGTTTAGTGTACTTTGGTTTAGTTTTACATCTCTCACTATGTTGCATGGATCAACACGCTTATCCATGGTTTGTTACACTATATGTTCACATTTGTCACACTCTTCTACCATATCTGCACATATTTCTACAATATGGGCTTCTCTCGATTTCTCTCGGTACACCTCTCTAACTACCGTATGTTACCAAGCTTTCACTCACCAATATAAAGTGGGGAAAATTTAGTCACAAAATAACACACTTAATACTATCATTATAATTCATAGTGCATTGTTTTATATATAAATCTTGCATACGAAAAGTATTCACTAATGACCCTTTCCATAGTCCTATCATTTATCTTGTTGGTCTTTGTCGCATTTTTTCTCACAATTTTTCACTCACACACATAGTTACGGTTAGGTATCGAGTCTTATCTTTCAAAGCACCCACTCGCCTCATCTCTAATCTTTGACTAGGCGCCTGGGCACCCTGGTCCTAATTTATAGGTGCCCTCTTCCACATCAGACTTGGTTTTATCTTAGACATTCAAGGTCAATATTTACGGTTTTCCCTCTCATCTCTCTAGGTATTAGTGGGGATGTCAGGTCATTAGTGTCAAAATTTTAACAAGAGATCCATATATAAAGACATCATCCATACTACCTTATGTGAAGAATATTACTATCAAGGGCTAGCTATCTACATAGAGTAAGGGACTGCATTTGGGCACTATTCTACATCACACACTGTATAGGAAGGGGAGTATTCATTCTATTCCATCCACCATTTTACATTTTATCTAGCTATTTCTGATATCTCTACATCATTACTTAGGGAATCCTAAGAGCATTATTGCACATACAAGAACATAGAACTACATTCATTCTGAGATGTAATGCAACGCTTAGTCATAAGTCCATTCATTTGGTAGCTGAGGATAGTCTGACCCATTCATTTTCATCTTTCTTTTTAGGGTTTAATGTTTTGTGTGGGGTTTTGTAGGTGATTCTTCATTGTAGGTTTGTGGTGACATAAAAAATAAGTGTGACATTTACGTGACAAAAGGAGAAGTACTACGAATATATAATGACCATATCCAGATCAGATTATGATTTTCTTTACAAACTAAGTCATCCGTAAATGCCCCTATCCCTCTCTTAGTGCCCCAAAGATGGAAAGATCTTCCTCTATTGCTATTTTATGAAGATCATTGTAATACTCTACTATGATATTTCATCACTCTCTTTGGTCTTGAATCACTATGAGGTAAGTTCAATTTAGGTCAATTACCTTAACCTTTTATTTTATTTCATTTTAGATCACTAAATATATTTCATTTATTACATTGTTGTACTCATAGATTCTTGATAAAACTAAAATTTTATAGAATCAATTATTATGTTAGATACCTATTGATGAAAAATTCCACTAGTTCAAGTTTTTTTGCATGAGATTGTTAACACACATATGCTCACGAAAAAATTTAAAGAAATAACTATTTTAATCAACTTTGGTATTTGAAGTTACTACTACATAATTCAACCAATGCTACTGAGGATTATGAAACATCACATAGAAAAATAACTACAAAATGTATTAACAAAATATCCAATTACATGCACACATCAACACTTTTCTAAAGAATGAAAATAATTATTTACCTACGACTATGCAAGTAACTTCTACACACTTAAATATTTTGTAATATACAAAATTAGACAATGATTAATCAAAAATAGATTTATCTAAGTAATTTATCAAATAAATAACAAAGTAATTTGCATAAAATAACTTACTTGAACAATCTAAATACTTTTAAAGTGGTTTCTTTATAAAATTATTCCTCCTTAGAGGGTATACAACTAGTCTATATATACAAAATTTCCATTGTTTGGGGATCAAAATAGATAATACTAAGATAGAAAATACCACTTAAGACTATAAATGATTAAAAAAATAAAAGGAAAAGATTTCGTGCAAGAAATCTCAAATTACCTATTTGTAATATTAAATAAATTTCCAATAATAAATCCTAAAAATAGAAAAATCAATGCATGACTCGAGCTTCATATAGAAATTCCACCAGGGTTATCTCATTATACTACACTTGAACTCGTTATCACTCATATACACATGCTTTGAACTCATTATCAATTTAAATCGTGTCTATAATGGGTTTCCCGATCATATCGGCACCTCCTTAATTAAAAATAATATCTTGTCATATATAACCTTAATTGACTCATTGAGAAGTGAATCTTTCTACACTTTAATGTCTATAGAAGTGACCAAATTCATGATAGTGGATACTTGTCCTATTGCATCAAATTGAGAAAATATTGTGCCGAGAGTAAATATGAATTTATGTATCTGTTGATTGAAGAGAAAATTTCATATAGTCCGACATTTGACATGGAAAATAAAATGATTTGATATTCTTCCGAATAAGTATCTTTTTCATGGGGTTTTCTAATTCAATCAACAATCCTCCCATGGAACTTAAGTAATTAGTTAATTATTTCAAAATATGCCCCAAGTAGATCCTACTTGTGTCCAAATCATAAATTTTAACATGAAGCAAATTTAGGAAGATATTTCTATGTATGACTATGAACAACTTATCAATCATGGAGCTAATCCTAACAATACACTTGAGGTTACTCCTAATTTTCTATAACCCCTACTATGATATACGTCAATGGATTTATATGGTAAAAATATTTCATTCAAATTCATCAAGGAATTTTGAAAAATGGGTAGGTTTTTCTTGGGTAAAATTGAATATCTTTGAGGATTGAGGGCATCCGGTCTAACATACATCCTTTTGATTGAATCAGCTCTCATATTTTTGTAGTATAGATGAAGGATTAAGGGTTAGTGTCCATGACTTCATCCAAGTTTTGGGATGTTTTAGATATCCTGATAATTTATTCCTTGGTCTCCATATAAAAAGGGGTTTTACCTTGTCAAATATTCTTTTTAATTACCCTTTTCGATCGCTTGTAGGAAAGTCATATTTTAGGGCTACTTTGACGTCTTAAACCTATACCATAATATAATATAATTTTTGTTGATGATATAAAAATAATAATTAATGCTAAAACCTAATTTCAGAGTCACATATGATAAATGAATTCTAAGGTACATATTTGACATAGGAAATAAACAAGTAAAATATGAAACACTACTTGTAAGAGAGAGAAAATGACCTAGATGATTCATGTTATTCCCGGAATTGATATAGAATAGATATTTGATGAATTAGAAGGGGAAAATGTTGTAAATATGCACTATAAATTATGGAGTTATCAAATGAGGAAGGAATAGGGTGCCTTAACTGAGTAAAGGATTGTTGGGTTCCAAATTCTACTACTAGGTTCCCGTAACTGTGTAAGTGGTAGAAATATATTTTTTTAATGTCACACAAGTGTCACAGATGTTCATTGTTGATTACTTATATTTCACAATATGATTGATGAATTCACCTGTAACTTGTAAAGAGATGTCCACCTATGAAGTGTATGTAGAAAATGCAATCCCATGCCCCTTGTATGTATGCTAGATGAACTCCTTTGATACTCTTAGATTCCTTTGGATATAACCTTAGGTGATGATAATGGATGCTTAGAGATTTGTACTTTATTTTAGTCACATAGATTTGTATTTATAGGATTCCCTTGGTTGAATTTTGTAATTAAAATATTGAAGGATGACACATAATAAAATAAGATGCACAAAAGTTAAAAGAAACCTAAAAGAAACAAGTGAGATAGAAAAGGTCGGGGACTCCCGCAGGAAGAGGGTTACTGACACTAGTGTCTTGTTTGGGAACTAGTGTTCAAGCCATAAAAGATACGAAAGTTAAGTACCAAATGGATTGTAGGGTGTAAAAGACTAGAAAGAAGACAAAAATTAAAGAAAAGAGGCAAAAGATAGCTTTTAATTACTATTTTTCTTGATTATGAAGATCATATGAATCGAAATATGCTTTTATGACCTAGAAATGTACCCAAGTGCATTATTTTGTGTCTACATTTTCCCCACTTTATGTTGTTGAGTGAATAATGGATAACATATAGTAGATAAGATATGCATACCTAATAAACATGTAGAATGTGATGGCAATAACGTGCCAAGGAGACAAGTGAAAGAATGAAGTGATAAAAATGAAGCTTGGAAGCTAAGAAGGAGGAAGTGGCCCTAGGGGTGAAGTATATAGTGTTTTACCATGTTGTACCTATTTTTGTGCTTGATGTAGGGTTGTGCATCGTTTGTGTATTAAGGATGGACCTACAAAACAAGAGTGAAAGAGCAATCAAAGTCATGTATTATAAAAACTATGTAAAAAAGTATGTAAAAGTAGTAAAAGGAAAGTGTCAACCTGGTGAACATGATTATAAAAGGATAGAAAATGGATTGAAAATGTGGTAGAAGAGAGATATTTTCAAAGATGTCATGCCAAACTTGATTTTTTTGGACAATCTCATGACAAGATCAAGAATTTTGGGATATCTCATGCCAAGAATGAGTTTTTGGGTGATCTCACGTAAAGTGCAAGTTTTGGGTGATCTCACTTCACGAAAAAAGATTGTTTAGGAGAGAAGTCTAGTGGCACTCTCCTTCCATGAATTATTCCTGATTATACACCACTATAGAGTGTGTTATTCATGTTTAGTTCTGATTTGTATCGTATTAGTTATGAATTGAAATAGATATAGAATGCATTCTCGATTGTTGAAGGAATGTTCTTGTACTATGAAAATTACTCGTGAACTGCTGAAACTATATTGATATGAGAAGATAATTGTGTCTTTCCCCAATACATAGGTTCTCGAGGAGAGGTCAACAACACCCAGGAACTAGTGTCTATATCCAGGCATTGGATTCTTTACTGAACTGACGACCCAAGTTAGATTTTGGGTCATTTATGTAACTGTAGTCTATGTTGATTATTTACCATGCATATTTTAACTGTAGCTTTGAGCTATTGTATAGGGTGACTGATTCACCTAATGTATTCCCCCTATTTTTTGGTTCATGTAATATAGTTACAAGAATGTGGACCAAAGAGAGAGACCTAATGTTGATTCCAAATTGTATCCATGTAGGGAGAGGGGATTTGTATGGTAGAAACCAAGGCACATGTAAAAAAAGTGACTGGATGCATGTGTTAGTAGAAAAATAAGCCAACATGTCATATATAAGTAGTGTAATAAGAAAATGTGTATACAAAATAGACCACAAAAATTGGGTTTTAGACATGGGACATCTCTCAAAATGTCACATGAGAATCAGGGTTGAAGTGGCCAAAAGCATACAATGTGCATACAAGAAAAATGGCATAGCCTACAAACAATATCATATAATGACAAAAATATCAAGAAAGGTGTAACAACCAACCATGGTTGCAAATAGTTCAAGAAAAAAATGCGTCACATGAAGCACCCATTAACATGTTAGAATGATAGAAAGTATGTCAATATGTGTATGTAACAATGGAATAGGTAATGTGCTATGTATAAAATGAAGTATTAAATAATGATATAATAACATCTGTGATGTGTAAGATTAGAATGTAAATGCCCCTACGAGCCTCGGTGGACCGGCAAGAGGTATATTCCCGAGCATCATTACTATGTGTAAATATCTATAGGAAGTCTACATTAAAAACTAGAGAACAAGTGAACACACATGTGTTTATAGAAACATAATGACATATTGGATATCTGACTAACATATTAAGAAAATGTTACATGTAAGTATAAGCAAGAAAGAATAAGTGCAACCAAGATATGAAATATGCAAAGAATGAGTATGATGGAATGATATGCAATGTGAATGTGATAGGAGAAGTGTGCCCCGAAACGAATGTGTATGAGATGAAGTTCATTTATAAAATACCCTCAATAATCAATAGGGAACCATAGAACAAGAGTGTACCATCAAGAAATGGTTTAATAGTGTGCGTTACATAGATATATCAATCAATTATAGAGCATAAAAGTGAATGTGGTGAGGTTCATTTCAGATTTAGAACCTTAGCGGTCAAATATGAACCATGGAACTAGAGTTCCTCATTAAGTAGTATGATGTGTGAGAAGGTAATGGAAAAACAATGTGTCGTAAAGTGTAGAGTGTGAAATGTGTAGTGTGTAAGGTCCATTGATGTAGTATGCCCTCACTAGTCAAATGTAAACATTAGGACAAGAGATCATCATAGGGATATGATGATGTAATATGTGTATCAAGTTGTGTAATGATGCTTAGAAATATGAAGTATTAATCTAAGAGTGTAAAAAGAGATGATAAACACTTGATGATGTTCAAGAAAAGGGTGAGGAGAAATCAGCATGATGCCCCCAAGTGTATAATCTATTTAAGAATCAAGTAACATCATCTAAAATATTTTCATTGTCAAGATCGTAGCCAATTGGACTTGGATTAGAGACTTGGTAAGAAATAGTATGAGGTTGATCATATAGAGATCCATTGCAATGTAAATTGTACATGCCCATTGTGTATTCTTCATCAGTGAAAGGTGGTTGCGAAAACCATGTGCATACCATTGAGTGAGATTTTGAGTATAGCAAATAAATGAATCATTGCAAATATAAATGCAGCCAAAGGGCATAATAAATGTTATACTAGTATGATTACTATCCAATGTACCACCAATATAGTCATGCCAAGACTACCCAAGTGTAATCTGTTGTTGCAAAATCATAGCACCCCGAATGGCCTAGGTTTGAAATATGGCATTCGGTGTGATTCCAAAACATGGGACCATCTCTCAAGCTGTGGGACTTGTGGACTTGAGATGGACCTCCAGAGAAGGTTGGTTCCTTCTTCCTAAACCACCTGCCACAAGCTACTCCAGTGCAGGAAAACCTATCTATCCTAATCTAACCATTCCAAGGATACATGGAGAGAGATAAATGCATAAAAATAGGGCCTACACTAAGCGGTGATACATAAGAAAAGGAAGTGGATAACCACAAATTCAACAGCCTAAAGTGGAAAGAGGTGAGAAAAGGAGAGGGTGGAAAAGATGCAACACAGACTAGAGATGAAATTCACATGCAACACCACTTCAAAACCCAATAAACAAAGCTCCCAGAACCTGCAATAAAAATCAAAGTATGCACAATATACCCTGCAATGATGAGAGGCAAGAAGAGACAAAAAAATAAGCAAGGATGGACAAAAAGCATCACGAAACATATTTTATTGCTCCAAAAGTTCACACAATACATCATCAAGTGGGCAAGGGGCAAGAAAATTCCATTACAAAGCCATGAGAGGAGACCTAGACTCCACATTCTACACTAAGGAAGAAAGTGAGAGAGGGCGGGAGGGAAACAATGACCAACCTTTTAGAAAATGCCCCTCCTTTACAATATATAGAAGAATAAGAGAGAAAGAGAGAGGGAAAATTCAAACTCTACTCCAACCACCCCTGAAAGAGCATTGAATCCACCTACCACAATGAAGAGTATTGCTTCACAACACCCATACCTCATTCATGTCCCTTCTGGGAAAGAAATAGGCCCATTATTCATCATGGCGGTAGGTGGGAGACTTGACATCCTCGAAAATGATGGGCCAAAAACATTAATGGAGGCAGGTGAGAAGTCGACACCGAGAGCTTTCAAAAATGTCCTCCCTTGCCCAAATCCAACTTTATAGTCGAAACATATGCTTGTCTTAAAATCAAGGTTGTGGGCTCACAATATTTAAAATATTCCATCCGTGTAAGACTCTACGTGGCAGCCTCGCACATCATGAAGACTCAGCCCCTTTCTTTCACACTTGAAGTTACGCTTTGGTCGACACAAGGCAGCTTCTGCGGGCTCCTCTATGTTATTTTGTATTTTGTTTGAGTCCCTATTCTTAGTGAAGACATTGTGCCTGACTCAAGACACATGGAGGCTATGTGCTCATTTGGAGACTACCTCCATATTTTGCTTTTGAAGTTGCGCAGAGACAAGACACATGGTGGCCTCTGCAGCTTTTGACATTTTCAACGACCCGACCTTACCTTTTCCTAATCTGACAACATGGTGGGTTAGTGCTTGTTTGGGGCCTTCCTTATGGGTCATAGCTTTGAAGTTGCACTGATGAGACACGTGGCACCTTCCACTACTATGTGACTTTACCTTTGGCGAAAAGAATATGCAGCTCTTGGGCCCAAATTGAAAACTACGCCATTTTTGAAAAGTGCAAAAGTTCCAAAATGCCCCATAGACCCGACCCTAAATTTACACTTGGAAAAAAATTCATCCATGCCCTCGCGAGACCCACTTTTGGCAAAAGAAATCATCCCCGCCCACCACCGCATTTTCCACGTTTAGCAAAAGACATCTCCAGCTCACACCCGTATTTTCACTTGGAAAAAGAAATCCTTTTCGGCCTGTGGGCCCACAATTATAACTTATTACTTTTACGAAAAGTGTAAAAATGAAAAATATCTCCCACTCCTCCTCTGGTCCACAACTTTCCCATTGGCAAAAAAATTCCCTAGGCCCACCACCACTTTTGTCAAAAATTCCTTCCTGTGTCCGTTGGCAAGAATCAAAAATATGAAGGACTTCCTTACATTTTTGGAAAGGGGAAGAGATTTCTACTTGATGAATATGTTCTTAGGAAACCTTAAGTGATTAAAATATATGAAAATCAGATTGAAGCGCAAAAAGGGGAAAAAGGGGGTTAGTTGACCAAAAATAAGAGTGAGCTTATTTTAGACGACAATAAGTTGAGAGGAATGAGGAGTAAAATTGAGATAGTTTCAAATGAAATATGTGGAGGCCATAAGCATCAGTAACATAGGCACATCCATGATAAAGGTTCGAGAGAACAAGGTCGTGGGGTGTAGCCATCAAGTGTGAATTCAAACTGGGATAAGCCACCATGCATGAAAAATGTGACAGAGCAAGTAGGATCAAATGGAATATTTTAATAATAATATTCATGTAGAAAAAGAGTGCATGTAAAGGAGTATATGTTGACACAGAGGGTTCATAGATAGACAAATAAGATGACATGATATCCAATTCAAAAATAGATCCTTGAGTCTAACCATGTCGATGGTAGGGGAAAGAGGTTTTGTGAGTTGATATTCAACATTGAGGTATATAGGAGGATTATGGGGATGATTGGAATTGTGATAGAGAAATCGAGTAGGGAGAGTAGTGAGTGGCTTATAGTCTGAATATTTGATTGGGTTGCGGTAAGTAAGAATATTTTATGCATAGCCATCATGTAGGAATTTAATGCACCAATGAAATGTAGAAGGTATTTCTTTCATAGCGTGAAGCCATGTTCTATGAAGTAAGAAATTGAACTAGAGTTTGGCCCAATTGTGAGGGGTAATGTAATAGTGCCCATACACGAACATGCATAAAAACATAGCTATGGATAGAAATGGATGTTGGACTGACATGGGCTGATGAAAGGTCAAGATGTTGAATAAATGTGAGATTAAAAATATTGAGCTAATATCCATTATCAAATAGTACTTGCCTAATGCATATGTTATAGATGCAATCTTAAATATAAAGAGGATGATCATTGTCATAAACAAAAGAGAAGATGTTACATCATATGGTTATCCATAGGGATCCAAAATGACTCTAATTCATTAGATCAGTCAAAGCACAACGAAGGAAAATAAATAAACAAAGGTTATTTCTTTATAGTAATAGGACCACCGCTCTATAGAAAGTTATGGTTATAGAACCGCAACCTAGATAGGGTGGCAGTCCTAGCTCTTTCAGACAAAAAACAAAAATATGAAATGAACAATCCCAAAATTTGAAAGGTTGTATGTGTCTCTTCTCCTCTATGACCTTTCCTATTCTCCAGTGCACGGAGGACATGAGAAAGGCTATAAATATATGTTTGTAGAAGAGAACAAGTTCATCAAAGCATGAAAGCAAGTGAGAAAGAAGTTCTTAGTCTTGGAATTTTGTTTTGTATAAGAATAGAGTGTTGAGACAAATTAAGAAAGTAATTGGGAGGAAGTGTGAGATATTATCTACTTCTATTTCATACTTATTTTAAATTTTGTAATTATTGTTTTGAATTGGCCAATAAAAGTGGGAAGAAAGAGCAATTTCCCTTCCTGGCTGGTTTTTCCTTCTCTTGAGGTTTCGAGGATAAAACTTATTAGTGTTTATGAGTTTATATTATTTCCTTTCTTCAAATTGTGGATTCTAAGCATAAGAAAAATTCATTCAGTAGATATATCTATCATTCTCTAATAGAAAGTAGAACAACATCGTTAATTTATGATTCTATGGATAATTCCAAAGTTGAAGAGTTTACGATCATTTTGGTATTAGAGCTAACAAGTATCCGGATCGTGGTATTCGTTCTTGGATTTTTATGACACTAACCAGATCTAAAGGCAAAGAGGACTTACCTTGTGATCCTATATATCAATGAGGTGTGTGTGCATGAATACTACATAGATGATGAAAAGATGCAAGGATAAGTAGAGCCAAGCACAAAGTAGTCAAAAAATTAGTAGAAAAAATAGTATGGGAAAACAAGTAACAAGGGTAAGTGGAAAGGGAGTGGTAAAAAATCTTCCACTACTTTAAATACTTGTAAACATCCCAAGAATTTTATCAAGAAATGTGTTATCAATGGTCATACTGATGCTACATGTTGGAAGTTACATCTAGAGCTACATCTGAAGAACTGAACTAAGGTCTCAAATAATTTCATGACAGCTATAAAAATAGAAGGGGAGGTGGAAATCAAAGATGACTTTGATGTAGACTAAAGGCTTGGATGCACAACCACCAACATAGATAGCCAGGAAGAGGAGATGAGTAGACTATTCCGGATAAAAATATAGATCAAGAGAACTAAGGTAAATGCTTTGTTTGATACCGGTTCTCGCCTAACTTGATTTCTAAATCAGTTGTAAAAATCTTGGTCTTGAGACTTACGAGCATCCACACCCTTATCCTTTGTGTTGGGTAAATAAGGGTGTTGAAATTCAAGTAATAAGAAAACGTAAGGTCAAGTTTTGGATAAATTCCCGTATATTGATGTTTTGGATGCTGATATTATTCCACTTGATGCTTTTGATGTTGTATCCGGAGTCCTTTCTTGTATATTAGGGATGCTATATTTATCAAGGGAAAATTGGTATAGATGGGTCAAGGAGGGGATCAAATACAACATTCAGCACACCAACATAAGACATGGGTTAATATGGTGAGTGCTAACCAAGCAAAAAGACTTATTCAGGAAAATCATAATCAATTTTCTTTACTTTTCTTAAAGGATAAACAAGATGGGGTAAAAATTTTAGTGATTTATATCCAGGGAAAACATGATTTGGATAGTATTATTCAGTATTTTTAGGAAGTAGAGCATGAGATTTAGCTACTTCCGAGTCCCCTCTATTGAACATCAAGTTTTATAGGAAATCCTTTCTTGAGAGTACTTGAAGTAAAGAAATAACTCCAAGAACTACTAGACCCATGGGTGATATATCCGAGCACCTCACCATGTTGTTCACCTATTATGATGGTGCCAAAGAAGGATGGTTCTTGGAGAATGTGCATTGACTATTGTGCTTTGAACAAGATCACCATAAAGAACATATATGTAGTTCCCAACATAGATGATCTCTTGGGTGACTTCACTTGTTGAATTCCTCATGAAGTTGGATCTTAAGTAAGGTTATCACCAAGTCGAATGAAGGAGGAGGAAATATTGAAGACTTCCTTCAAGAAAAAACATGGTTTATATGAATGGTTAGTACTTCCTTTTGGGTTATGCAATGCACCCACTACATTTATGATATTGATGAATGATGCATTGTGGGATTTCATATATTCATGTGTCATTTTATATATAGATGATATCTTGATTTTAGTGCCACATGGGAAGAACGTCTAACTCATTTAAAAAAGTCTTGCAAGTTCTCGGGAGAAACATATGCTTTGTAATATGAAGAAATATGAATTTTACGAACAATCAATTGTCTATCTTAGGAACGTGGTTGGAGGAGGAGAGCTATGAGTGGATCCAAAGAAGGTGGAAGCCATCACTAATTGGCCAACACCAACACGATCCATAGAGACTAGGAGTTTTTGGGAGAAGTATAGTACATGTGTAAGTTCATTATGAGATTCTTCATGATTGGAGCATCTCTACACACAGAGCCACAAATATTAAGGGTTTTGACTAGGGTAAGAAAAAAGAAATATCCTTTGCATTATTGAAATACAAGATTAGTCATGCTCCATTACTTTCTCTTCCTAATTTGCAGCAACCATTCAAAGTAGAGATAGATGGCAATGGTTTCAATATGGCCACAATGTTGCTTCAAGGAGGTAAACTCCGTATGCTATCTTTCCGAAACTTTCACTTCAGAGTTAAAGGATATTCAATATATGATAAAGAAATGTATACACTAGTTTATGAAATTAAAAATGGAAGCATTATTTTTTGGGTAAAGAAATTATTGTGCACACTGACTACAAACCTCTCCAAGATTTACAAGCACAAACTAAATTACGATAGGCAATGCACTACAAATGGATGGGGTTCCTTTAGCAGCCCATCTAGTGATCAAATACAAGAAGGGTAATACACATTTTGTGGCAAACATGTTGTCTAGGCCTCCTATAGAGGAGACATTTTTCTCTTTGGCTACTATCTCTTAGATTGAGCCCTTCACAAAGGAAGCTTACAAAGAGGAATATGCTTGGACAGAGACTTTGGGGTGATATTTTATTATTTGTAGTCCTAAGGGACTGAAAGGACATGAATTGAAGATTTTTATCTCAAGTACAGGATGCTCTACCGATGAGGGAATCTTTACGTTCCTAATGTGGAAATACTTCTATTGATGAGGGAAGCACATACCTAGAAAGTAGTGGGACATTTCGGTGTTTGTAAGACCCTAGCCCACTTGCAAAGGTACGTGTATTGGCCCAATATGTAAGAAGAAGTATCAATATTTAAAATTGGTTGTAGCATTTTTGTACCAGTAAAGCATAAGACTAGGAAGGAGGGTTTTTATATGCCTTTGCTAGTACCTACTCTTCCGTGGGATGACATTTCTATGGATTTTATAGGAGGATGACCTATGTCTAAAAATGGCCATGACTATCTCTATGTTGTTGTTGATAGATTCAATAGGATGTGTATTCTTATAGCATGTAAAAATACAATAAAAGCACATGAGGCAAAATATTTTCTTTGCTAATGTATGAGTGTATTTTTGTTTTCCAAAGTCTATTGTTTCTTATAGGGATTCCAGGTTCTTAGGGAAGTTTTGGACTAATTTTTGGTACAAGATAGATACTAGGTTACAAAGGAGCACAAATTTTCATCCACAAATAGATGGACAAACAGAGGTCGTTAAAAGGAATTTGGTACAATTGACTAGAGGTTATAACAACAAATACCCAAGGACTTGGGATGAGTCCTTAGCCTACATTCAACATTACTATAATCAAGAAGTACAAACATCCACTATGAAGTCACCATTTGAAGCATGACTTGGATATATACCTATAAATTCATTGGACATAGCAGTTTGAAAACATGATGAGGAGGAAACACATTACATAGAGGTCATTAGAGAAAACAAATTCATTGAGAGGATCCGAAAATCCATCTCAAAGTCAAAGAAAATCTAGATAAATCTCAAGCCAAGTACAAAGCTAGGCATGATCAACATAGGAGGGAACATAAGCTTTATGTTGGAGATAGAGTTTGGCTTTACTTGAGCAAGGAGAGACTACAAGGTCAAGCACAGAAGCTCAAGCCACTACAATATGGGCCCTTCACCATATTGGAGTAGGTTGGAAAAAATGCCTTTCGAATTGATTTACCGTCATTTATGACGATGTACTCTATATTAAACTATGATAACTTACACCTATATGAGCCATCCATGCTAGATAAAGATGAAGGACTATAGTTTCTACGTTTCATTTTGGATTGCATCTTGAACTCATGAGGAAAATTGGAGGAGGATGTAGTGCTACGAGAAAAATGTCGGACAGTACTAGGAGAGGTCGGTAGGAGTCTTAGAAGATTGGACTGAAATGATAGACACAAAGGTAGGCCTGATGGTACTTGAAAGAGAAAGTGAGGGAATCAGTTCCTCATACACTCCCCTACAAATATTTTGTGGGACCAAAACCTCCGAAGTAAGGGAGGTGTGATCCATAGGGATTCAAATGATTCTACTTCATCATATCACCAATAGGAAGAAGGGAAATAAATACACAGAGGTTCTATCTTTATATTAACAAGATTGCCGCTATGTGTAGAGTGACAGTTATAAAATAACCACCCAAACAAGGGAGTGGTCTTAAGACTGCTTTGTGCAGTCGCATTAGGCAAATGGTCTTGGATATTTCGAGATAGAAAACAAAAATATGAAACGAACAACCCTAGAATTTGAAATGTTGTTTGTGTCTCTTCTCCTCCATGACCTTTCCCATTCTCCAATGCATGGGAGGACATGAGAAATGCTATAAATACATGTTTGTAGAAGAGAAAAGATCATCGAAGCATGAAAGTAAGTGAGAAATAATTTCTTATTGCTGGAATTGTGTTTTGTATAAGAAAGGAGTGTTAAGATAAAGAAAGAAAGTAATTGGGAGGAAGTGTGAGATATTATATACTTCTCTTTCATATTTATTGTAAATTATGTACTTATTGTTTTGAATTGGTCAATAAAAGTGGAAAGAAAGAGAAATTTCCTTTCCCAACTAGTTTTTTCTTTGAGGTCTCCTGGATAAAACTTGTTAGTGTTTATGAGTTTATATTCTTTCCTTTCCTACAATTGTGGATTCTAAGCATAAGTAAAATTCATTCACTAGTTATCTTTGCCATTTTATTATAGAAATTACTAAGTAGAACACCAACATTAATTTTTGATTATCTTCATAATTCCAAAGTTGAAGAGTTTATATATCATATGGTAATGTAAGGTGCTAAGAAAATGTAACTACAAATAACTAATATACATGATACAGAGGAGTAATAGAAGCAATGTAAGTATTAGCTAAAAGAGAGTTTATTTTAACCTCATATTCAGGATTATCTTGCAAAATTCATAGATGGAAATATCCATGGTGAGAGGATCCTAGAGTATTCAAATGTGGGTTCACTTTGAATGATTTAAAAAATTTATAATCATATGTTAAATCCTAATTACAAATTCACGGTTGATAAATAAATGATAAATTACATATTTGACGCAATAAATAAGCTAGTAAAATATAAAACCCTAAGTAGAAGAGAGAGAGAAAAGGACTTAGTTGATTCGTGTTATTCCTAGAATTGATCTAGATTAGAAAATTGATGAACAAGAAGGGAAGAATGTCACAAATGTGCAATGTAAATTTTGGAGCTTTCGATGAGGTTGGACTAGGGCACCTAGATTGCGTCGAGGATGTGTGGGTGATAAATTTTGCTATTGAGTTACCATGACTGCATAGGTGGTCCGAATATGATTTTTATGGTTCACATGAGTGTTTCTAATGTTCGTTATTGCTCACCTATATGTTTCAATATGATTTTTTAATGCATTTGTAACTCCGCAAAGATATGTCCACATATGAAATTTATAAACAAAATGCAATCCTAATTCCCTTATATGGATGCTAGAAGAATGCCTTTGATGCTTTCATATTCATTTGGATGCAACATTAGGTGATGATAATGGATGCTTAGAGATTGGTCATTTATTTTGGTGACATAGCTTTTTATTTATATGATTCCACTGGTTGAATTTCATAGATGAAAAATAGGTTAACGAAACATAGGAAAATTAGATGCCCAAATGATAAAAGAGACCCAAAATAAGTTAAGAAGATATAAAAGGGTCGAGGTGACTAGAAGGATAGTGGCATCTTGAACCGGTGTATGCAAAAGCCATGAAGTACTAAATGGTATGTAGGTTGTAAGAGACTAGAAAGAAGACAAGAATCAAAGAAAATAGTCCAAAGATAGCTATCAATTACTATTTTTCTTGCTTAGGAATCATATGAATGTAAGTATGCTTTTAAAACCTATAAATATACACAAGTGCAGGATTTTGTGTCTATAGTTGAATACTAGGGGTTGTCCATATTTCCCTAGGGTAGTAGATGTAATTGTAGCTATAAGGGACTGGTGGAAGAGGGTACCATCATTCTTGGTGCAATCCTTGGGGTCTAGGATAACAAAGGTTGGGGTTTAGAAGGTCCGAAATGGGCCAAGAGATGGCTCATGAAGATTTGGGTAGCCATGGTAATAGAGAAATAGGAAGTAGGAAGATAGGAATGGATATGAAGAATTGGTATGGGAATTATAGATAGAAACATTTTGGAAACATATAAAGTGATTAAAGAGACTAAAGGTTGTTTTAAAAACAAACCGGGTGATGGAGACATTAGAGGAGGGGTATATAAATAAATAGATGACTACATAAGTACCTTTAATTTTTCCTATGAGGATATCCTAAGAATGTTTCTAGAGGAAGTTTGGGCCAAGGATTAAATTTCTAAATGAGGAGGTACACTATAGGAAATGGTTATAAGTATTACAATTGATATATGTGGTAGCAATATAATGGAGGTAACTAGATAAGTAGGTTTCATTGTATAGATGAAAATTAACATTCAACCTTAGACCGTAATCAAACCACCAAGGTCATGTTAGGGAACCTGATGTGGAAATATGTGTAGTTAACTATAGGAGGATTAGTGACTAAGATCTGCTAGTGTGATCTCCTAGTAGTTGAGTTAGTAAAGGCAAGATTTAGCAGCTATGAATGGGTAGCGTAAATTCCATTTGGTTTGTTTGACTGAATCTCAATGTTAAACTAGTTTCAAGTGTCCAAATTAAATAAGATGAAAATAAAAATATATGCTAGTGCTAAAAGAGAAACTAATCTAATAAAATCGCAAAACTGAAATATTACAATCACAAACAACAATTTTATTTTATTCTAAATAATCAAATCTACTTCTACACTAAAAATAAACAAGAAAAATAACCTGGTGTGGTTATTCACCTATGTTGAGTGTATTGAAACTAAACTAACTTAAAACAAGAACTTTTCCAAATGATCTATGATATGTAGACAACCTCCTATAGATATTCTCTCCTTCAAATCCACAGGGATGGGAAGAAGAGGATCCATCACCAGAGCTGCTATTAATGATTTAAACCCTCTTAGAAATTAATTAATTACTTGAAAATGAAAGGAAATTGATTTCTACTATATTTGATATGAGGTAAAAATCATAAATTGTAGTAACGAAGAAACTCAAACAACAACTCCTACTTGGAATTCACAGAACAAAGGTAAATCCAGTTGTGTGATGACTTGTCCCCTCAGTTTATCCTTTCTTTCTCTATGTGTCCATATGAGTCCAAGGAATTGGGAATGCAAAGGTAGCGTGAGGACAACACGCTTGAGAAATGAAATCTTGAAGGAAGTTTAGTTGCAATGAAATTGGAGGAGGGATAACACAAGTGAACAGAGCTTGGTTATAAAATTTCCAACAAGATTGTTTCAGCAATACTATGTATGATACACAAAATTTGCATGCCTTTTTCCTTGAATACAAGCATTGAACATATAAGAATTGAATTGGATGTGACTTCATGCACAAGGAATGATTTGAGTGCCAAATCATTAGGTGAAGAGTTAGTTCAAACTAAAATATTTTTAAAAATAGAAGAGGGATGAATACCATGTAATGAAGACTATTTTTAAGCAATTTGTTCACAAACGCACCTTGGAAGTCAAGTTAATTGAAGCGTCACATGTTAAAATTATGCATGAGGAATTATGGAAAAATATCTTACGACCGCTTGCTGCTTGCTGGCGAGGGGGTCACAAAACCGTCGTCGAGGTAGGGTGGCGGTTTCAACACTTAAGGCCAAAAAATGCACAAAAAACAGTGGGAAGTGGGAAGAAAGTGTGGAAAAGCTAAGTAAATAAGTCTAGGTTAAAAATATACATTGTAGATGAGCTTACGAACTTGAACAACTTCTGAAAGGACATGAATCATCATTGGATACTTTTGTAACCATTTTTTGACAATGTAGCACATTTAATTTCAAAGGTGCGTACATATTACCTCCTCAAAGAAGCATCTTAGCCAAGAAAAGGAATAAAATGTAAAGTACGAGTATGTCGCTCCCTAAATGGGGAGGTAGAAACTATTCCCGACATTCCCATTTCTTGAAATGTTGCCATCCAAACTCTTGCTACCTGCAAAATGAAAAAGAAGACTCAAGTGCAGATAGATGAAATATTGAAAAATAAACACTAAATTAAAATGACAAGAGGACTTACCATTTGTGCAGGGATAACAACTTGCCTCCACTAGTGCTCTAACCCTATGAACACATGAACTCAAAACAAAGTTATAACAACATATATATATATATATATATATATCATTTTCTAATTCATTTGTGCATATTGACTTGGTGATTTTTAAGCTCTGGTCCCATGATGGTCATTTTCAACGAGAGTACATCCAAAATGACCATTGAGAGATCATGATCATGCCTCCACGAGCTAAGGATAGACCCACGTAGTCTCGGGTTATTTTTCCTCATCTGTTCATTTTGGTACCTAAAATGTTAAAAGTTGAAAATATTTTCATAGGGGGTATTTTCAAAAGTTCTTGTGTTAAACTAGTCGTCAGGGGCCCACGGGGTAGTCATTTATTTTTCAAATAATGGTGTCTTTTTACATTTTTAGGGGATTTCTAGGGCCATATAGTCATACAATGAATCAATTTAGGAAATCCATCCTAAGTAGGGTGAAATTTGAAGAACTACAACCTTACAAGGGTGAAGGTTCTGAAAAGAACACATTAAAGTCATGTTAATATTATTATTTTTGGATTTTTGATGCTCTGTCGTATTTCTCGATGAGCTTTTCTATTGAAGATCTCACCAAATACTATTTTTCTATGTTTTAGTTGATGAAAAAGGAGGATTACATCAATTGGGAGTCGTGAGAGGGAGTGTGACTGATGATGGATCTAATCATGAGGGATTGGGTGGTGAGACTGACGAGGAAGCTCACATAGAGGAGGAGGAGACTCGAACCTAAGTGGCATGTAACCCAGATATACCGAGAGTGGAGTAGGATGAGGTGGACGTGGATAATGATACCCTAGTCTTAGAGGATCTTGTCCCTTAAGATGAGGGGTTTGTCATGGGACATCATGTAGACTCATGAGGAGAGGAGGCACGCTTTGCTACCTACCGCAATGTACTCCAAACCATAGCAGCTGACCCTACATGGATGCTTAGGAGATTTGAGTATGTTGATACTCTTATCTTGACTTTGTTATCAAGAAATGTTAATTGGTATTTCTTTTTTTGTTGATTTTTGTAGCTTTCTAAATTTCGGTTTCTCTTTGTTTACAATGACATGCAAAGGGATGGCAAGATCATATTCATCGGGTGTGTGTGGAAACCTTATTGATCCCATTAGGGAAGACACAATATGAGATGACCAAGGACACATGTCAACCACTAGCAAATGACAAACACATTGATGTGTTTGCACCCATCTAGCAAGAAGCGAATATCATGCCTTCTCTTTGCACTCATGTTTCGTGTATGAGAGAGTGAGATATTGATGAGGTGGAGATGTTCTCATAGTGACACCATAGCTAGTGCATTCAAGATGTCATATCCATAGTATGAGTTCTGGATGGATTTGTGCATCGTCTTAGGGATACCACAAAGATTGACAGGCCATTAGGCCTTTTATTTCTTAGTTTCCATTTTTTCGAGGCATTTATACGATTTTTTTGTATATTTTGGGGTCATTGTGAGCATTTTTATTATGCCTATAATGTGATGGCATTGTACACAAACTCAATTTATTATGATATATAGATATAAAATCTTATTTTTGGTTTTGTTATTCATTATATCTGAGTTCACTTGCATTTATGGTTTGATTCACATGTGTAATCTATATTTTTAGAATTTTCATATTTATATACTTTTCAAAATGTATGCAAGTGGTTATGAATGCTAACAAAAAGATTTCTTTTTTGTGTTTTTGTAATGCTAGAATTTAGTTTCTCTAAGAAATTTTGATACTTTGTATTATTTTGGAAAGACATGACGAAAAGTGATATGATAAGTGAATGAAATTTCCACACTCCTAACTCTATGTAACCGGTAAGATGCAAGGGCTGAACACTAAGAGCCAAAAGGGGCACAAGTTATATAATTTTTTTGAATGGTAATGATGAGAGAAAGAAAGGGATTTGGAAAAAACCAAATTCAGACCCAACCTCGTTCTACTCAATTTTGCTTCATATTTCAAAATGTGAATTACTTTCTAGTTTATCTAGACTAAGATCCATAGATGGCCACTTCATGCATGTTGATGAAATCTGGTTTTGAGGTTTTAAAATCTTTTTATATTCTAGACATCTAACTCACTTTGTTCAAATTTATGATTTCATAGCATTTGAATGAACTGCTTTCTAACTTTCAAATTTTTTTCAAAGAGATCCCCTACTTCTTGCCCCATGCTACTAGGTACAAAGTATGGGATCATCACTATGGACAACACATAGGTGACTAAGGGAAATTCTCTCGTTTCCCAACCCTACATCACTAATAAGAGACACAAGCTCAACACCAAAGGTTGGTAGGGAAAATAAATGTGTTAAATAAATTTTTCTATGGATTTTTGTTTGAATTATTTATTGAGGCAAAATGTCTAGAATGTTCTTATTTCCAAATAAGTATATATGGGATAGATGTGACACTATAAATCTTCAAGAACAGACTATAGGAAAATCCATTGAATGTAGAAGAAACTACAAATAGAACCAAGTATGTAGGCCTTTCTATGGTTATCACAAATCTTTGTCGATCTTTCTTGAATTGATGAAATGATTTGGAAACAATTGATAATACCATTAGGATTTTAAGATATATGATTTGAATGTTTTGCCAATGTTTTCATATTTTCTAAGGAATTTCTATAAGAATAAGTCCCTTGATCAGAAATTTACAAAATGAACCAAAGAAATGAAAATGCAATGTAGTAGATGCAATAACTAAAAGGAACGATAACCAGATCATACCAAGCAAAGAACATAGATGCTAATCAAACACTACGATCAATAAGATGAAAGTAATTTGCCGAATAATTTTACATAAAACCTTTGCAAACAAATGAGTAGCAATATCATATATTATTATGTAACTCAATGAAATAAAATGAGAATGGGCCTTGCTTATATAGGCAAGGAATAACAATCTAAGAACTCAATGTCATAGATCAAGCCTTAAATCATGGAAAGAACTAGTCATCAAAGAACTATTCAAGTCCGTAGATTTATGAGAGAACTAGACATCAAGGATCTAGTCAATACCATAGATATAGGAAATAACTAGTCAATACCATAGATCAAGGAAAGAACTATACCTAACAACTAGATAATATCTCATAATATCTAAATATATAAAAAAAATATCCACACACATAAGTGGGTGAGGATAAATACAATAAAGGTAAATAATGTACCTAGGTGAACATGAGCTAAGGTAAATACCTACTCTAACACCCCCTTAAGTGAAGCTAGGGGCCAAAATAGAAGTGGCATGTCCATAGTATGAGTCCCGGAAACTAGGCCTGATGAGGTACTCATGTACAATATATCCATGAAGAAATCTCGAACCAAAAGAAGGAAAGAATCCTGCTATAAGGAAAGAGAAAGAAGAAGAAGAAGGAAGATGTTCTCACGAACACCCCCAAGAACAAATTTTGAAACCCCAAGCATTCCACACAACTCAAGGTAGCGAGGTGATGTAAAAGTCTTCGTAAATATGTTTCAGCAACTCTTCATTGAGTCGAAGGTACTCCAAGCAAAGAACTCCATCCTGAATGTGTTGCCGAATGAAGTGGATGTGTATCTTGATATGCTTGGTCTGCTGGTGCTCAATTGGGTTATGAGAAATGTGAATTTCACTTTGGTTGTCACACCAAAGTATAGTCGGTGAATCTTGTGGGAATATGAACTCTATCAATAACCGGCAAAGCCAAAGAATCTTGGCTCGCTATAAGCTGTTGCCTTGTACTCTTCCTCTAAAGATGAAATTACAATAACCTATTGCTTTTTACATGCCCAAGCAACTAGAGAATAACCAAGACAAAAAGATAGCCAGAAGTGGAACACCTATTATCAATAGAACCTTCCCAATCTGAATCTGTATACCCAACCAACTGAGTAGAGCCCATAGTGTAGTGTAGGCCAAAGTGGGAAGTGCCATGCAAATAGCACAAAATCCTTGTAGTAGCCTGTCAGTGACTACTATGAGGAGAATGTGTAAACCGAGATACAAGCCCTATTGCAAATGAAATATCAGGGCGAGTATGGGTCAAGTACATGAGACTCTCAACCAACTGCCTATACAATGTAGGATCACAAAGTGGTGTGGTACATGTGGACGTACGAGTAAGACTGAAAAGGAGATGGACTTGGCTTGCAATCAGCCATATCAAAGTGCCTAAGAAGATCATGGGTGTACTTTTGCTGACTCAAATGAATCCTTGAATCTATCTGAGAAATCTGCAAACCAAGGAAATAATGCAATAGCCCAAGATCTGTCATGTCAAACTGTGTAGAAAGAGCCCTCTGAATACTCTAAATGTGGGAAGAAGAGCTTTCAGTAAGTAACAGATCATCAACATACAAGACAAGTATCACAATATCCTCACTAACATGCTTGGAGATACATTGTATGATCGGAGTGGCAATGAACAAAACCAGTAGATAGAAGAAAATAATCTATCTTTTAATAACAAGCTTGAGGGGCTTGTTTGAGACCGTAGAGAGACCTTCAAGTAGACAAACAAGAGAAGAACTCTGAAAAATCTAGCCTCTTGCTCCATATATATTTCCTCTTTTAGATCTCCATGTAAGAAGGCACTCTTCACATCCATCCGGTATACTGAGACCACCCCTATGATGTAGTAATATCAAGTACAAGGTGTATAGAATCCATCTTGGCAACGGGTGCAAAAGTCTCGAGTAATCAATACCTCGACTTGTGAAAAACCCTTTACAACAAGACGAGCATTATACTTTTCAATGGACGCATCAACTACGTAATTGGTTCAGTATACCCACTTACACCTAACCATCTTTGTTCCTTTAGGAAGAGATACCAAATCCCAAGTATGATTCTTCATCAAATAAGAATACTCAGCTGCCATTGCATCATCCCACTCTGTATCCCATGAGCTTTTGAAAAAGACAAGGATCCTCATAAACTACCCGACACAAAAGTCCGAACTTGTAGAATGTGTGTCATGATTTCTAGTGGGTGGAAGATCCTCTATGAAAGGTTCTACCTCAGAAATTATAGTACGAGCCCACTTGGCCATAGTGACAACATCGGTGGGAATAGGATCCTCAACAACATCTATAACCTCCTCGTCAATCTCCTCAAAGAAAATATCGTCAAGATGAGATGAATAAGAAGAAGGAACAAAGGCCCAAACATGGCTCCCAAAGACTTGAAAAAATGAGACATCTGGTTTAGTTTAGTGTTGACTAAGCTTCCTCTGAGTCAAATGCTCAAGTGCTCTATGTGGTGTGTGATTTTGAATATAGTTAGCACAATTAATTGCTTCTACCCAATAGATAGGAGGTATATCTCTAAAATGCATCATATAGTTAGCCATTTCCTTCAAATTTCTATTCTTCCTTTATGCTAATCCATTATGTTGTAGAGTATGAGGAATAAAATGCTGGTGAATAATGCCTTGAGTTTCCAAAAATTTAGAAAACTCATTGTTGAAGTACTCCCCCCCATTATCAGTGCAAAGGTTCTTTATGCTACTAGAAGATTGTTTCTTGACCAAAGCCTTTAAGACTTTGAATTTTGAAAAACATCACTTTTGTACTTGAGAAAATAAACCTAAGTACGCCTCGAGAAATTATCAATAAATGTAAGTGCATACTTAGCTCCATTGAAAGATGGGGTAGGAAAAACCATCAAGTCACTATGCACAAACTCAAGTGGTGAAGAAGCTCTCTTAGACAAATTGTTAGGAAAAGGATATTGGTGTTGTTTCCTAATGCATAACCATGAAAAACTCCCTCAAGACAAGAAACTCTAGGAATACCATCTACCATACCATGAGTGGTCAAGCTGCTTCAAATATCTATAATTGAGATGTCTAAATATTTCATGCCAAAGCTTACTCTCTCGAATCTAAATGAGAAACCAATCCTATCCCTATAGAAGAAGTGTTATCAAAACCTTCAAAGTCATATAGTATTGAACTATGATCAACAATACCCTGAGCAACAAGTGAAAAAGGCTCCAACAAATTTCTTACTTCTGCCCCATGTGGTGTAAAATTCACTATTTTCCCTTGACCAGAATGACAAATTTGATATACAGAAAGAAAATTTGTAGTGATGTTAGGAACATATAGTGCATCTTGGATATTTCCACCATCAAGTTGTATATCACCTTTTCCCTCAACAGAAAGAAAGGAAGAATCTCCAACCTTAATTTTGGAAGTAGAACTCAAACCTAGAGAAACAAAAGACTCCTTGGAAGAAGTCATGTGATGAGAAGCACCAGAATCTATAACCCAATTGTCTGCAAGTGGTGACTGAGATCTTCCAACAACATTAAGTGTTTTTCCATGCTGATTAGAAGGAGGTGGAGTGGAGATAGAAATTTTGTGTTTCTTGACTACATCCTCTAAGGCTTGCATTCACTTATAACACCTATTTTCTTTATGATTACTACCCCCACAAAAAGAGCATGAATGACTAGACTTATTCTTTGATTTAGAAGACTCCTTGAGTTTTGAGTTGTTTTCTTTGGGTTTAGGAGCATTTTGAGATGGAGAAGGTGTGGATTTGGTTTTAGTATTTGGTTTTCCCTTGCCCTTAAGATTAGATGCAACTAATGCCTTTTGAGAGGTGGAAGACTCAAGGTGAGATAGTTTGGATTCTTCCCTAGTAAGTCTTTCACAAAATATTTCTAAGTTAGGAATTTTGAAGGTGTCACCTAAGGCATCCATGTTAGAGAAAAGGTAGAAGAAAAAATTTGGAATGGTCATCTCAACTTGGATAGAATCAAGTAAACACACTCTTCATATTTCTTATCTCTTCCACTCCCCTTCAACTATGTCAACAAATGCTTGAAGTTGGTAAGATAGCCTATAATTGTTGGAAAATTATTAGGATTAAGAGGTGATCTCAATTTCAAGTTGCATAGATCTCATATGATCCACCTTACCAAATAAATCCTCTAATTTCTCCCATATTTTTAAAGGAGAGTCACACTTTTCCAAATGAAATAAAAGACTGTCACTTACATAAGTTCCTATCAAACCCATACACATCAAATTTGCACTGGTACTGAAATTTCTCATATTCTCTAGTGAACACTTTGGTTGTTCTTTAGAAGTTAAAGCTCATAATCCTTTACGCTTAACTATTGTTTCCATTCTTGGTTTCCATGTGTGGTAATTATGTGTTATTAATGGTTCAACATGAGTTAATGTAGAATTATATGCCATCTTAACAAAAATCACCAAAACAAATGGAAGAACCACGTAATGCAACAAGACCCCAAGTAATGCAACAAGAGCCCCCCCCAGATTTTGGCACTTTATAATGAGTGCATGTTACAATATGGCACTTTATAATTATAGTGTGATTCTTAAAATAAATATTCCAATGGAAAGATCATAAAAAACTACACACTTTTACAAAAAACAACATTTAAAACCGAGTTACCGATCAAAACATAGAATAAAATGCTCTTGCCTTAACCACACAAACAAAATGAAAGGGGGTTGGAGTTAAGCACCTACTAGTAGGAATCACAAGCTCTAAGCCCTCATATGACCATACCATATGACCAAGGGCTAACGATTTTAAAACCTGGATCTGATCTCGAGAAACCAAGCAAAACCCAAATTATTTTTTTCTAGATTTCCTTTTCTATACTGGCGCAAAATCCCGATGCGAATCCAGCTGCACAACAAAAAACCAAAAAAATTACTGCCTCTCGAAATGGTCAAGTTTCAGTCGATATTAGGGTTTTAATACCTTCCAGATCCAATCGAAGTCTTTGTTTTGCATAAAAATTCATGCAGCAACAAAATACAAGAAAATCCTGAAATATATGAATATATAAAAAAAATATTTGCAAAATAAAACTTATAGATGAATGTCAATAGCAATCTCCTTCTCTGATACCATAAACCTAATGATAACTAGATCATACCAAGCCAAGAACACAGATGCTAATAAAATACCACAATCAATAAGATGAAAGTTATTTGCCATAATAACTTTACACAAACCTTTATGCAAACAAATGAGTAGCAATATCATATATTATTATGGAACTTAATGAAATACAATGAGAATGGGCCTTGCTTATATAGGTAATGAATAACAATCTAAGAACCAGTCAAGGTCATAGATAAAGCCATAAATCATGGAAAGAACTAGTCATCAAAGAACTAGTCAAGTCCATAGATTTATGAGAGAACTAGACATCAAGGATCTAGTCAATACCATAGATCTAGGAAAGAACGAGTCAATACCATAGATCAAGGAAAGAACTATACCTAACAACTAGATAATATCTCCTAATATCTAAATAAATAAATAAAAATATCCACACACATAAGTGGGTGACGATAAATACAATAAACGTAAATAATGTGCCTAGGTGAACATGAGCTAAGGTAAATACCTACTCTAATAGTAATGTACATATGAAAATGGAGGTGAAACTACATGTCATGATGTATAAGGTGAAGAAATGTGATGAATATCAAATTCTTCAACCCTAAAAGTACACATCGAGAGAAATATGATCCTTAAAAATTCCATTCTCTTGAAAAGGTCTTACCATTCAGGTTTAAACTTACACCATTGCCCAAAAGTGTATAATTCCAATCATTAAAATCATTTGTCTAAAAGAGGAATTCGTGAACCTCTTTGTCACATTCTTGAGACATGGTGTGTGGGTGAGCATGAATATGTTGTTTGGCCTTATTTCCTATGTAGAGCATTGTGTTTACTTGTGACCCTTGCTAAATGACGAGGACTTTCCCCATGGATATGACAAGCTTTGTTTTGATATGCACATTGGTTGAAACCGAGGTTTAGAATAGAACAATTGTCGATATGTTTGTTATGGGAATCATTTGAATCTCAAATTTCTCTTCTTTGTTTTTTAATTCTATCATGTTTACACCTAGATCTAGGTCGTTGAACGTAAGATATGCTAAACCGAGAAGAGTACCTATCCATTTTGGTTCAAATGGGACAAATATCGAATTTTCATTCTCTAAGAGTTTCATAATTTCCACTTATTGGTTTTAGTGGACACTTTTTCCATAGATATTAATTTACTCTTATCTTTTTTTGCCACCTCAAATGTTTTTGGGTCAACGAATTCAGCCTTCGGCACACCCGGCATGATTGCAACTATATATTTTGATGGAGGTTGTTTATTCAATTGATTCACAAGAATTTCATACTATGTATGGACTCCTTTCTTCTTCTTTAGGTTTTCTAAGTGTATATCGAAGGGCTAATGATCCCTGAGTGATGAAGACCTTCCCGAAATAGAGGAATTTAATCTCCTGGAACAGGGTAAAGGAGATAGCCTTCATTCGATGAATCCAAGGTCTCCCAAGGATCATGTTATAAATTTTCTCCCTATCGATAATTTAAAACTATGTTAATATGGTTTTTGGACCAAGAGTGATGGAAAAACTATGGTTACAATTGAGGTCATTTTAACTCTATTGTACCCTATAATATGTTTCTTATAGAGGAAGTATTTGTTTCTCCATATCCCAACTTATGAAAGAAAGATAAGGGAACCACACTTACAGCAGCCTCATCATCAATCATGGCTCTCTTAATGCAATTGTTATAGACCCGACTTATAAAAATAAGGCAAGATCACCTCTTCAAGAAATTTCAGCATTAGATGGCATCTTGTCTATAACAAAAATAAACCCAATATCCTAGCCATTCTGTCCCTAGAGGATGTATGTCAAATTCATTATGATTTATTTGAGCACTAGGAGGTAGTGTAACATGGATTAGATGACCAATACGACGTGCATTAAGAAACACATAACTTTGCATAGGTGAATTCTTCAAAGAAATCTAGAAACGAAATGTGATAAAATGTCTTATTCAAATTTGATATTAAATCATAGGATCTTAGTGGTTTTGATATTATAGGAACATCATCCTATGGAAAGGAAAGAGAGGGTATGGGTTGTGAAATGTATTCCTTAATCCAAGTTGTTGCATTAATTTTTGGCTCGACCTCTAGCTCGACTAACCCCAAGATTTTTGTATTATCGTTTGAATCAAGGTTAGGAGAAACCCGAGAGTTTTCAAAAGTTGAGGCTTCATGATCATTGGTTCCTATAGGAATACCCTTGTTTATATTTTGAGGATTCACTTGGGAATCCTCAGGACATTTAGGGTTCACATTTTGAGGTGTGACAGGTCCGGTATGACTAGGCTATGGGTTTGTTTCAGAATTTTCTAGGAACATATCTATAAAGACATACCTATGTTTTTCAGGAATTCTTTGCAGAAAATCATTGCAATCATGGAAATTCCTATCGTCATGACCTTGAACCTGATGGAAACCAATGTATAGGTTAGGGTTGTAATATCTTGGCCTTTGATAAGAGTCTTGTTGTTGTTGATTATAACCTTGGTTATAATTTTGAAATTGATTTCTATAACCATGATTCCTTTCCCTTGGCCAATGTTTTGATACAAGTTTGGCCTTTGGTTTGATTTTGTTTTTTTCGAGTCTATTTACAAAATAATTTTTGAGAGAAGACATAGTGTTAGGGGTTCTTTCATTGTCCAGGTTGTTATTATTTCTAGTGGTACCATTTTTTGGAAAGCAAATGTTCTTTGCTTGATCAGTAGCACTATTCGAGGGTAACACCATGATTGTGATTCACATTCTTAGGTCCTTGGTTATTGGAACCATTACTTTGATAGTTTTTATTATATTGATTTGGGGATACCAATTTCGATTGGGACCATAGATCTTACTCCCACCATCTATAGTGGCTTGGTTAATCCTAAGTTCACCCTCCAACACATTCTCATAACTATGAAAAGGAAAATTCTAGAATTCCTCCCTAATATCTCAATTGAATAAGGAAAAGATCAGAAAGTTCCATCTAGTTTATATTAGGTTCACTTGCATAGGAATAGAGAACTTGGTGCTATATCTAGATTAAATGGGCGAGAAAATTCATGTTTCTCCCCGTCTAATATGCGCAGGAGCTCCTAATCCCTACATGCAACAACTTGTTCATGTCAAATGCTTTATTGAACTTGGAAACAAGTTTCTTAAAGGAATTCATAGAAGCTTTTGGAATATGGTAATACTAATCCAGTGTGATTCGTTCGAGAGTCTTTGGAAAGATATTAGCCACTACAGTGTCCCAAAGAAGTAATTCCTTGATAGTAATAATGTATGCCTTAATATGAGCGTTGGGTCTCCTTCTCCCTTAAATTTTTGAATATCTAGAAATGGGCATTGAATAATGACACCACGTATGGTGAAGTGAATAGGCTCTGTAAGTACTCATGTATGTACCCATTGCATAAGATTTCACCATTGAAGATACTTGATGAGGAGGTGGAGGAGGAGGAGTTAGATAATATGCCTTATAATTTTTAATAGGAACATATGGTATCCCTTGATATGGCATGTAGGGAGTGAGAATGGCGTATGGGTTGATCTAGGGGTTTTTCCGAGTACATTTGCATGTAAGGTGCGATAGTACCAGGATATGGACTAGTGGGCATAAAAATAGGGATTGTCGCATTGCTTGTTGTGGAAGAATTAAAGAATACATTTCTAGTCATCCCATGCATAGGATAATCTTGAGAAGGATGAGGACCCATCCCTAGTGTGTATAATCCTGTGAGAAGATCACCTAAATTTGAATTAACTAGATAACCTTGTTGTATAGGATATTGTGTTGGTTTCTCATTGGAAGGGATGTATCCTTTGTTGTTAACTTGGTACCCCATGTTACACCCTACTCCATGTGTTTGTTGTGAAGTCTAGGAACTTTCTAGTTCTCTAATCCTCCCAAATAAACTAGAAATGATATTGTTGGGACAGGATTGAGTCCCTTGTTGGGGTGCATTTGGCATAGGGTTTGATTGAGAAGGCTCATGATACCCTATCATGAATTGTTTAGTGTTTTGATTCCTATCTTCCTCAGAAGTAAGAATCTTAGGATAAGCATTTGAAATCTTAGAGGTTGTAGCCTTCATTTTATCCAAAGACTCATCTATTTGATGAAGAAGATTAGCTATTCATGTAAATATATCATCTTCTGTTGATTGCATGACAATGTGAGGTCTTGACAAGACTTTATGGTAAGAACTGTTCCACTTGTGATAACAACATGGTTTACATTAGGTTGACTATATTGCATGTTTAAGGATTGATTAACCTCCTCTATCCTTACATAACTAATGGGTTTTGAACTATAACTAGAGGAGGTTTGGATGTTACTTGCGTAATTTTAACCCCACCTTGAAAGAGAAGGGGATTTTGTGGTTGAATGTTAGTGTAATATCTATTAGAGCCAAATGGCCCACCAAATGCTTTTCCATACATACTTTAGAAAGTATAAAATACCTACTAAAATAGGGAAGAAATCAAAATATGAGGTACTAGAAATGAAAGAAAAGGAAACAAGAAGGAAGTAATCCTTCATGTCGAGGCTCACCAATTTATATGGATGAAAATTGACATGCAACCTTCAACCACACTCAACCCCTAGAGGTTGTTCCAGGGAAGCCAATGTGGAAATGTTTGTGGCTAACTATAGGAGGATCGAGACTAAGATCTGGTAGTGTGATCTCCTAGTATCTTAGTTGGAAAAGGGGATATTTAGAGGCTATGAATGGGTAGCGTAAATTCCCTATTGTGTGTGTGACTCTATCTCAATGTTGAACTATTTTTAAGTGTCCAAATTAAATAAGATGAAACTAAAAATCTATGCTACTTCTAAAATGGAAGCTAATCTAAACAAATAAAAAAACTAAAATATTACAATCAATAATAACAATTTTCTTTTATTCTAAATAATCTAATCTAGTTCGCACTAAAAATAAACAAGAAAAATAACCTTGTATGGTTATTCACCTTTTGTAAGTGTATTGAAACTAGACTAACTTAAAACAAGAACTTTTACGAATGATCTATAACATGTAGATAACCTCTTATAGATATTCTTTCCTTGAAATCCATAGGGATTGGAAGAAGAGGATCCATCACCGAGAGCTGCTATTAATGATTTAACCCTCTTGGGAATTAACTAATTACTTGGAAATGAAAGGAAATTGATTTCCTCTCTATTTGATATAATGTAACAATGATAGATTATAGAAATGAATGAGATCAAACAACAATTCCAAAATAGAATTCATGGAAGAGAGGTAAATCCAAGCGTGTGATGACTTCTCACCTTTGTTTATACTTTCTTTCTCTCTGTGTCCATATGAGTCCAGGAATTAGGAATACAAAGGAAATAACAAGAGAAGACACTTGAGTAATGGCATCTTGAAGGCGGTATGGTTGTAATGTAACTGGAAGAGGGATAAAAAAGTGAATAGAACTTGGCTATGTAATTTCCAATAGGATTGTTGCAGCAATACTATGCAAGATACACAAAATTCTCAAGCCTTTTTCTTGAATAAAAAAATTGAATATATAGGAATTGGATGGGATGTTCCTTCATGCACAAGGAATCATTGTAGTCTTAAATCATTGGGTGAAGAGGTAGTTTAAACTAATTAAATATATTAAAAAATATAAGAAAGAAGGAATATCATGAAATCAAGACTATTTTTAGGTAATTTGGTTCAAAAAAACACCCTGGAAGAGAAGATAAGTGAAGTGTCGTATGTTAAAATTATGCATGAGGAATTATTGAAAAATTTCTTAGGATCATTGTCCTATGTAAGGTGATGATTATACGACTGCCACCCTGTCGGGGCGGAGGTCACAAATAAGTCACTCTGGCAGGGTGGTAGTTTTCACACTTAAGGCCAAAAAATTCATAGAACAAATCGGGAAGTTGGAAGAAATCATGGAAAATCTAAGTAAAGATGTATAGGTTACAAATATACACTGGAGATGAGCTAAGAAACTCAACCACCTTCTAAAAGTACATGTATCATCATTGCAGACTCTTATAATGGTTTTCCGACAATGTAGCAAATGCAATTTTGGGTGCGTACATGAACTATCATATTTGTTAAAAATGCTTTGTGGAAATTTGAATTGATAGAGGAGGGGATGAATCAAAAGAGCTAATGGATGCACATGAGATGGGAAGATGGAAAATATTTGATGCCAAAATGGAGGGAAAAGGAGAATGAGAAATAAGGGGATGGTTAAAATAGGGTATGAATGTGAATTTTTAAATCTAGTGGGGCCTAAATTCTCTTCATCACATCCTACCCGATCCTTATTAGAATAGGTAAAGGACGAGAATCAAATCAAGGGAAGAGGGATGCAAAGAGGATGGTTGGGAAGGAGGAGTAAACACATCACTAAAAATACTTGATGAAGTATGAGAGGTAAGGAAAAACATAAAATTAAGCTGTTGTAAGGGTTCTTACAAATGCAATTATAATAGGAGTGTTGGACAAGTGTGTGATTGAAGAAGGCATTTTTAGTGACCACTAAATCACCTATTGGGATTGAAATTGGCATGCTTGGAGAAGCTTAACCATGGGAGGGATTAGATCTTTATTCGAATGTAGGTAGTTCCCAAGCAAGAAGTTTCTTCAATTTCTTAGGGTTAGTATCCTATTCATATAAATACTCCTCCTCTACTTATTATTCCTTCTATAATGGTTTGATCTCAATTCCACTAGTTCTAAATGACTACCGTAGAGGAGTATAAGTGAATTTTGCTTCCTCATGTTGATGTCTATAATTTTTCCGTTGGTTTAATTTATAAACACAATGTAATGATTTTTGAATGATTCTTGTAGCCATAGGTAACCATGCTTTGAGTGCTTTTATAGAATTTATCCACCCTTTTTCTAGATTAAAGGGCCTCAAAGTGTGGTAAGCTTAATGAAAACATGGCCTATGTGAAGAAACCCTTTTTCCTTTTACTAATTAGTGAGTATTCTGGAGCCAACCTAGATGGAAAAAGTCGGTAAGTATCACTCTTATTCTTCTCATCCTAAGATATATGGTTGATGCCATGAAAAAATTAATACAAAATCTTGTTCTTTTCTAGTTTTTGAGGAAAACCTTGAAAGTTTGAAAGGAATGGAGTTTATGCCTTCTACCTTGATCATTGTGCAGTCTATGTTAGAATATGTTGTAAATTTTCCATACTTTACACAAAAGAGTTTTGTAGACCTCTGCTATAAGTGTTAGTGTGGGTCCCCATTTTTTCCTAAGTATAGATTTGTGATTTTTATCTATACATGTGTATATGGGTGGTGTCAAAACCCATGATATATGGGTAATTGTGATGGGTTGTTAGCCCATAATATTCTTACCCATTGAATTTCAAAACCACTTTGATGGTTACCTATATATGTGATTACATATAGCTAAACATTCATTAGGGTTCATAAGAAGTTGTAAGTGTATTATTGTATTGTAAATTGTGAAGTTAATGCAATAAGTGAGAAAATTTTCTACACTATGTTTTCTTGAAAGGGTTTCTGGGATAAATATTGTGTTATCTTATGTGTGTCATTTCCATTTTCATTTTACCTTTAATATTATATTAGCTATAACTTATCATTTATTTGTTTATAACTTTATCGGTTCAAAACTCTACATTTCAAAAGCTCCAAAAATCCGGAAAGAGGTCAATGAATTAATAATCCTTTTTCTTACCCTATGCATTAGAGTATCATATATTGCATTAAAAATAACATCGTAGCAGTGATTTCATAATACATTAATAATCTAGTTATAGTTATGAATATGCATAATGCTAAAATAACTAGAGAATGTATGTGTATGCTAGGGGTCAAATTGGAAACTTCCTAGAATTTTTGTACTACACATACAATATATAACAAATGGTACATCATGTATAAATGATATCCTTTCTACTTAACATATATACGATTATTATAGAGGTGGTAGGAAAATACTCTAGCCAAAGTAGGAATCTTGTTATCATTAACTATTATGGTGAAAATGGCACCCAAGTATGGTTCATGTGCACAATTTATGATGCACCAAAATCAAATTCAAAAAATCCATATCAATCCTAACTTCTGATATGAATGCTCTTGTTTTAAATTTTTAGGGGATACCTTCACCTTAAAGTTAGCCCGATCTTTTGCCCACTCCTTGAGCATAGCCCTACCTCTGTTTTTTCCCCATTTCTCTACAATGTTCTAGTTAAACAAAATGTTTGTAGCTGGAAGATGTTCATAATTAAGGAAAGCATGAATATTTATGTTCCAAATTATATCGCGAACTTTTGATATTAAAATCCATCATCTATAGTCTATACTTTTTCCTAAAATTCCCGAAGTACATCAATACACGACAATACCTCTATCTCTCCTCCTAGGACATGTAGTCCTGTCTATTGGATTGTTACTAGGTATCCTACATATTTCCTCATTCTGATTAGATTCATCATCATTATCTAATAGTCCTGCATTTCAACTTCCATCTTTAAAGTCGTATAGCGATTTACACCTACATCCTATTTGTGAAAAATCATGTCCCTAAAGAGTTGGTTTGTAAAGAAGGTATGTGAATGAGACTTCATTAGTGAATTATTTAGGGTTTCTTAGGATACCTTGTGTATGAAAATCTTAATTTTCAAAGTAAAACATTATGTTTTCTTACACAATTATTTAATTTTGAGTTTTAACTCCTATGTGTTAGCTAAGATGAAGGGGATCTACTTGTGAAATGCTTTATCTTATTTAAATCTTTCCCATACATGTTGAAATGGTGGATTTTTTTTGTAACATTAAAATATACTCAACCATTTAGGCTACTTAGAATTGAATTTTCTATGATCATGTATTTTCATGGATGATGTGGCTTTAACTTACTGATTTTTGTGATTTTCCATATCTTGTCATAGATTATGTGAGTCTTTCCAATTTTAAATTCCATAACTACTATATGGTGATATTTGATAGCTTCGTATTATGTTCTCCTGTAAATTATGAGGTCATAAATCTTAGATACATAGTGTTCCATATTTGAGATGTTAACCCTTTAGAGAAACATGTCAAATTGTGAAAAGTGAAGCAATGAAAAATATCCATATTGTTTTAGATTCTCAAATATCTTAGTGATGTTTTACCCCTTCTATCAAATATGTCACAGAGTGAAGTGAGAACTAATGACAAATATCTATGTTGTTTTGGACATTGAGATATCAATATTTTATTGGACCTTTTTAAGTTATTTTCGGTGAAGTAATGGCAGAGGTCTATGTGGAATATTCCTTCGGTAAGACAATATTTAGTATAGGATATGAAATTTTCAAGAATGGAAAAATTTTAAACACATAGTAATGAGTGGTTACCACATAGATCAATTCCTTAAAAAGGGTAGAATTTGTTAGACCATGAGCCTATCTATTTTGTCATTTTGCGAATGATAAAAAAATTAAAAAAAATCCACATTGAATTTTCCTTCAGGATTTTCAGGAATTGTAATAACATAAAATTATTTAACTTGTCGGTTTATGAACAATAAAAAAGGAAAAAAATACACGTTGAATTTTCTTCACAAAAATTTTCATTTATAAGACCATGAGACTATCTTATAATATAAGTGATGAATATAACACCAATAAATAATTACAACATATCATCAATCTATCGAAATTTCATGATAAACATTGGCCTTTTGTATAACATTAGGATGATGTCTCGTTGATATTTTGCAAAACATCTCATTCCAAAAATGCCTTCTTTCTACATTAAAATCTATGATTTGACACTTATAATCATGTTGGTGAAAGAATTTCTCATTTGAAAATTATAGGTTTTCACCAATGGTCACAAGGATAATCCCCTCCTTCTTGTGTATGGTGAGGCTACCATTATTCAATGTAAACTAACTAAAAATTGTAGGGTGGTCGTTAGGCCATAGATCACACAAGAATATTCCATTAAACATGTGAAAAAGTTCTTGTATGGGGTAGAAGGGAGGAATTTACTTGTTAGGAGTAGTAAAGTGAAGTTAAAGGAATAAGGAAAGGGGAATTAATGTTGGGTAAGTGCACCAAGTTGGCGGGCCAAAAGGGGGTCCTAATTGGACACATTTTTCTAAAAATAAAAAACTTCAACTTGTGTGAGTTTTTCAAATAGTTACTGATAAAAATTGGAAGATGTTGTAGAAATATGAATCGTATCATTTCGAGTCTAGTTTCTAAGCTACTAAATTTTATTGAAAATAGATAAGTTTAAGTAGGTCAAACAAATAAAATACCAACATGTGCTCTGTTTTTGTTAAAAAACATAATAGAGTGACTTTCGTGCTCCAGCCATTTTTGAGCACCATTTAGTATTTTTGAAAACCCTTTGCTAGAAAGATAGCTAGGAGCATCTAGTTTGTGTACGAATTTATTTTATATTTTTCAGCAATATGTTTTCATTATCATATTTCTATTAAAAAAATTTATGTTTTGAAAAATAACTGAGCTCAGACCATGCCCCCAGAACTACCTCAAAAATATCAAAAATAGATTTTTTTTTTTAAATGTTTAGAATTATGCCTAGTTTGTGTCTTAAACACTTTAATTCAATTTTGATGAGTCAAAAAAAGATACACGAAAAAACATAGACATGTTTAAACTTCAAAAATATAAAAAGGCTTAGTTAAGAAAATAAATAACATGCAAAGCTTGTATTTGTTAGAAAAATTGAAAAATAATATTTATAAAAAGATGAAACTCAACTTTACGTCATGGTATAAGTTCTTTTTAAAAATCGATCATTTGATGTTGATTTATCGGATGAGAAGTTGGATTTGTGTTTTTCACAAAACATGTTGTTTCCTCTGTTTTTGTAGGTCCATGCCTCAGGCTTGGGGATCCAAACCAGATCCCAAGCCTTGAGGCATGTGTTGGAAAAGGTAAAAATCATAATGCGTACATGTTATTCTTTGTTTATATATTGTGGCCCCCCAACATTCCTTTCATCTCTTTTGTGAGAATTCTACATACATTCTATTTGGTCTGTAATTTTCTATACATTCTTGCATAATTTGTTAGTAGTTAGTTTTGTCCTGTACCCCACTAGCTGATTTTTATAATCATGGGTGATAAAAGTCAAGATAAGGAAAAGAGGAAATTCAAGAACAATACACTGCAGCAATTGGAAGAGATGAGAATAAAGAAATTGAAGAGAATGCAAAAAATTTGTGTAGGGCAAGGTACATCTCTCTAAATCAAATGTAGCTAATGTATTAGAACATGGGGATGAAATACATAATCAAAATGTAGAGAATAGTGATTTTGCAATGAATATTGATTTTACAATGAATAATGATATTGAATTGAATGACAATGTATGTATGGATGAAGAAATTGATATGAATCTAATTGTTGAATCCTTACTTGAGAATCTAAATGTTAACCCCAAAATTTCTATGAAAACACTTGAATGAAGAAAGTAACCTTCTAAATGAATACTCACCTATATGAACACCTCCTTCCATTTTTAGAAGAAAACCAATTCAATTAACTGAAATTGATGAAAATATTATAAAACCAATGCCTAAAAAAATGTCCGAAAGAAATGCGAGAAGAAAAGCTAGTGGAATTTGGGATAATTAGTTTGAGAATTTAAATGACACGCAAATATGTCGATTATTTGTTATATTGATGTAATTAATTAAGATGAGACCTATAATGAAGACCCAGGTTAAGAACATCTAATGTTGTTGATTAGAATGCATCAATTGTTGAAAACATACATAAATCATACCAAATTGTAGGTGGAAAAAGATGCACCAAAGATAGTAATGCTACACGGCGTGCACTTACTAATTGTATAGTAAGTGATAAAATAGTTAATAAATGCTTGATTAGAAAAACAAGTAGTGCTTTGAATCTAAATAGAAAAACACTAATGAAAGAAATAGAGAGACCTAAATTGCTTGAGTCGACCAATAACACTTACTATTGGGATTTCTCTAGCAGACTTCCATGAAAAGACAAAAATACATCGATATTCTACAAGAATTAATTGTAAATTTCTGGGATGAGAAGACAAGGGTGTCACCGAATAGAAGAGATATAGTAAAAAGAAGAATAGGTTCTTGTAATCATGAATCATGTGTAAAAATTTCTTAGATATGACTCAAACACAATTGTTCTCTAAGTTTAATAATGAAAATCCACAAATTAACATTAGCCAAAAATTCTTTGAAATGAGAAAACACTTTTATGTGAAAATCAATCACTCACGTACCACTTGTTGTTACGGGCATCATATTGAATTTTCAATGCATTATTATTTTTTGTCAAATATGTTGTGTTTTTCATACTAACATCATGTTGCGAGAGTTTGGATTAAATGTCCGACCAAAATCTTCAAGGAAATTTATTTTGAAATATTTTGTGAAAAATCAACTAGAATTTTTTTATAACAAAACATGTTTAAATGGAACGTGCAATATATATGGTGGGTTGCCAAATTTGAAAAGTTGTATCCATGAGGAGAGTACATACTCAATAGGAAAATAATTGGTTGGTTTCACCAATTATAAATCGATGGCATATCAATTAAAATATGGAAAATAATCTAAGAGGTGTGAGCTTGTTACAAAATAATTGCTTGTATCGAAATATATGGTCAAATTCAAAGAGAAAATGTTTTATGAGTAGGCAAGGAGCACACATAGAGCTCGATGGTTGGATGAACAATTCAAATTAAGAAAGGATGCATTACCACTTGGTACTATTGTTTCAGAGTTGAATTCAAAGAGAGTTACACATTGTAGCCACGGAGTTCGATCTCAATATTATAGCTCAATGTAAGTTATTATTTTCGTGCATATAACATTCATGAAATCTCCAAAAGGCACTGAGCAAAATAAATTTTTTTAAGAGAGTATCATTTCTACATCAGTGATGATCATAAACATTCTATAAAATATGTACATAGGTGTCTCTAGGTGTTTTATGTAAACTTGAAAGAGAGGAACATTAGTTTTGATCAACATTACGTTTGGTTAGACAACTGCGCACATCACAATTCAAGAAAGCATGGATGTTTTATTGGCTAAGAAGGATGCATAAAGAAAAAAATGTACAACATATTTGGAGTTTTTGTGAGCTAAGACATGGAAAAGGAGAGCATGATGGTGTAGGAGCATGTGTGAAAAGAGCACTTACAAGAGAAGAGTAAAAGTTCAAGGATGGTGCTAAATTTATAGATGGAGAAAAAATTATTGATTGGTGTGTTAAGAATATGGACCATGAATCTCAAGAGAGATCAATGGTTCATGTGACACTTTTAGGATGAAGTGATATGCACGTATTTCATAGTTTAGATGCAAATGCTTGGACTATTTATGCTAGGTGCATGGAATCTTTTTGCATATCATGTGTTGATTTTGTGTGGAATGAATATGAATCATAGTAGTGGGTGGATGAATGGAATTCTAGACCTCTAATTCAACTCGACACACATTAAGTTCCACCAACATTACAACTTTCGGGGTCTTGATTAAATGACAACATCACCGACTTTGTCTAAGTATCGATTTAGTGCAACAAGGTACATACATATATGTACATGCCATGTTTTAGATTTATAAATTAGTAAATGGTCAACTCGAATGTATTTTAAATTTGACTGAAAAATTTTACTTTGTGATGCAGGCACATTTTGCAGTTATTGCAACGTAATTTAATGAAGAGGAAAAAACTACTTATTGTCTCATTGTGTAGAGGGATTTTTTTTTTTTACTTCCACAATCATTGATGGTGAACACCTTGAGTATCCCATTGGGTCGGTGGTAGTCACTGAACTTGGCTTTGACGATATCCTATCAAAAAATCAACCATTTGGTTGTTTGAAGACTATGAAGTACATCGAAAGATACTTCACTATTCACATTTGTCATTGTAATAAATATTAAATTGATCAAATATCAAGGTCAGCCATTAAACAAGAATCTGTGGAAGGTTCAAGAGTCATATCTTGAATCAATTCTCACTACTATCAAGAGTAAATTTGATCCTTCTCCGTTCATTGGATTGAATATGCAAAGGTATCTTATTCTTGAATTTAATTTGAATATTTACTTAAATTGTTTTGTTTAAATTTTGTATGATTTAAAATTTGATTTAATTACTTATGAACATGTTTATGTAGGTTAGTGGTGCCAAAAAATATTCCACCTTCATGTGGATGGCAACTGTCATCGATGAGAATTTATTATTCTCGAAGCCAAGTGAAGCTAAGAGAAATTAAATATTATAAAGGAAGAAAAAATAGAAATTCTTATTTCACCAATATATTGTATGAACCACCTATACTATTCAGCTTATTAGCAATAGACAACCTTACACTAACTCAGTGTAGTATTTTGTGCATTTGAAAACAATAAAAAATGATAAAACTGAATGGAGATGGATAAAACTACAATAGGATTTTGTACAATTCCCGACATGGAGTTATTGTATTTGATGAGACGTCTCTAGGTGTCACGAGTCCGAGAAATTACGATCGGTGTTGTCATTAAGAAGAGTCGCCGACCAAAACACGTTATATCTTCGACACATGATTTATCACACTCTGTGACACCTAGAGATGTCTCACTAATTCCAAAACCTCCATGTCAGGTCCCTATATGAAATCCTTTCACATTTTTATCCATATCCATTTGGTTCTCTCGCTGTCCTATTGTTTGCAAACACATGAAATAATGTAGTCTGAGTCAATGTAAGGCTGCCAAACACTATATTTTGCAAATGGTAGCTTGTGGGACAAAACCATCTATGCCAACACATCTAGATGGCCTAGTGAACACTAGTGGAGGCTTTGTTTTTATTTCCCTACGCTCCCGTGCTTTTGGGCTACCTCATCCGGGTGTAGTCTCTTAACATCCCCGATACCAAAATACGTTATATCTTTGACAGTGATTTCTCGAGACTCCTTGCACGTAGATATGTCTCGTCATATCCTAAACCTCCATGTCAAGACCCTCTATGAAACACTATTGTAGTTTTATCCATCTCTATTCGGTTCTCTCGGTGTTTTATTATTTGTAAACATGTGAAATACTACGGTGAGTAAGTGTAAGACTTCCGATGCAATACTTTGCAAACAGTAATCTCTTGGCATCGAAATAACTATGCCAACATGTCGGACTAGCTAGATAAATGCTAGGGGAGGCTTTGTTTTTGTTCCTTATGCTCCCCGCACTTTCCGATTACCTCGTCTGGGCATAGGCTCTTAAGTTCCCTTAGAACAAAACACACTATATATTCGACAGTGATTTCTCGGACTAGTGTGGAACCTAAAGACATCTCATCGATCCTAAAGCTCCATGTCAGGGGCCCTCTACAAAATATTATCATTTTTTATCCATATCCATTTGGTTCTCTCTCTGTCCTATTGTATGCAAATGAGTGAAATAGTGTATTTTGAGTCATTGCAAGGCTTCTAAATGCTATATTTTGAAAATGGTAGCTCATGGGACCAAACCGTCTGTGCAACACATTCGAGATAGCTTGGTGAACACTAGTATAGGATATGTTTTGGTTCCTTACTCTCCTATGCTTTGGGCTACCTCTTAAGAGCCACCGAGACCAAAACACGATATATCTTTGACGGGTGATTTCTCGGGACTCCAAAATGATCCTTTGAGCTTGAGATCTAGCTGAATGAAAAAACGTGAGGGAAAAATTAATCTACGAAACTCATGTTTGAGGGAGATAAAATGATAGTGGCTTGGGCCTCTTTTTATTTTATAGCAGATATAACGTGTATGCGTTATAATGTGTACGCATTATAACACATCGCGTTATGCTTTGGTAAATTCAAATCCTAAGAATTTAAAATGAGATCGCGTTATAATAAAATGCTTATGCCTTTTTATTTTTTTTAGGTTTTTGTCCACTTTTTAGCCCCCCAACTTTGTGCACTTACCCTGTTCTAAATAGTAACTAGTAAATTTTCACACACATCAACAAGATTAGGTCCAAATTTAATTAGAAGAACACAAAAATGCTAACAATGATAAGACTAAAAATCATAGAAACATAATGCTATTGATTCATTTATTAAACACACCAAAAACATTTCTTGGTCTTACAAGATAATCATGTTTACAAAGTTAGAAATTAGAGAGAGTGGAGGAACATGACAAATAAAATCAAGGAAATATAGCTTTAATATCTTGATGTAGTAGAGATAAATCTCAACAACATACATTAAATCAACAATTATTAGCCCCTCGAATGGAGAATCCATTCCAATTTATAACATTGTAAAGTTTCTTCCCATATCCCCCCACACGACTTTTCACCTTCTATCATCACTTATGACCTTTCACATACTCTTAGGAATTAAACTAAGTCTTTTTCTTATTTTTGAAAAGTGACTTTTATAATGCAACATTAAATTACTTAATTGAATAAGATGAAAGAGTGAAAAAGTATATTCTCAATGAAGGAATAGAATCTTAGAGAGAGAGAGAGGATATAGAAGAAAAGAGATAGAGAATTCAAAATCTAGAGATGGTAAAGCTCTTTGGCTGATAAAGAACATTCTTATGATGAATTCTAAATATTTTCCTTGCCTTGGACCACCTATTGAACTGAAATGAGGTGATTTCAATGTCCTCCTTCTTGAGGTATGATCACATTACAATTTTTTGAATGACTATCTAAGAATTCTAACAAGTGAACGGAATCAATAAAAATTTAGATGACCACTCATTCCTGTATACATGATGCTCCACATAGAGATCATCCTCCACTTTCCCTTCCTGGATCCTAAAACCTCCTTGAATAGAATTAGATCATACACCCTATTACTCATATGTTTCTCATGGGAATATATTTATTATTATTGATAGAATGATCTTGAAGACTTCCACACTTTGCTTATTGAAAGAATTATCCCCTTGAATGATAAACAATTGTCTCCTATTAGTTACACTAACAAAGATGTGAGAAGCACTTGATGTGTGGAAAAAATAAAACCATGAAGGATTTCATCCCTCAACTGAAAAAATATTTTAAATCCATGATAAATTGAGATTCCTCTTTTACCAACCACCCAAATTAAATTAAATCGATGCATTTGTGTAAAATGAGACAATTTCTCGCACTTTATGCGGCTATGATGATCCTTTCACCTTGAGCATATTGATAATCAATGAGATGCGAGACTAGATAATTCCAAGCATAAAGAGGGTTAACGAGGGATGGATTGAATATAATTTAATTTAGGTTATGCACAAGCATCCCATATGAGATGAAGCAAAATTTCCTGTGAGACCAAAGTACACATTGAAACATAAATTGGAAACCAAGAGGGATTCCCTTCCTCTTGAGTCACAATTCAACTGTCAATCCTTCATGAATATTAGAACTAGTGAGGCATGAAGAGGAGGAAAATATGTGACAATTTTTTTCTCTCATCTTGATCATTTACTATTTTTAGCAAGTCACACATGGGTGTCCATTTCTTAGCAATTTTTCCAATTTCACCAATTTTACCATTTTTAAGTGTTTTTCACTTGAAGGAATGACTTGAGGTACCGAAACCAAATTTTCCTTAGAATTACTATTTTTAGTAAGATATATGGTATATACTTACTAATAAATAGAAAGTGGTATTCCTAGTGTCATACTAGAATGAAATAAATTAGATAAATTTTCATTTTTCATTTAAAGGCTTTGTTCTAATTTTTGAAATATTTCAATTGCCAAATTTTTGTATATATGAGAAATGGTGATTTTAGATTGAAATATTTATGTGGATATGAAACATGAATGTATGCATCTATTGTTCCATGTAAACACTCTTATTAAATTCGTTTTCATAAGCAATATATGGATAAAGTCTTGAGCAAAACAGATCTTGGAAGCATGAGTTATGAGAAAAACTAGATTTAGATGTTTAGGGTACAAAAGGGTATTTTTAGTGTTTAAATGTGATGAAACATATATTAAAACATCTTTAATGGTTACAAAGGATCTAATTTATATTTTTAAGTTCATGTTTTATGATTTTTAATTGTGGTGAGTGAGTGTGAGTGAGTTTATATTTCTTAACTCACCTATAATTGCATTAATCAACCAAGGTCAAAATGGAGTTTGTATGGATTTAAATTGTGGTTTTTCATGGTGAAAAGTTGAAAAAGGGACATAAAGTGTGCCTTGTATAAATATTATTACAAGTGTAAGCATCTTGTTAGGTGTGAGGAAGATGTAGGATCGAGGAAAGCATCATGCAGAGTTATGTGAGGTCATATGCAAAACCAACAGAGGGGGATTTTTCATGGGAACTCTTTATTTTTCCCCTTGTCCCCTTGGGTAAAAAGTAAATTAGGGATAGAAAAGGTAACCTTGGAGCAAGGTGGTGACATGTGACAAAGATGATGATGGGGCTGGGAAAACACCTTGGGGCTAGAAAATTTACCTACAAAGATGTCTAAGGTCACATGGAAAACCAAAATAGGAGGCTTTCTAATGGGTGTTATTCCTTTTCCTCCTTATCCCCTTTCAAAAAATGGACATTATGGATACAAAAGGGTTCCTTGGGTAAAGGTGGTGACTTATGGCACTCATTAAAATTGGCTAAGGATGGAAAACATGACATCGAGAGTGAGCTTTCTTCCTTGTGAGCATGGAAGATTATTTTGGTGTCAAACCTTGTATGATTATGAATCAAAATAACATTTAAAGATAAATTTAACCATCAATAAAGTTGAAGACAAAATTTAGGGTCTTTTTTCATCTAGAAGCAAGAGGGATAGCTACACAAGTTTGAATTTTTAAAGAAACCTTTGAACCACAAACCAAATTTAATATTTCCACCTTATAGATAATTAAACTATATTTCCAATTCCTATTTAATTTCATATTAAATTCTTCTGCAACTCTCGGAATAATCCTAAAATTTAATTTTCACCATTTTAGATTTCATTCACTGTATCTAGAAATGTGGTCTTGCGCAAATTTCTCTTAAATGATAATTTATTTCCTAAAATATCATAAATTATATAAATAATGTTAAATACTCTCTCAAACATCCATTTTATGATTTATAATTTCCCTAAATTTTCATGGAGGGTGTTTACCAACATAAAAATTACCAAAATTGCCCTTTTTAGGCCTCTGGGAAGACTTGTCTTTCATAAAAATTACTAAATTCAATCATCAACTTGTGTAATCATCCTTACACACTAAAAGAAACTTTAAAACCTTGTTAGGAATTTCCTATGATATTGGGTGAATGTTGAATTGAGGGAAGGATGACCAAAGGAAGGATGCACAATGACTAAGAATCCTAATTTTCAATTAGGGGCTTAGTTATCATGCTTTAAAAATTTCAATTTTCATGATAGTTATTTTGCATGACAAAAATTTATATATCTTGGGGACATTATATTGTATAGGGAAATATAGAACCTTAGGAATCTCATAGGATAATAGGCCAAGGATTTTTTCATTGGGTTTATGGAGTCATTAAGAATTATCCATCAAGTTATACAAATCACCACATTTAAAAAAGTTACAATACAACATAGAAATGAACACGGGTAACACATGAAAAGGAAAGGAAACAAAATATACAAAGGGAAACACACAACAAAAGGGAATGCATGAAAATACATCCCAAATCACCCATACACAGATATCATTGAATGCATTTCTTCGTAAACCCATTGATACGATCACTAAAATATGAACCTTTTCTCAATTTATTGAGAAATCTTGCATGCTTGTCCTTCCAATTAATGACCCACTTATTTATTCCATTACGTTTATTTGTTTGAAACCTTATTGTAATTTTCTTCTTGATTCCCAAGTTCATTCCAATTTCTGATTTTCCTTCACAGTTGTTGAGATGAATCTTGATCATACTCAACTTATTGTTTTCAAATTGAGGCCTATGAAATTTGATAGGAATTTATTCTTCATTTTTCATCTTTTGCAGACCACTTTTTCCATGAGTTGATTCTTATCATATGTTCTAGGATCCTCAACACTATAAAACACTTATTAATGTTTCGTGTTTACCGGTTTCTTTAAACTTCATTCTTTCACATACAACAGATTCAATCTTGACTTGCTGCTTATTATGATGTGATGTGCATAATGTTTCATCATATTGAAAATAAAATGAGAACAAGGTCAGATATGAAGAATGAAAACCATCACCTTGTCCAACTTGGCCATTTTGAACCTCAAAATCCATCTTCATGATGAGAGCATCCTTTTCTTGAGTGGAGTCAACATTGAGAGATTCATGGACATCCTTGTTTATACATTCCTTATTTAGAGGGTTTTTATTTTGAATGAAATAAGCCTTGGGAGGATCAAACACCATCTTAACTATCCATTCTTATTTTAGAAGGTCTTCATCTTAATGAAAAGTGAATGAGCATAAGGTTGGGGCCGAAATATATAGATTGTTATTGTCCCAATCTTGAACACCATGAAATAGGGAGTCTATTTCCATGTTGAATTCATATTATTCTTGAGTAAATTCAACTTCAATAAGTTGAATCATTTTTAATTAATGTATTTCTCATTGTAATATTCATTCTCTCCTGATATGAAAGAGAAAAAAATGTATTCATAATTATACTTATTGAACAATTCTTCATGATGAGTTTTAAGAATATGATTGGAAACACTGGACTCACCTGTTACAAATTTTATTGCCATCATTTTTCATTCAGGACCTACATTGATCATCACCTTGTGATTGCTTTGTAGAGAGATTGCATTCATGCTTCCATTGAGTAACAAGTACATGCTTTCAAATATGAATCCATCGATCATCATAATGTTTTTTGATTGGGTTCATGATATAGATATTCTTCCATAAACATGGGAAACTCAACATCTTCTCTTGAAGCTATGATAAATTTGTAAGACCTTCAATCTTGAATCGGGATATCTACTCTTGGGTCATCTAGCTTTTACGAGGCTAGCATGTCTTCTATGATAATATTCATTGTGATCCTCTTGTCAAGAAAATATGAAAATTCTAGACTCAAACATCTCTTGCCCACCAACGAGAGGTACTTATTTTTTCTCCATAGAATAACAATGGCCATTAGCAGAGTCGAGAGAGAGAGACCCAAATATTTAAATTTTTTTGTAGGAATAATATTATCAAAGGCACAGAGTCAATAATGTATTATTAAGTTTATATCCATTGAACAACAATGCTAAATAAATAGTTTTGCCTTCCCGGAGGTGGAGAGTGTGGAAGAAATAAATTTATGAGAGGAATTGGAATGAGGGTGGGAGGTAGTTCTTTGGTAGTGGAATTTATAGAACATTAACTTAAACAGATTCTCTTGATAAACTGAGACAAGCCTATCAAATTTCTTTGGATGATTTTTAAGTATTTGGAAATAGAAATTTGGATTTTTTCTTTCTTGCAATTGTTGATGATGTCAAAGGTGTAGGAGTGGTAAGAACATCAGGAAAAATGATGGATTTTGTATGAGAATTTTCCAAGAGAATGTGAATGATACTTATTTAAAGAGGTAGAATGAATCTTGAATGAGGTAGTATTGGGATTCTTCTTAGCTGACCCCATGGAAGCGAAAACCGATGATGCTCTTTTTGTTTTTGTTTTTGTAGTATCAATTTAAGGATAAAATTTATTAGCTTTGGTGCTGGTATAATAGGCTTCTTTCTTGGTTTGTGATCGAATGGATACTACACAAGAGTATGTATTCATGGACTCATGTTAAAGCACAATAAAATTTCTTACTTTTTGTATGTTTAATACCTTTATAAACATTAATTTTCAGTTTCATTGATTTTATAAAGGTAAGAGCCAAAATACCGTATACATTAATGAAATTGCACGAACTAACAAAATGTTGTGTTTAGAGTGTAGAATACATGTACATTTTAAAAATAACATTAGCAAAAAATATGGGTTTTTGCTTAATTTTATTCATACGTTGTTTCTTATTTTATAAAAGAGGAATGAATGTCCTCCGGTGGTGTTTTTAAATGAAACCTTATTTTTTCACCATGAAATTTTAGATTTATGTTCTAGATTCGAATATCGAGGTCGGGTAAAAAATTTATTTTTTTTTTCTATTGTTTTATTAATTATTTAAGGAATATATTTTCAAATAAATGGCATACATATGTCTATGCCAATAAATTTTAAGATTTATATCAAAATTGAATGTTTTTTCATAGCTACAAAGAAGGCTTCACAAATAGTAAGTTTATTTTTTCAAACATTTATATATATTTTGCTATTTTTCAAATTGGGCTGATTGTGTACAATCGATTGTCATAAAATACCATATGTTGGTAAAAACTAAAAATATATAGTAAATTTTTTTTTAAAATGATAATTATTTTTTAGAAAGCTAATAAAAACCTGTATTTTGTGTTAAAATTTTGTAATTTTACTAATTAGTTAACCCTAATTACGTGGCACCTAAGTGGCACATTTTGGAAAACAATCATCCTCCAAATGGATTTGGCACCAAAATGTGCCAAATAGATGCCACATAGGTGCCACATAGGGGGTTTTTCCCCAAAGGGGGTTTTCACAAATCCTTTTCTCTGAAGGTGGTTTGTGCAAACCACTCATCCGGTAAATTTCCTTAATTGCACAACCAACTACTCGGTGCCACCCATACATTTCTTTTCCAAATTTAGTTTTAAAATTTTGTTTCAGAAAATCTATTTTAAAACTATAGTTTTTAAGCAATATAGTTCATTTTTTTGTTTTAAATTTAGTTTTACAAATTCTATTTTTAAAACTATAGTTTTAAAGTAATTATAGTTTTTTTTGTTTTTGATCAAAAATATATAATATGTTATTATATTTTTAAAAATTAATATTTTTTAAAATTATTTATATATAATAAAATTAACTTTAAAACATATAGTTATTTTATTTAAAAATATATTACAAAATTAAATAATTGTATATTAGATTTAATTTGTTTTAAAGTTATGAAAATGTGAAATTAAAAATAACCCAATTTTTAAACTAATTTCTATATAATAAGAGTTGCATGTGTATATTTTTCTATTGAATTTACTCTTAGAAATTCAAATCTAGCTCAATTTGTGTGTGCAGGTGAAAATTATTGAAGTGGAGGAATCATGGGAAATCAAACGAATTAGAAAACATATATACTAAGGAACAGAAAGTAGAGAAGAATGATAAAAGATTAGTTCATAGGAAGACACAAACAAATAAGAGAGAAGGTGGAAATAGAGAAAGACAGGGCTAGACAAATTGGTCAATACATACTTGAAATCCTTGATAGATCGTAAATGTTTTTATTTCTAGGGTAAATCTGACATAATATGTTTTTAGATTGTGTAAAGGTAAGGGTTTTGATAGGATCCTATAACCTAAAAAAATATAAAAAAGTATGTGAAATTAAAAGGCTCTAACAAAAACAACCTCAAAACAAACCATATGGAAAAAGGCTCCATACGAAAAAATCATTCAACAACACACTAATTATTGAAATATCAACAAACATCACCTAATCTCCTAAATATAAAACATGGTAAAAAATATTGCAACCACTCAATAGTATTTAGTTATTGATCTAGCCATCTTCTTTGTTTTTGTATTCCTTGTTACTCTATCACATGGTTAAATTGGTCTCTTAGTTAAATCTAGGGTTTCTATTTAACATCAACTTCATTTCTTCAATATCCTCTCTCACCTCTATGAGAGGCTCTATTTCAGTACCCACTAACACCTTTCTAACTTAATCCTCATAATTGGGTCGTTCCCAAAAAACAAGAACCTTTGTATTCCTCCCATCTATATCTCTATAGTCAGGGTTTGAGTTTCATTTTGTGTCGAGCTATAGAATGTCACTCCATCCAAGATCATTGTTTTCCTCTCCTTCATACTTCTTATCTTGATCTTGATCTTCCATGTTTCTGATCTATAACTTAAAAACTAATTCATTCATTCACTTCATAGGTAACTTGTCAACTAATTGGAAATGTGATAGAAATATAAGAAACTAAATTGTCTTCATCGAGATAAATAAAAAGTAAATTTTTTCCTAAAATATAATAAGATATAGAATTAATAAAATCACCTATAAAGTATGAAGCACACTTAATCAAGAGAAAATTTTCCAATTTACAAGTGAAGAGCATATCATGATAAATTAGAGAAAGCATAATGAAGTATCAAGTTTTAAGTATCAAACTTCTCCTTACATTTATGTAGTTACATCCCAACTATTGCACCTCAAATAGGTAATGAACTATGTGAGTTTGATGCCTCTTCAAAGAGGTAATACATATAGGTGGAACAAGGATTCCACAAACCAAACCACTAACCTTTTCAAATCAATATCAAATATTAATATAATTTAATTATTTGTGTTTACTGACCGTGTACATAATTTAGTAGAAATTTCACTTTTATTAATGCTTGTATCATGTTTGGATACGTTTTTAATGTATAATAATTCAAAATACCCTCCTATGCCTCATCTTATAGATCACTCATTCATCATTTATTCATGGACCAATTTTACAATGTCAATCTTCCTTGATCTTGTTATGGCTATAATACCTATCACCGATTCATACTATCGATCAAAGAAAGTTCATACTTAGTTATTGTTGATGATTCTTAATTATGTATAATTTTACAAAAGGAATTTAAATCAAACATTTAAGATATGTTTCTATAGATAAATTAACTCAAATATGATCTTTTATATCTAAGGAATATAGTCCAGGTACAATTCTTGGGACTAAAATAGGTTCATGTTATAGGGTATTCCTCATATATATAATAGGGTATTCCTCATCCTCTATAGATTCACCTCCCTAGTGTTGTTTATAATCTTGGTTTTCCATGTTACCAAACTCTCCAACCTCAAAAGGGTCGACCTAGAAGCCTAACCCAACTATGTATTTCCTTTATGATTGTGTGAATGGGGTTAAAACCATATTTCTATTTCTTTAAGATATAAGCCTTTTTTTTTCCATAAACAAGGGACCTCCCAATTTCTAGAGTGCTCACATAATCCTCCCTTTTAGAAAAGGATAGTATAAATTACCCCTTTGCCATCTACAATTTATACATGGCCTTTAAATATTATATTTACGTTGTAGATTTTCTATTTGCACATTATTATTTAGAATTTTTTAGCTCTCTTAAATTAAGAAAATTACAAAAACTATCATAATAGAGAAATATTATAAATATGGATATTAAATGTCATTAAAACAAATACTCTACCATTTTTAGCATATCTAAAAAAATAGAGATAAAACCGTCTATAGAGGAGTAGAAAATAACAACTATTAAGTCCTTGTTTTTAATTCATTTCAATATTTTCTAGTGTTGATCTAGTATTTTGGAAGTTTAAAAGTTACATTATTGCACATATAAAGGTTTGGACAATTCTAGTGCTATGACAAGATCCAACTCATCAACTGTACATGAATTAATCCACTAAAATCCGTAGATATTTCTATTTATCTAAATTGTATCTCACATATATATCACAAGATATTTTTGACCCTAATATCGACATCCTTTTGCATACCTTCGAACAACATCACCTAGAAACTACATCCTCCTAACAAGCTCACTCCTTAATGTGATCTCCATTCTCCTCATTATAAGCTCAACCTAGGTATAATATCTTAGTCATATCGAATCACTTTTTAAAATAGCTTTCAAAGAGATAATTTTCCTAAGCTACATATTTTGAGACATCCCAACACTGAGTTGAACCCTCAAGGGATTAATCCTTTTAGTTCTCCCTATACTCATTTTATCTCTATTAGAGCTTGATCTAGTCTTTCGTACTAGTGTAATATTTTTGGATCCATGTATTTGTAATAGACCCTAGTTTTAACAAGGCATATCCTTAACATCCTCAAAATAATTACTAAATATGGGATTATAAAAATTATCTTTGATATCCACAAAAACCCTAACTCTATCTAAAAATTAACACAACAAATAACTCTTCTTATGATCACACATAAGTTAGTCTAATTGACCTTACAATAACACATAGAATAATCCCTCCAACTTATATGATGTTGAGAAGATACCACACATAGGAAATAAGAAATAAAACCTAATTTGGGCCTAGTATTGCATTGGCCCTACTGAAATCCTAAAGATTGTTTGTAACCCTATCTCACTTTGCTTTAAATGTTGACTCCTTATTAAATTAAATGATCTAGCACATGTTGGCGACTAGCAATGAGTACTAAGAAACATATATAGTAAAGCTTAGGGGGATTATCCCCAACCGCACCATACATATTATTATTCATAAAGGTTATTAAACAAAGGTATCAAATATAAAAACAAATGGATATAGTATTGTTTTAAATAATTCAAAATATTATTTATCAAATCAGGGAGGGAAGCTTTGAATAGTTATCTAAAAATAATAAACCAAATCATAAAAATGAAGAATAAAAAAATGGTTTTCTTTTATGCATTTCCAGAAAAAAACTTGGTGTAATTTCCTAAAAAATGTTTTTTGACCAATATTTTAATTTCTCCCTTTTGAAAGGGTGCAATGTTGGCATTTTAAATACTAATTCTATATTTTACATTTTTATTCTAATGTTGAGGTTTTTGTAATGCTAACAAACCTATTGTGCATGGAAAAATAGAAAAAAATAAAAAATCATTATAAAACACACAATATTTTTGATATATCCATTAAAAATTTTAAGTAGTAGTAATGACTCTATATCAAACTTATATGTAATTTTTTCATGCTTTAACTTAAAAATTCCAATTCCTAATATAGGTTTAATAAATATGTTTATGGAATCATTCCTATAAATTATTAAGGAATAATAAATACTTTCTACTTACATCTATTTCCTTTATTTCCATTCTTGATGATTATTAGACATAAATCCTAATTTCAAGAAATATGAATATATAAGGAGTTGTCACCATGCAAAAATATGCACCTTTAAGCATGTTTCATTGGTCACATAGATCCCTTTCACATAAAGTCTATGTACAAAGTACCAATTTACTCTCACATATTTTAATGTTTCTCTTAGATGTGGCTACATATATTGAGATGATAATATTCTTCCACGTAAAAGGAGTATATTAAAAGGGAACACATATATATATATATATAGGTTTGGTTTATTAGGTTGATAGTTTATAAAAAGGAAAACCGTTTTGGAGTCATAAGAAACTAATATTTTTCCAATAGTTTTGTTTTAGCACAAAGGAAAGTTCTTATAAATTATTTCTTCATAATTCAAAATGTCTATGAGGAGATAGTTATGTTGCATGAATATCCAGGTTGTAGAGTTGTTTGAAGTTTTATGACTTGTATTCTATAATTATGGATGAAAATTTTTTTGTAGCATGTAAATGATGTTTAACAATAACAAATGAATGACAATGTGTATTCAAATTATAATTTCATCATCATGGGAGGAGACACAAATTAAGTAAAACATGATATAAGATTTTTTGGCATGACTAATAATAATTGATACACTATTTTTAGTGTCTTTGATGAAATAAATAATTTATTTTTTTCCATTTTTAGACTGAATTACACAATTTGATGTTGATGATATTCAAATATGCACAAGAAATGTTGTAGAGAATTGAAAATTTGAGTGAATCTTTTTTAGTACATGAAGAAGTGTAAAATGATCAACTTATAAAAGTTATCTTAAGATGTATTACACCTTCATTTACAAAGTTTATGACCAAAAATAATGTCACATAAGAAAAACCAACCCTTAATTTTTTCTTCAACTTTTTGCACAAAGTCAGATCCATTAAATTTGAAGAAAATCATAATGGCCAAGCAATTAATTTGAATTATAAATGAAGAAGAAATAAAAGTCAAAAAAGAAGAAAGAATCCAATTAGAATTCTAAAAATCTAGAAGAAAAAATCAGTGCCTTATTTGTAATAAGGTGCATGATCTGAAGAGTCTCTTTTATAATGAGATGAATTTTTTTTTTTAAAATTCAAACCAAATTTGTTAAAAAATTCCAAAATTAATAATGTCTTTTGAAACATAGTCTCATGTATATATTAAGAATTAGAATAATAAATAGAAACATCATGGAAATCTAGTTCATGAAGAATATGATGAAGATCATATATTGGCTACACAAACAATAGATGAATCAAATTCTCAGAGTTCCATATAGTATGTATAGAGTAAGAACAACCAAGAATATTATAGTGCCCACTCTATTGACCAATTTTTCCCTTAGGAAAAATTAATCAAACACGACCCTGCACATAAGAAAATTGAAGAGTCGGTTCAGTCATGCGAGTCCACATTTCAAAACTAGCAATCAGGTTACAAACAGGCTCAACAATGGCAACCCGCAATGATTCAACCTAAGAAAAGTAGCAGACTCATGAAAGCACTACATTTTGCTCGATGCAATTCCAAGAGTGAGAGGGAAAAGTGAAACTCAAAACCCCATGGGACTTCGACGTGGAGTCAAAAATGAGGGACCCGCCAGGAAGCGCATATAATTTGTTCACTCGAGGCCCAAATCGGTTAAGTATAAAAGGACCAGCGGAAGGAGATGCAAAGTTCGAGGTGAATACAAATCCTCAGCACAATCCCACCACGTTATAAAGTTGACCGGCCATTAAAAATCTATGGACCGTTGGAAGCCTCCATGTGTCTCAATGGTGCAACATCAAAAGTGCGACAGAGGAGGAATTCCCAAATGAATGTAGGATCACCACGTGGTTAGAGTCTGAGATGGTTTCACCGGCCATTGAAAATTCAAAACTCAAGAAAGACCAGAAGGACACCATATGTCTAATCGGTGCACCTTTAAAGGAAAAATTTGGAGTGTGTTCCCAAATGAGAGCTATCCCTCAACGTGTCACGGTTTGAAAGGGGCCGAACTGGACATTGAATTAGCTAAGGAAAGGGTTAGCAGAATCCTCCACTTACCTCATTGGCACAATTTCAAAGGCACAACCCAAAGAGAGACCCTGAACTAGCGCTAACCCTCCACTTGTCACATGTCCCATGTAAAAAAGGGGACATCGGTCATTGAAAATTCCAAAATCTTGTGGAGGCCACCACATGCCTCATCCGTGCAACTTCAAAGGTAGAATAAAAAGGGAAGGTCCCAAATGAGTGTGAAGCCTCACATGGTCTAAGCCACAAAATTTGAACTAACTGTCAAAAAGGTCTAAGAGCTAGCGGAAGGTGCCATGTGTCAGCTTGATGCAACTTCAAAGATCAACTCTAGAGGCAGGTCCCAAAAAAAGTGTGAGCCCTCCACGTGTCTAGGGTCATACATAGTTTCTCTGCCAGTCAGGGGGACTTAGCCAAAACATGATGAAACAGAGTAGGCCGTAGGTGAGACCAAGTGTCCAACCTTCGTAACTTCAAGAGCAAAGAAGGGGTGAAATCTTAAGAACATGTAGGGCTCCATGAAGATCTCGCATGGGTAAACTCCAAACCCAAAGCAGTTTGGAAAATATTTGGCAAATCATGTAGCCCACCAAGATTTTTAAATGCTTGGATCTTTTAAAATATTGTGAAAGCCCACGATGACCTCAACTACGACCTTAAGATGGACTAAATATAGGCCACCATTCTTGAGACTATCAAATTTTTCCACCACCGTAATGAGGTATTTCTTTCCCAACAAGAAATGGTAATAGAGGTTTGGTTGTGTCATGAGACCCTTTGATTTCGTTGGTGGATTCAATGCATCTCTGGGGTGGTTGAACAGGAGTCTAGATTTCTTCTACCTCCTTCTCTCATTCTTCCTATATATTGTAAGGAGGTGCATTTTTCTAAGGGTTGGACATTTATGCTCCACACCCTCCCTTCTTCTCTTACTTCCAAGTGATTTTGTGGAGTTTTAAGACTTCCATTCAAAATGTAATGTAATTTTGTGCCTCTTGACCATTGTAATTTTGTATCAATATATGGAGCAATAATACAAGTCTGTGGATGAGTTTCAACCATCTCTTACATTCATTATCACCTTTTTTCTCCCATTCTAGTCTTGGTTATTTTTGCATGGTAATTGTATTAAATGTTTTGTGGTTTTGTTCATTATAAAGTAGGTGTTTCAACATTCATTTGGTGTATCACCCTTGTTTTATTAAGTTTATTTCATGCATCTTTCTCAATCCTTTCTCCTTGGAAAGTTAGAGTAGGTTTTAGAGTAAATCCTCTATAATTTTAATGTGTGTAGTTGAATGGAGGAATAAGAGACAACCTTATTCTAGAGAGCTTTCTTAATTCGCAAAGTCCCACACTTTGAGAGATGCTCCATGTTATGCAATCACACTATTAGTCTCAACCCATCGAGTTGAAGACTCCAATAGTGTTGTGATTACGCATCAATACTTTTGGCATGCTCGGTGGGATATAAGTCTTCATTTATATTGCAAAAATATTTATGTGCACTTGTTGTGAGTTCCCATCTTTTAAGAAGATCTAAAATCACACATCTGGAGATTCAAAAAGGGGAGAATCCACTTATTTCAGCAGTCCAAGCTTGGAAGATTCATGAGAAGAATCCAGACAAGGTCAAGAACCAGAGAAGAGGGGCTATTTGTCTATCTACATTTATCCCCTAATAGAACAAGGAGAGGGAGAAGAGCTCAAATATCTCCATCTCCACCAAGCAAGACCTTGTCAACACCTCTACCTAGTAGGCCTTTCATTCAATCGACTAGAGTCCTTTGACCAATCAAAATGGCGCAACCCAATCCTTATGTCAAATTCACTAGCAGCAGCCCAATGGCCCTCAATGCATAAAATCCATTTCCAGTTATAACATTGAAGAATGTTCCATATTTCAACTAGAGAGAACCAGACAACTCCGATTGACCACATCCAAGACATTGCAAATGTCTGTGCAATCCATGAAATAACTGAAATGGACATCATTATTAAGTTATTGGCATCCTCCTTTAAAGGTAAAGCCTTGCAATGGTTTAGGAGTCTAATAGCTAGGGTCTATCCAAAATTGGGATCATCTGTGCATAGCTCTTCATAATCAATTTGGAGAAAAGGGGGACAATTTATCCTTGTTAGAACAACTGACAACCATCAAGAGAGCTCCTAATGAATAGCTGATGGACTTCAACTTCATATTTCAGAGGACGTGGGATAGGATTCCGGTGGCCATGAGACCAACAACTGAAGGTGCTTTTCTATACTTCCTCAAAGATTTAAATTTTGATATTGCCATAATGATTCAATCAATGGGAGGTATAACTATACCTGCAGCCTATAATATTGCTATTAGAGCTGAAAATACTTTTGATTCAAGCTAGTAAGCTAGCACCTAGGCCACCTATGCCTCTATATCCAGAACTAGGAGCTCCTACAACTAGCCAAATACTAGAGTTGAATCCCATTCCAGCCCCTAGGAATCAAAGCAATAGTGAGGCTTCTACTTCTTCAAACACCTCAAAAGAGCTACAAGAGGTTATGAAGCAATTATAGAACCTAGGAAATGAGCTAGTGACTATCAAGAGACAACAAGCTCAAAGTTCTAGGCCATATCAACCTCCAAATCAGTATCAAGCTAGACCCCCATACCAAAAATAGACCACTCAGGCTGGAAATAAAAATCAGAGCCAACGAAAACCTCAAGTTACTAGGCCATTCCGACCATATGATCAAAATGTGGTTTCAATATCGAGGGCCTTGGTTCCAACACAAAAATACATGGTATTGGTATCCAAATTGATTCTCCCTTGGAAGCCAAACAACATCATAGATTTAACAAGATACTTAAAGACAAACAAATCATGGTATAATTCATTTTCTAGCCGGGGAGGGGGTTCAGCTGACTCTTTTTCACTCAGGCATTGGAGAAATGGATAACACCTTCATTAAGGATTTGAACTATCCTCACTACTTTAGGTTGTGCTTTCAACTAGGGTGAGAAGACCCATTTTGTAGCCTTTGTTGGTGAAGGACATGAAGAGATCCTTTTTTGCACAATTTATAGGGGAACATTGAGAAAATATGGTCAATACACCATAATTTATATCTCACGAGTTGTCACTTCTAAAGAATGGAGATATTTTTAAACAAGGTTCAGTTTACTAAAGACACTTAAAACCTACTTGCTTTTGTATATTTTGGTACTAGAATTTGTTCATTTTTAGATACACAAAGACAAACAGGGGTACTTAGGGTAGGATTCATGGTTATTTGAAAATTTTGATGGGGAATTAAGGAAGGTGAAGTGGATTTCACCATATTTTTGAGAACCTTTATAACAATTGGAAAAATCAACAACAAAAAGCTTCAAAAAATATTCCTTCAACCAGAAGGTGTGCATCAATGGAGGCCCAAATCTACATAGTTTCACACAATCTTCAAGAATTCAACACGAAGGCTCAAGTTAAAGACTCAATTAAACATTAAAGATCCCTGGTTCATCACGCCTAAGATACACTCATAGACTTACAAACAATCTTTATCAACAAAATGATAGTAAAGTGATTTTAAATTGTTTATTTCATTATAGGATGAAGGATCTTCTCATAATGAAATTACAAATGCCACTATACTATCATAGGGATGAGATCTTGTGTGATTTAGAGGGATTTTAACATAAGATTGCAATAGGAACATCAAAACCATTTGAATACATTCTGAAATAAAAGAAAACATAATTTTTCCCAAGATCAACATAGATTAATTCGAGATCTATTAGATTTATCAGTAGGGGAAAGTTTCTTGAACAATCTCAGAGCTTGTCAATGGTTATACACTTGCAACCATCTTGACATGATCAAATCTAAAACACAAGAGATTAATAAGTTTCTCAAATGGTCTCTCAGGAAGATGGGCTTTCTCAAATTTTCTTGTAAAAATTAACCCTTGACCATTTGTAAGAGTAATCTCATTGCATTTATACATTTCACTTGCTCACTTATCCAAAATTTTTCCCCAAAGATATGAATATTTGAGGAATCCTTTTCTTGTTACAAGTTTGTCTTAGAAAGTGATGTTTAAAAAATTTACACGCATAAGCTGCCAGGTGGATAAATCATGAATTGATCACATTTCTCAGACTCTCAACCATGACTGGGATGCCATGCCATAACTTTTTGACAGTCCTTCTAATCATTCTTTTATTCTGTCGTGTGAGAAATCCCCTTTTTAATCATTTTCGAGTGGCTCCATATAGGTGGATCTGACAAGTAATCCTTTTTACCCTCAAGAATATACCTTGAGAAATGAGTGCCCTCGCATGGATTCTTGCATTCATGTGCTGCGAGTCCAAGTCACCCAAGTGCAAAGGGGGAGTCATTGGAAACATCCATGTGTTTCCTTGGCGTAATTGCAAAGGTGAATTCCGAGGTAGGTTCCCAAATGAGCGCGGGCCTTCCACATGTTCAAGACCCTAGAGAAATGCATCGGTTGCTTGAAAAGTTAGAGTATGGAAGGCCTACAGGAAGCTTCTACGTGTCTCATCAGTTTTTCTTGTATGAAACTCAAAATAAGTAATCTCAAACAAGCATGGGCCTTCTACATGTCTAGGGTCTGACAAAGTTACCCCATTGGAGTCGCAACTCACTTTTATATCTTTACATCATTTGAAAAAGAGATTAAAAACTCCAAATTTCTCCATTGACCCACTTCCTTTTTTTACTTTTCAAATGTTAACTCAAACATGTAACATCGCTCTATCCTCTGTGGGGTTGTGGATCAATTTATAACTTTGATACTTTTTCACAAAAAGCCAAAAATATTCAAAATGTTCCAATGATCTGCCTCTCCATCCTTGTCTTGAAAAATGGCCACGTGTCCATCTTCGGGGTCAAAGTATGAATTTTTCCCTTCTAGTTCATGTTTTGTGAATAGCTAATCAAAAAAACTATCGGGGCCATTTTTTCGCATTTTTACAAATGTGATAAAAGTGACAAGTTTCACAAAAATACCCACGGGCCGCATCCAATCATAAAGGACCACGTTTCCATGATGTTGTGAAAAAAATTTGATAGGAAAACATGACATGTGGAAAAATAAAGGAAGGGGAAAACCTGAATTCATGCCCAAATTACAAATTCTTTCTCATGGATAGAGAAATGGAAAACAATATTTGGACTTAATGTGATCAACGACCCAAGGAAAGGACTAACAATGGAAACCAAATGAAGGAAAATATTTCACACATCCATACAGAGACAGAGAATACTTCAAATGATGAAGATTGAGAAATTTTGAACAAAAGGATCATATTAAATTGAGCACCAACACATGGCTCAAGAATATGATTGGTGTTTCCCATACAATCAACCTCATAATCATTCAACGTGTTTCAATGGTGCCTTGAATTAGGCTTTGATGGTATAGACCATTGGTGTAGAACAAGAACCAATCCAAGAAAGAAATAAGTTGTAGGAATCAACTCAGCGATAAGTACCTTTGAATGAGACCACACTTGTCAATTGGTAGGCTGTAGATTTTTGAGGTGTGAACCAAACCCCTTCTCAGAGTGTAGCGGCCAACACACAATCCAAGAAAAGGACTATTGAATAAGGACAACCATAAAATTCAAATGATCTACAACCAAATATCACTCAACAAGGTGTCAACAATGAAAGTACAACTCTTAATGTGCAGGATCAGCCCAAGCCGCTTTCTAAACCATCCCAAGAGCCCGTTGGAATAGGTTATGCATGAAAGAAGACAGAGCAAGGAAAGGGACATAATATAGATAGTTCATCTCTGTTCAACTTAATTGAGTAGATGAAGAAAATGAATTTAAATATCTCAATGTGGGAATCATTAGCTATCCCATGGCAAAGAGACCTATTGCAAGCTATGGCAAACTTGTTAGCATCAAGTCAGCCACCCAATCAACAAGACAAGGTACTTACCAATGCAGCTCAACAAGGAGCATCAGATCGAGGAGGCCATCAAGGTAAAAATTTGAAGCCCCCTCCATTCTATATCTCATTGATCATAGGAGATAAGTTGATACATAATTACATGATTGATTTGGGAGCAAGTAGCTTTGTGATGCCAAAGAAAATTGCAGATCATTTGGGTCTAAAGTATGAGCCAGTGCTAAAAGGAGTAGTGAAAATGGATGGAACAATAGTAGGAATTATTGGGGTCATTAAGGGGTTAAGCCTCACATTGCATGCATTTCCAAATGTCACAGTCTTGCAAGATGTGTCTATCATTGACATCTCACCACTCTTTGCATTATGTTTATCAAGGGATTTCATGGCCAAAATTGGTGGGTACCTATCTGTGGATTGGTCACACATGCTTTTTAGGATGAGATATGGAGCCAAAACAACCATTTGGTCTTAGCCCATTGTTAACTTTCACATAGAGCCTCATGTACCATGTCGATTATTGTAAATTGTTCAACATTTAATTAAGAAGATTACCCAAGCACCTATGAGGTAGATACCAAGGTCAAAAGTATTCTAGACTTGACTCTAGATGAATGGGCAAACAAAAGGTATGCTTTTGACTCTTATAAAGAAATGGAATAATCTAAGCTAGGATTATTTTGTTTGCATGAAGAGAATCAACCTCTTCCTAGCATTACCAAGCCATACCACAAGGATGATAATGAAGTATGGCAATTATTTTTTGATGGCTCAAGGAGTAGACAAGGCATAGGAGGAGGAACTATGCTCATTTCGCCACAAGGTATGAAATATTACTTAACTTTCCATTTCCAGTTTTCTTTCTCAAACAACATAGCTGAGTATGAAGCCTTAATCCATGGATTACATTGGGGAAGAAAGAGAGGCATTAAAATTTTACAAGTATTTGGTGATAGTGAGCTAATTGTGAATCAAGTCAGAGGAAAAAATTCTGCAAAGAATGACCTACTCAAGAGCTACAAGAACAGGGTATGGGACCTAATTGAAGACTTTGAAGCTTTCAACATTGTGTCCATACCTAGGAAAAAGAATGAAGCTGCAGATAGGATTGTAGCAGTTGGAGCAACATTTGATGTGGTTGATAGTATCAAAAGAGGAAAAACACAACCACATATCCATGTGATTGTAAGGCCAGTAGTTCTAGACAATAACACAAGTTGGCAGGTGTTTGAAAATGATCAACAAATCATAAATTTCCTACAAGAAGAGGCTGAATTCTCAGCTAGGAATCAAGATAAATTAGAGCAGTAGTATGGGGATCAAGTAGTGCAGCTGCGGACCAAAAATCTTCCCAAAGGTTTGGTGACACTGGAGTCAATATTCAATCCTAATGACCAATTTCATAAAGAGAAAGAAAACATTAAGGTCAAGGGAGATGATTCAGAACCTATTTTTGTTGGGGAAGGAAAGACACTCCAAATTGGCAAGGTGACCATTGAGCAAGAGAGATATGAATTCATACAACTTTGCCAATAATTTCTAGATGTTTTCGCTTGGAGTTATGAAGACATGCGAGGATTCAATCCAAAGTTGGCACAACATACAATAGAAATGGATCTAGAGGCTAAGCCCATCAGGCAAAAACAAAGACTAGTCAACCCACACATTGAGCCTCTAATGAAGAAAGAGCTAAACAAATTGATAGAGGCAAGCATTATATTCCCAATCAAGAATTCAAGATAGGTTGCAAACTTGGTACCAATCAGGAAGAAGAATGGATGAATTAGGTTGTGCATGGATTTTCGAGACTTGAATAAAGCATCTCTCAAAGACCACTACCCACTCCCTTCAATGGAACAAATCTTATAGGTAGTATTTGGCTTAGAAAAGTTTCTCTCCTAGATGGATACTCAGGGTATAATCAGATAATGGTGAATGAAGATGACTAGTTCAAGACGGTTTTCACCAATAAGTGGAGCACCTTTGCCTATAAGAAGATGTCATTTGGATTTTCTAATGTTGGGGCCACCTTTCGAAGGGCGATGGATATGACATTCAAGGGGTTGATCAACAAAATAGTATTGATATATCTTGACGATATCACTATGTTCTCAAAAAATGTAGCGAGATCACCTTTTCCATCTAAGACAGGTATTTCAAAGATGTAAGAGATTTGGGGTATCATTGAATCCCAAAACATGCACATTTTTGGCTCACGAAGGCAAGCTCCTAGGCCATATTGTGTCAAAGGAAGGATTGACGATCGAACCGAAAGAGTTGAAGCAATTCGAGCATTTCCCTTGCTAAGTCATAAGAAGGATCTTCAGAGTTTTCTAGGAAGAATCAATTTTCTCTGTAGGTTTTTGCCAAATTTTGCTACTCTTGTGAAGCCAAGAATACTTGATGTTGAAAAGGAGAATGGAATTTAGGTGGAAAATTGAGGGAAAGGAAAATTTTGAAGCCATGAAAGAAGCCATATCCGAATCTCCAACTATCATCAATCAAGACTTATCCAAGGACTTCATGCTTTATGACTTTGGTGGTGTGAACACGGTTTACGCAATCCTAGTGCAACAAAACAAAGTGGGGTCTGAACATCCAGTTTCCTTTTTTAGTCAAGGCTTTGAGGACAATGAAGTGAGGTAATATTTCATTAAGAAACAGGTCCTTGCGGTGATCAAGAGCTTAAAGAAGTTTAAACACCTAGTCTCAAACAACTATTAGTGTGAGTTATCCTATGTGTCCTCCTCTCATGTTGGAGGGTCATCTCACATGGGTTATGTTTAGGGTTAGGTTTAGGGTTTCATGTGTGTCATGCACTAGGGTTACTCAAAGACCCTATATGTACCCCTTTTTTATTCATTTATGAACATGCCAAGACACTCCGTTGTCTTTCCTCTATGTAAGCTCTGTTTCGTTGAGCAAGTTTTTCATTGCTATCACTAGAGATTTCACAATTCCATTGGAGTGCAACTACTTCTTGGTGCCTCATTTCTGATTTGATTCTCACAAAATCTTTCCATGGTATCAGAGCTAGGTAGTTAAGCACACCAACCCCAAAGTAGTGTTGGGATGGGTGACCTCTGGGAAATTCCTAGTGTCACTGCCTCCTAATGTCGTTGGGCCTAATTAGGTGTATACGTGGTGGGCCCAGAGCTCACGTGGTTGCATCCGGCTTCATCATGTGGGGGTGTGTTGGTGTAGCAGCTGATTAACATGATGAGATCCCTCTCCACCATCAGTTTGAGATTTTGGTGTGACGAAATGCGTACTTGATTTGTTTTTTTGTTGTGATTACTCTTACTTGGTTTCGTTATTTTACTCTACATCCAAGTCTTTTGATCACTATTTTCTGGAAATTATCTTGCTAATATCTCTAACAAGATTTCTCAAAAAGTTTTTGTGTTTTTTTCTTGTGCATGTTGTCTGTGGTTGCAAGATCCTTGAGTTCTTCAGTCGTGGTTGCTCATCAACAAACTACTATCCCTCGAACCATTTTTGGACTGTTCAAACTACCATCACTATTCATTCATGCGTGGCCTGATTTTTTTCTTCATTCTAGGCATTTTTTATTGTTCGAATTTTTAATCATCTGCCATGTTTTTATGCTTCACGAGGCATTTTTAATCATCTACCACGTTTTTTTGCTTCACAAAGCAATTTTTTAATCATCTGCCACATTTTTTTTGCTTCACAGGCATTTTTTATCATTACCACATGTTTTGGGCGTGGGCAAGCTAAAATGCGGCTGTCTGAGTGTTTTTTGACTCTTAGGTGTTCTTAATCGTGTTCCGGCATTTGCATGGACTATTGACCTTGTTTCACACAAAGGACTGTCTTCTAACCAAACGCCTCCTTAAAAATCTTCTGTCGCGGCCTCTTTCTTGTTGTCCACACACAAGTACAAGTAAAGTTTTTTGGGACAGCTGTTTTGGTACGTTTTTCTTTCCTTCTTTTTTTAAAACTTCCTTCACAAAAACAATCGCTGCCTTTCCCAAAATATGAGATTTTTTTCTAAGTTTTGTTTTTGTTTGGTCAAACAAATCAATTTTTTTGGTAAGTTTTTAAAAGTTCTCTAACTTCACCGTGATTTTTTAATATATGTCAAGTTTCTACAACTCATTTAGAAATTTGTTTTTTAAATAGAAGTTTCTATATATATTTAAAAAATCTTCATCTAAAAATCTTCCTTAGATTAGATCTAATTAGATTTCATTAAATTAGATCTAATTTTATTTAATTTCACATTATCTAAACACTAAATTTCTTTGGCACTATAATTTGGTCTATTGGCTTTGTTTTTTTTAACCTTGTGTCGAGTGCCGAAGACGAAGGGTGAGGTCTGGATTGGCAGGTGGCTAATCCCCCCTCGCAATACAAACAAAACCTATCTCAAATTCCATGTTGTTTCCAACGAGCATACATACAACACCCTTTGCATGTGTTTAGGGAAATTTTATAATCTGTTTGCAAGCTTCTTGGCTTTTTCTCATCAAATTGCGGGAATTGGTTTTTTATAATCATTGATTCGTTGCTCGGTTTTGAGAACTTCTTTAGTCAAGTTGCATGTTTTTCACACTCTAGATGATTAGATCATTATAGTTGTAAATGCACTAATTTTATAAAGTGCCGCGTTCTCGGGGTGTCTTTGTATTGCTTAATTCAGCTCATTTTTTTGAGCTTTGTTCTATTCCTTTTTTCGTGGACTTGTGAGCGCATCCGCCATAGTATTACGACAAAGGGATTCTTTCATGTGATGTGAGACACTTTTTCTCACCACCAGGGTTGGCTTTCACCTCCTTTCTATTTTTTACTTGTGCTTGTTTACGGTGTTCCTCTTTTGTTGTGCTCCACGAGACAACTGCTTGCGGTCTCTTCTCTTGTGTGATATTACGCTAATTACAAGATGAGTTACCAAGCGTTTCAAATGACACACACGGACCCAATTGTAATCAACGCACTAAACTATAAAGTGTCGAAAGCAGGGGGTTGTTATTGTCTTGGGTGGTTGTGTTTCTTTTCTACATTTTTTTCTCTCTCTCTCACTATGGATGCACTTTTAATTCCTTTTCTTACGTCGTTAAACTTTTTCGAATGGAGATTGAAAATAATAATGAAACTAAGGGATAAAGGGTTATACCGCATCAACATGGGAGCGAGAGGCCCAGAACAAGACGACGAACTGAAAAATCTAAGTGGTTAAACCGTAGTGATGAAGCTTTAGGTCTTCTCTACATGTCTGTTTATCCTAACTTGCTCTTCCACATTGAGGCATTTGAAACACCTACATCTGCGTGGAAAATGTTGAATATGATTTTTGGACAACTAGATGACATGAGAGCACATGAGTTTTAAAATGAACTACTAGGGTTAAATCCTAGTGACTTTGAAAACCTATAAGCCTTCTTCTCAAAAAAATTCCACATTTAGATTATTGGTAAAAGGATGTCAAGTAGAAAATAAATATTCAAAACTGATCTTGTCGATTATCTCTAAGCTAGGTCTCGAATATTCTATCTTCGTGTCAACTTTCTACGCTACAAAAGTTGATTTGGGTGATACTTGGATGATGCCCTCCTTTGACTATTTTTCATCCCAAATCATTCAAGAACAGGAAAAACTCATTCAAATGGGGTCTCTCAAGTCCAAGTCACATGCCCTTGTAACAAGCACTAGCAAGGGAAAGAAGACTGAAAAGAAGAAAGAAACTAAGGCTCAACCTAAGAAAGAAACCAAGATCAAACCTAAAAATGACACAAACAATTCGACTTCGAGCCTAGAGTGCGAAAAGCAAGTATTTGTGTTCCTATTACAAGAAGATTGGTCACGAAGAGCAACACTTTGTTTTAAGAAATGAGATTTATCACTTATCTCATTTACTTGAGAAAAATAAAATAAGTGCTCCGAAGGCCGAGTCTTCTATTGCAAAAGGTGTTAGAAATGACAAGAAGAAAGGAAAGGCCCTTGTAACCAAATGTTCTCCTTCATCAACATGGATTATAGATTCCGGTGCCTTGCACCACATGGGTTCTTTTCATGTTGAATATTCCAACATCGAACCTTGTGGAATGTCCCAAATCATGATGGGTAATGACACGACAGTGTCGGTTTCCGGTAGTGGATTGGTAGAGATGGATGGGGGAACATTTAACCAAGTGTTGAGGATTCCTAATCTCTCTACCAATCTCCTATCAGTTTACCAAATTACTCACCTTGGTGAAGGAATGTGAGTGGAATTTGGTCCTAACTTGGTGATTATTCGTGAGCTTAACAATGACACTATAGTGGCTGAGGGAAAGGTAGATCACCGTTCACGGTTGTACACCTTCTCCAACTTTACTTCTGATTCTACGCCCACTTCCTTGCTCACTCATGCAAATGAGGTTAGTAAGCTATGGAATGAGCATTTTGGACATCTAAATTATCACTATCTTGAAAAATTGAGTCAAAACAAAATGGTCAACAGGTTGCCTTGCATCAAGTTTTCTAAAGGTCTTTGTGAGGGTTGTACCCTTGGAAAGCATCTTGAAAATAACTTTGACAAAGGAAAATCTTGGAGAGCCACTCATCCCTTGGATCTTGTTCACAATGATGTTTTTGGTCAATTTCCTTCTCCTTCGTTTACTAGAGATCTTTATGTGCCAACCTTCATTGATGACTATTCATGATATACTTGGGTATATTTTCTTAAGCTTAAGTCTGAAGTCTTTGAACATTTTCAGGACTTTAAGGCTCTTGCTAAGAAACAGTGGAATGGTCTATCAAGGTTCTTCGAACTAACAATGGAGGTGAATATGTAAACAATAGGTTCATGGATTTATGTACTTCTGAAGGGATCTCTTTGCAACATACAGTTGCTTATAGCCCTTCGTAGAAAGAAAGAACCGTACTCTGAAGGAGATGGCCACTTGTATGATTCACTCAAAGTCTCTTCCTCTACAGTATTGGGCCGAAGCAGTGAATTGTGCAAATTACATTCGAACCTTGTTCCACACAAGGCAAATGATAGAGGGTGACACCCTTTGAAGCTGGTTTGGACACAAGCCCGATGTTGAGCACTTTCGAGTCTTTCGGATCTGTTGTCCACTCAAAATTCCCGCTCCGATAAGAGTTAAATTTTCAAAATTTTGAGTTTAAGGGTTTTTCTCTCGAAGTGCCTAAGTCGTGAAATTGAAAAAATCGTGTTTTGGGTCATTCTGTGTGATTTTCGAGCTGTCGGAACTTTTTGTCCCATCTGTCCCAAGTCCGAAAGTGCATTCTGTTACTGACCGGCCGAAATCCTGAAGCTGTCCCATTTTCGGGCCCATCGAGAATTTTGTCCCAAGTGTCCCAAAACTTATTTTGCGTGTTGTTCCAATTTCGGCCGAATCATCCTTCCCATGTACTTCGCACTTTCTGTCCCAAATGTCCCAAAGTTAAAAAGTGCGAGCTTTCCCATTTTCGGCCGATTTGCCCAGAACCACGTCCTTCGCGTAATTTTGTCCCAGTGCCCCATTTTAAAAAGTGCGAGATTTCCCAATGTCGGTGAGCCGGTCAAGTCGCGTGCCAGAACTTTTTTCCCGAATGTCCCAAGTCCAAACGGGCCCTTTGTTCCAATTTCGGCCGAAACACCCGAATCGCGTACTTCGCACATTTTCGTCCCATTTGTCCCAAATGCATTTGTGCGTCCTCTCCCTGTTTCGCCAAACCGGCCGAGCCGCGTGTTTCGTGCATTCGCTTCTCAATTGTCCCAAGCGTACCAAGTGTCATTCACACTTAGTTTTTCCCGCTCACTTCTGAGTATGATGCTTTTCAAATTGGTGGTTGTGTATTCAATGCGCATTAAATTCATTCCTCTCTCCAAGCGGCTATATAACGAGCATTTCCCCTTTGCATTTTTCGCATTGCTTCCATGCTATCTTTGCTCGAACCCTTGCAATTTGAAAACTTGTGCAAATACCCCTCCCTTTACAAATTCATTCCCGAGTATAGGTTGCAGCTCCAAGACTGTCAATATGATGATCAAGTTTCAGGGACAGGAGCAAGTTTCTCCGCTTGAGTCTGTTGTTAGCAACATTGGGGACATCGAAGCTCGTCATCTCGACTTCGGTGATTTTTGGGCAAGAATGGCAATGCAAACCCTACTCTACTCGATAGCACAAACGATTCATGATAGCGGTTTGGCTTTTGCGGTGGTTTCCCAATCTCGATGCGGTGTGCGATCACGTGCTTTCATGCGGAGCTCACTTCGACCCCGCCTCGAGCGAATGACGAATGTACATGGGGAACTCATTCCCAAGTGCCGGCGCTGCCACCATTGGCGCTGCTCACTGGATTCCCGAGTTGGACAACGCTATAGTCGTCTCCCGAGATCAAGCACAGACCCTATTCGATCAAGACAGTGACAAATATAAGGCGCGAGTGGCGAAGTCTTGGTTGAAGAACCCTAAGAAAGGTGCTTCTCGCCTAACCAAAACCCTCTTCCGAGCAGATTTCAATGAGGAATTGTCAGACTTCATAATCCTGCTGGCTCGGGTTATGGGTTTGCCCTCCACCAATGAGTTTCATTTCTGGATGTGCCCGCTCATCAGCATGGTGTGTGAGGGAACACAAAACATCAACTGGGTAGAGATCATCAGTATGAATTTGGCGGAGCAGCTATCCAACGTTCAGCAAACAAAGAAGTTCTATATGACTTCATACCTGATGTATACCCTAGCAGCATCAAGGCAGTGGTTTGGTTTCTCCTATATAGATGCACACAAAGATGATCCAGTGTATGCCTATTGCCCGCAGTTCACCCTGGAGACCAGCAATCGGAATTTCAGAAGGGTCAATGATGCTTTCACCATGTACGTGGTCAGATTGCTCGAAGGTGATACTGCTAGAAGGTTTTCAGATGAAGCCATGAACCTGATATCGCAGTATGGAGCCTATTTCATCCAATTCAGGAAATTTTCCTATATCAGGCTTGCTGGCTATGAAAGCACTCCTCTACGGCTTCCCATGTTCTGCAATGATAAAATGGCTTTGATAGAAATATGCAGGCAACTAGACAAGTTGCACAGAACTTGCAGAGACAAGAAGATTTCTGGCTTACACTTTCCCATCTCTCTGGGAAACTACACATGCAAAACAACTCGGGCGCTCAGAACATAGAAAGAGCCCTGGTCCCTATCACTGTTCATTTCTTCAAGCCAAGAACCTGTTTTGACTTGAAGAAGTTCATTGAACAGAACATCAAGATAGTCTATCATCATAGGGCAGATACAGAAGACTACTGGGCTGACTGTGCAGATGATTTTGAAGCCAGAAGAAGGCATTGTGGCAGGTTCTCCCTGCAATTGATCCAAGAACTCAGTCTGTACCAAGTTCCTGAAGGTCTCCAGGATGACAATTCTGATCTATACTCTTATGAGTATGAAAATGTGATTAAGCATTAGGAAATATATATTAGTGCTCCATTTGTATGGGTGAATAATAATTACATGTGTAATTATTATTATGATAAATTAGTGAAAGTACATTTACTATGTAAATGTAAATAGTAAATGTAAAATGTGGTTAGTATGTGGTAAGTTAGTAAGTTAGAATAATAAAACAATTAGTATTGTTTTATTATTATATTGGTGAGAGGTTGAAACCATATGGGTGTATGGTTGTATATGAAGACAAATGTTGTTGTAAGGATTGTTATTTTACATCTCCTATATAATGGAGTGTATTGAAATAGTGAATTAATGAATATATAATATAGAGTTGTTGATTTCAATTATTTTCTGTAGCTATTTCATGGATTCTTTGTATTAGATCAGATTAATTTCTACATTTGGTACCAGAGCAGGTTAAATCTGTCTCGAAGATGATCTTGTAACTTTTGTTTCGCGATCTGGGTTTCTCCAAAATTTTGTGTGTGGAATTATCTATTATACAGGAAGCTACAGTAGAAATTTCAGCAAAACCCAGTTCACAGTTTGGGAGAAACGTGCAATTTACTATACAGCACATTGATCACTGTTGTTTTTTGAAGAAATCAGAGAATCAGAGGTAATTCAAATCTGCATTCAATTTTTTTTGGATATTTAGATTCAGAAAAATGGATACACCATTAGATAAATTTAATGGGTTGAAATTCCATACATGGAGAGTAAAAATTCAGATGCAGTTAATGAATAAAAATCTATGGAGGATAGTAGATGGAAATGAAAAAGCACCTACAGATGTAAGCAAAATTGTAGAATGGGAAACTAGAGATGAACAAATAACAAATGAAATTGACTATAATTATGAAGAATTTCTATACTAAGTGAATTTACTGGAGGATGGAGGCAAACGGAGGTTGGAGGTCATTCAGCGACCTCTCGTCAGTCGCCAACGACGGGGCCGCATAGATGGTTTGGTGACATTTTTGTGGTGTATTTGCTTTCAGCTTGTGTCGTGTGCTTCTTGTCATATTTTTCAGAGTTCCAGTATCAGTGTTCCTGTTTACAGTGTTCGTGATTGAATAAGTGGAAATTTCACATTGAGGGGGGGAACATCATTCCAATGTTCCATTTCCAGTATGTCAGCTTTTTCTATGTATGTATGAGCAACAGATTTCAGTAGGATTTCCTATGTTATTTCCTGCAGTGAGATAGTGATGAGAGTTGTTGATACTACTGCATCATCATGATATTGTGGTTGTTAGTTATCCAGAAAAACTATCCAGAGGTTGTTGGTATTGTCCTCAAAAACCATCATTGTGTGGTTGTTGGTTAACCACTTGGAAAACCATCCAGAGGTTGTTGGTATTGTCCTTGAAACCATCCAGATCATGAGCATGCTACGTAGCGGCACGTTGCAGTACAAAGCAGGTTTTCCCATGTTCGCACTAAGGGGGGGAATGTTAGGAAATATATATTAGTGCTCCATTTGTATGGGTGAATAATAATTACATGTGTAATTATTATTATGATAAATTAGTGAAAGTACATTTACTATGTAAATGTAAAATGTGGTTAGTATGTGGTAAGTTAGTAAGTTAGAATAATAAAACAATTAGTATTGTTTTATTATTATATTGGTGAGAGGTTGAAACCATATGGGTGTATGGTTGTATATGAAGACAAATGTTGTTGTAAGGATTGTTATTTTACATCTCCTATATAATGGAGTGTATTGAAATAGTGAATTAATGAATATATAATATAGAGTTGTTGATTTCAATTATTGTCATGTATCTATTTCATGGATTCTTTATATTAGATCGATTAATTTCTACATAAGCACACCCCTCTGGAGGACCTGGATTGGAACAGGAAAGAGAGAGATGATCTGGCTGAGATTCTTGCTCCAGTCTTAATCAGGACTAGGGTCTGGTTCAGTAAGAAGATCCGAGAATTCAAGAGGCACTCAGGAGAATCTAGCTCCAAAGGTGATTCGACGCCAATAAGAGAGGCATCAGTTCCAGAGTCTGGAACACCAGTGAAAACCCCTCCTGCCTCAGCAACTCAGGGACCTGTGGAATCTACTCCTTCTCCATCTACCCAGGTATACAAGAAGAAACTCAAAGAGGTAAAGAAGGAGCCTGCAGAGAATGACCCTCCAAGAAAACAGGCAGAATTTCCTATAGGGCCAGAGAACATTATTGTTCTCATTGAAAGTGAAGATAGTGAGGTGCCTCCTCCAAATGTTCCTGAAAACCTAGCAGATAAGGACAAAGAGGTCCAGAGCATTGAACTCCCGGGTGCTACTGATTCTTCTACTACCATTGCCTCCAATGCTCTACTCACATCTCAAATTGAGTCGGCCAGTGCACATACCCCGAGTGTTATGAGCTCCTGTCTCTTGGTCCCCTTGCTTCTCCTACATTCTTCTTCCTCTTTCGCTTGGGTGCAATCTCTTGTTGAAAAAGGAAGAGAAAATCCTCCTCTCAAAGCTTGGGACCAAATTTTGATGTTGTTGCACCTTGTTGGGCACCACTCCTTCTCATGCCAAGAAAGCCGAACTACTTCGGTGATTGTGTCGATGCTCAAGGTCAGCGGTTCTTGGAGATTTCTAAGCCTACGGTGGATAAGTCGAATCGGACTTGCGACATCGACTTGGAGCTTTCAAGGATCCCTATGGGAGAGTCTACCCCCGAAGGTGAAATTCATAACCTCCGAGAAACAGATCACCGAGAGTCATTGGAAGGGTAGAGAAAGGCGTGAGACTATTGAGCAATGGAAGAACAAGCCCAAGTTCTCACAAGTTTTATCAAGTCAATTTTGTCTAAGGACAAAGTTTTGGGCCCTACCCCTTGACGCTCTACCGCCTCCGGTAATTCTAAGCCAAGATGAAGTGCAAAGTATTAAAGATATGCACAAGTATTCTGTCTATGGCAGAGCTATTGAAGCCATGGTAGATGACATGCTTGTTGCTGGGCTAAACTTCATCGATGAAGCTTTTAAACTACATGGAAAGGTAGACAATTTGCAACAGAAGCTATCCTCTGCTATTGGGGTTATGGATAAAGAGCTTAAACTCTGGAGTAGTTGCATTGTAGACCTTCGCCTCATGGGACAGACAGATGAGAACATCTTACTGGCGAATAAGATTTTCGATGATGCCAAAGACAATCTATCAAAATCCTGGGTCTACAGCGTAGAGTGGAAAATCAAAGTCCTGGAGGAAGTCAGGAGAAATGAAGAACAAATTTGTGCGAGAAGGGAGAAGCTTTCAAGACACTGGCAGCTGCTGCTTTCAAAGATATACATTGTCATCTTCAAGATGAAAACTCTGGTGTTTCCTTGTCCTTGCAAGAAATCAAATCTCAGTTCAGAGCTTTTGTCAAGGATCATCTATTCAAGGAAAGCTCCATCTCTAAGGAAAAGATGAAGGAAATTTGTTCTCTTGATGCTTATCAAGAAGCAAACAAAGACTATCATACTCACGTCGAGTTTGATAAAGAGATGGAGAAATGTCTCGGGATTTTGGACTCGATCTGCAGCCAACACGTCAATCCCTCGTGGCGTAGATATAGCTAGGTCATTGAAGAAATTCGGGTAGCGGATTTTGAAGACAGTGGGTCCCTCCCGATGGCTGGCCACTGTCTTCTTCCCCTTTCTTTTCTCTTCTTCCCTTTCTTTTCGTATTCTTTGTAATTAGTTAAGGTATTGCAATCGCGATCCTTAACTATTCTTTAGTTAAAAGAAACGGTTACGAAGAGTAACTGACTTGTAAGCTATATAATGGCCTTTCCACGCCATTTTGAAGGAGGAGGAAGAACTTGGATATTTGCTGAAAGTGTAAATAGATCTTAAAGAAATCAATACAAAAAGGGCTTTCCATTCTGTGTCTATCTAATTCTTGTTATCTCTGTGTTTTCCTTTAATATTGTGAAGATCATTCTGTTCTTAACTCGTTAGTCTCTCTGATTGCATACTGTTCAGTTTTGCCAATACAGTGATCTTGTATAACTAAGAAGGAACTTTGTGTCCTTGATTAAAAAATCTGAAGAAGGTTATTTATGGAACTTTGTGTCTTTAAATTTAATCTCATTCAGCCAACGCAAATGATCTTGTCTTAAATTCTTTGAAGCTTCGCATACACGAAGAATTATTCTGCTATCTATAATTCTGAATGTTGCTATTCTGCTCATCTTCTTATTCCCTTTCCTCAGTCCTTGTGTAACTAATGATCTTTGTAAAAAAACTTTCGTAATATCCAAGTTTGACCATAAAACAATGTTCTGTACATTTGTAAATAAGTTCGTTTCAGAATAAGGGAACCTCTCCCATTAAAGAGGAGGGACTTTTTGTCCCCTGACTGTTGCTCTTCTAAAAAGTCCTATTTGACGACCAACAGGATCCAAGGCTATGGCTCAGATTCCCAAGAAGAAATGCAAGGCCTTGGAACCAAAATCCAAACCTTGTATCTTTGTAGGGTATCTTGATTTTGTGAAGGGATATTGATTGATGAATTCTACTTCTCATGAGCTATATATTGAGAGAAGTGTTAAGTTGGATGAGTCTTCTTTGAATTCTACTTCCCCACCTATAGAGGCTCTTCACTCGCTGATTCAAATTCTAACTCATCAGATGATGATACTATTGAGCGTGCTCCTCTTCGGATCATACCGACCATTAGATCTTTGAGTCTTCTGATTATGATAGTAGTGATGATGAGGAATATGTCCCTTCTCACTCAAGTGAAGAATATTCTGACTCTGAGCTTGATCCTCCTTGTCCCCTTTAGGCCAGAAAACTTTGCAAAGTGCTTTGGAGATTTAGTTGGAGATACTTCGGATATGAGACGTACTCGCTCGAGATTTCATTGGACCCCACACTTTCTTCACCTCTGCTTCTAATCCACGGTCATTACGGGAGGCTTCTGCGGTATTCTGAGTGGGATTACGCCATGGATGATGAGTATTCCTCTGTCATGAAGAACGATACTTGGGATCTCACCACTCTTTCAAAAGGAAGAAAAATTGTTTGGTGTAAGTGGGTGTTCCGAACAAAGTATGGAGTAGATGGAGACGTTGAAAAGTTTAAAGCATGATTAGTAGCTAAGGGTTTCTCCTAGATAGTTGGGGTTGATTATACTGAAACCTTTTCTCCGGTTACGAAGATGACTTCTATTCGACTGACCCTTGCCATTGCCACAACAAACAAATGGAAATTCCATCAAATGGACGTTAAGAGTGCCTTCCTTCATGGTGACCTAGAGGAAGAGATCTACATGGAACAACCTCTGGGTTATTTCCAAGATTCCTCCCTCATTTGTAAGTTAAAGAAGTCTCTTTATGGCACTGAAATAAGCCCCTCGGGCTTGGTATGCCAAGATGGACTCCTTACTTACATCAGGGTTTACTAGGTGTCACTCTAATCGAAATGTTTATATTCTATGGCAAGATGACTCCATACTCATTCTTGTTCTCTATGTTGATGACTTTTTGATCACAGGTAGATCTTCGTCTATTATTGATTCTATGAAAAGATCACCTTAGCCAACAAGTTTTCTATGACTGACTTATGTCTACTTCATTACTTCCTTGGGATCCATATTTCACAATATGACTTGGGAATATTGATTTCACAACCTAAGTATTCTCTTGATTTACTAGCTCGGTTTCAAATGTTCGATTGCAAGTCTTCTCCTACTCCTTTTCTTTGCGGGGTTAAGTTGGTTTCAGATTGCTCTACTCCCTTGCTTGATGGTACTCTTTCTTGAAAGTTAGTTGGGATCTTGATCTACTTGACTCACACTCGACCGGATTTATCATATGTTATTAAGATCATGTCCAGATTCATGCGGGAACCACATGAGTTGCCTGGAAAGAAACTAAAGGGATCCTTCATTATGTTCATGGCACTTATGCTGATGGTATACACTATCATGGAGGGGTTGATATTGACTTGATTGGGTTCACATATTCTAATTGGACCGGTGACGTAGATCATCGAAATCTACTTCTAGCTATAGTTTCTCTCTTGGTTCGGGTCATATTAGTTGGTCTAGCAAGAAGCATAATGCAATTGTGATATCATCTACAGAGGAGTAGTTAACAATGCCACATAAGCTATTTGGCTACAGGGTATTCTGACAGAGTTCGACATCCACTTTCGATGGCCTACCATTATCTACTGTGATAACACAAGCACTATCTCTATTTGCAGAAATCCAGTTCAGCACCAGAGGATGAAGCACGTTGAGATCCATATGCACTTCATATGAGAGCTTATTCATGATGGTATCATCGACATTCGGTACATTTAGACAGCTGATCAGATTGTAAAATTATTCACCAAGCCTTTCACTGAGATGAAGTTTCTTCACTTATGGTCTCTTCTTGGAGTGAGGTCTTCTTCATCTGCCCATTTTATTAGGGCTATTTAGTCCTTCTTTTCTCCTTCTTCTAGGAATATTGTGTTTATATATGGGCACCTTATAAAGCCTTTAGTTGATGGGCCCCATTGGTACATCTTTCTTAGTTGTGTAGGAGAGTCTTCCTCTTTTGTCCGACTCATCACAGCCACTACCCCAACTTTGATGAAGGGGGGTGTTAGTGTGAGTTATCCTATGTGTCCTCCTCTCATGTTGGAGGGTCATCTCACATGGGTTAGGTTTAGGGTTAGGTTTAGGGTTTCATGTGTGTCATGCACTAGGGTTACTTAGCACCCTATATGTACCCCTTTTCTATTCATTTATGAGCATGCCAAGACACTCCACTGTCTTTCCTCTATGCAAGCTTTGTTTCATTGAGCAATTTCTTCCATTACTGATCATTTTTTTCCTTGTTATCGCTGGAGCTTTCACGATTCCGTTGGAGTGCAACTACTTCATGGTGCCTTGTTTCCGATTTGATTCTCGCAAAATATTTTCAACAACAAGATCCAATTGTTAGTTTCTCATGTGAGAGTCAGCGATTTCCTTTTGGACAAGGATGTGAATGATAAATGTGCAAGATGAATCTCTCATGTCATGGAATATGATATTGAAATTAAGGTCACTAAGATGGCTTGTTGAAAGGAACTCAGAACATCTAGCATCAATTCAACAAGTTGATGCAAGTAATGGAAATGGAGCTATCTTAGTACTACAAGATGGTCAAGAACAAGCAAATGATAATGTGTCTATTCCTTGTTGGACTCAGAATATGATGCACTTCTTGAAAATAGGCCTATGCCCTCTAGAAATGAGAAAATCAAAGAGGAGATACTTTATATTATAAGCCATTCCATATGTTCTTGTTGATGGTGTTTTGTTCAAAAGGGACATCAATAGTGTTCTACTTGAGATGCATCGGAATAGGTCAAATCGAGAAGGTGTTACAGGAGTTTCACGATGGAGAAGCCAAAGGTCATTTTTCTCTGTGAGTAACAGCTCTCAAGATAATGAAGGTGGGATATTATTGGCCCACAGTGTTTAGTGATTGTTACACTTGGATCAAGAAGTGTAAAAAATGTGCATTCTTCATAGGCAAGGAAAGATTAGCAGCACTTCCATTGCACCCAATTTTAGTTGACTAGCCATTCATGTAATGGGGATTGGAATTCATTGGGGTCATCAATCCAAACTCAAGCCAAGGCCACAAATGGATTCTCATGGAAATAGACTATTTCACCAAGTGGACCGAGGCGGTAGCACTCAAAGAAGAAAATGAGTCTAGCATACTAGACTTTTATGAAGGGATAGTGACTAGGTTCGGAGTATTGACCACTATCATATCAAACAATGCATTGGAGTTCTTAGGTTCTAAGATCAAAGAATGGGCTGTTAAAAATGGGATCTACTTGAGAACCTCTTCGAATTATTACCCATAGGGTAATGGGCAGGAAGATTCCATGAACAAGAATTTTCTAAGAATCATCAGAAGGACTCTAGATGAAAATAAAAGGATATGGCATACAAAGCTAAAATCAGCATTATGGTCTGATAGGATCACACCAAAGAGATCTACAGGTAATTCCCCTTACAAGATGGTCTATGGGAAGGAGGCAATGTTGCCTATATCATTAGAGCTTTCGTATTGGAACTCATGAAGCAATTGGAATTATCTGAGTTTGAACCAATGGAGGCTAGGTATGCAGAGCTGATAGAATTGGAAGAAATCAGAGAACATTCAGTTCAAATGATAGAAAGGATCAAGCCTTAGTCAAGAGGTGGTTTGACAAGAAAGAAAGAGCAAGGACCTTTCAGGAAAGGGACTTAGTTCTGAAGTGGGATGTAAATCGGAAAAGCCAAGGATATCTAATTTTGATGCTATTTGGAGTGGCCCCTCCATGGTCACAGGATGTAAGAATAGCAATGCCTTCTAATTGTCTACGTTGGATGGAGAGGAGCCTCTTATTATTTTTAAGAGAATATATCTTAAACATTGTTATTGAAATAAAAAGGTTTCACCATTATAAACATTAGCCTAGGATTTTAATTCCTCTAAGTGCGTATGTAGATTGTCTTAATGTAGTTTAGGTTTTATTTTCTCTAAGTGCTTCGGCATAGGTTTTATCATTCCTAGGTTGAATCATTGTGTAGTTCAATGTGCCTCTAAAGGTGAATGTGTGCCTACAGTCCATTTCTAGAAGTAGGTGAATGCTCCGAGTAAAGGTAATTTGCTACTCTCATAATCTCTTTTTCAAGATTTTATTATTAAAGAAAATGAGTACAAGAGGTAGAGATGATTAAGGGCCAACAGTCACAAGAAACTAGGCTCGAGGTTTTAGGAAGAGGAGTAGTACTAGGCTATTAATTCATGACTCTCTGTCCAAGGGATACTTCAAGGTAGTTGATATTTTCACCTAATAGGCACATGACACCATGAGATGCCAAATTGTTGACCAATTTTTCCCTTAGGAAAAATTAATCAAACACGACCCTTCATAGAAGAAAATTGAATATTCGGTTCATTCATTCAAGTCCACATTTCAAAACTAGTAGTCATGTTACAAACAGGCTCAACAATGGCAACCCAGAATGATTCAACCCTAAATAAAGCAGCGGACTCACAAAAAGCACTACGTGTTGGATTAACACAATTCCAAGAGTGAGAGGAAAGAATGAAACTCAAAACCCCATGGGACTTCCACATGGAGTCAAAAATGAGGGACAATCCAAGGAAGAGCATATAATTTGTTCACTTGACGCCCAAATCGGTAATGTATAAAAGGACCGGTGGAAGGAGACACATGTCAGATTGGAAAAACTTGAGAGGTGAAATACAAAGAGGGTCTCCAAATGTGTGCAATCCCGCTACATCACCGATCTCCGAACATTGAACTGGATATTGAAAATTTGAAGGACTGACGGAAGCCTCCATATGTTTCAATGGTGCAACATCAAAAGTGCAACAGAGGATTTCCCAAATGAGCGCAATCTCACCATGTGGTTAAAGTCCAAGACGGTTTCACCAGCCATTAAAAATTCCAAACTTGAAACAAACCAGTTGATGGCACCACGTGTCTCATCAGCACACCTTTAACGGAAAATCTGGAGTGAGTTCCCAAATGAGAGCCAACCATCCATGTGTCCCGGGTGTTTGAAATGGGGCGAACCGGCCATTGAATTAGCTAAGGAAAGGGTCAACGGAAGCCTCCACATGCCTCATTGGTGTAATTTGAAAGGCATGGCCCAAAGAAATACCCTAAACTAGGGCCAAGCCTCCACTTGTCCCAGGTCTTGAAAGGGGACACCAGCAGTTGAAAAATCCAAAATACCGCGGAGACCTCTATGTGCCTCATCCATACAAATACAAAGGTAGAATCAAAAGAGCATGTCCTAAATGAGCGCGAAGCCTCCACATGGTCTGAGACCCAAAATTTTTACCAGTTGTTGAAATGTTCTAAGATCCGAGAAAAAAGTGTCATGCGTTAACTCAATGCAACTTCAAAGATCAACTTCGAGAGCGAGTCCCAAAACATGCAAGCCCACCACTTGTGTAGGGTCATACATAGTTGATCTGCTAGTTAGGGGGGAACTTAGCCAAAACACGAAGAAATAGAGCAGGCCATGTGCAAGACCAAGTGTCCAACCATCGTAACTTCCCGGAGTGAAGAAGGGGCCAGAAATCTTAGGAATGCATGGGGCTCCACAAATATCTTATACAGTAAACTCCAAACCCAAAGTAGTTTCGAAAATATTTGGTGAATCATGTAGCCCACTAAGATTTAAATGCTTGGATCATTAAAATATTGTGAAAGCCCGTGATGAGCACCCAACTTTGACCTTAAGATGACCTCCACTATGACCGGAGTAAATACATGCTACCATTCTTGAGACTGTCACATTTATCCCCCAACACCATAATGAGGTATTTATTGCACAATAATAAGTTGTAATAGAGGCATGGGTTGTGTCATGAAACATGTTAATTTTGTAGGAGTATTCAATGCATCTCTGTGGTGGTTGAACAACAGCTTTGGATTTCTTGTACCTCCTATTATTTTTCCTATATATTGTAAGGAGGTGCATTTTTCTAAGGGTTTGACATTTCTGCTCTGCACCCTCACTTCTTCTCTTATCTACAAATGATTTTGTGGAGTTTCAAGCCTTCCATTTAAACTGTAATGCAAATTTGTGCCTCTTGTCCTATGTAATGTTCTATATCAATATTTAGAGAAATAAAACAAGTCTGTGGATGATTTTCAACCATCTCTTGTGTTTATTGTCTCCTTTCTAATCTCCCATTATAGTCTTGGTTATTTGTGCATGGTGATTGTACTACTTTTTTATGGTTTTTGTTTATTGCAAAGTAAGTGTTTCAAAATTCCTTTGGTGTATCACCCTTGTTAGTTTAGGTTTATTTCATGCATCTTTCTCAACCCTGTCTCCTTGGCAAGTTAGAGTAGGTTTTAGAGTAAACCCTCTACAATATGAACATGTGTATCTTATTAGAGGAATAGGAGCTGGAGTTCATCCGAGATATCTCTCTCAATTTACAAATTCCCACACTTTGAGAGATGCTCCATGTTATGTAATCACACTGTGAGTCTCAACCCATTGAGTTGCAGACTCTAGGGGTATTGTGATTATGCATCAACACACTCCTCTTCGACATTTTTTACATTTTGATTTCAATTACTATTGACTATAGACATGGATATTATTCTATCATTTTTTTAGCATGATGTTAGATTGTAGAGATATTCTAATTATTAATGGATTGTGATTCATAGTATTGTTGTGTAGATTCTTAGGTACAAAGAGAGACATTTTATATTGATGATGATGTGTTATAGGTGTATATATTATTGACATTCAGAATTATCATCATGTTGAGTAGGATTTAGCATTTTAAATAATTTTGTGATCTTGTTGATATTGATAAAAATATAGAATTGAGATGTTGTTGGAATTTTAGACAAATGTTGACGTTGTTTAGTTGAGATGATCATTTAGCTATATGACGATGTTTATTGATTGAAATGCATACATTTTATCTTTTATGTTTTTGATGTGGCCGCGAGGTTGAAGGAGGTATTATGTGATTTTGTAGGAAATTAAATCACAACAATCAAAAGGGGGATTTGAGACCATCCACAACGGAATACTAGATGGATAAAACGAAGGTCACCATGGAAACTTTTTAATGTTGTTGTTTTGTTTGTTTTAATTTTTTGGGGTGTCCCCATTGGGGATGACCTCCAATTGTTACCATGGGCTATGTGTGTAACTATTTCCCTTGTTTTTGATTTATTGTAGTGTATGTTATTTATTTCGATGTAATTTATTTATATATTGTTGATTAATTTTCTTTTATTAAGTAATTAAATCATGTTGTTAAGCCATATGGGGATGTGACAAAAGGGATCGTTTATTAAATTTGTTGGTCTTTTGGATTATGTGATTTTGATTGCGTGTAAGTGACTTTGAATGTTGTACACTCTACCTTACCTTGGAATTTCAAATTTGAGCTTAAGAGACATTTTGGAGGCCTATGGGACAAACTAAGTTTGTCCCACACTTCCTAATTTCATATACCAACCCTACTTATGGATTGGGGAAAAATAGACCCCATTATGTGTTTTTAAGACAAAAAGTGACATTGATTACACATTTATTACATGCATTTTATAGGTTTTCCTTAGGGGTGTGGGTTTGGGTGGTGTGTGTAAGAGGATTCTCATTCCTCTCAACCACCAATTTATTATGAATTGGGGTTGAGGTTGTAATTTTGATGTGGAGTGGAGGATAAGTGATTTGACATCCCGCATGAAGCTACCTCACCCTCCTCTTCCTTTTTTCTATATATGCAAGTTTAATTGTTTGTTTGGGGGTTACTTCATTTCATTCATGCTCTTGTATTTTTGAGCTGGAGAGCTGTAGAGTTCTTGAATTTTTTGAGCTTGTTAGAGGTGGATTGATATTGAAGGAGCTTGGCGTGTTACTCTTTGATCAAGCTCTAGCATGCAAAGGTAGGAGTTACACCCTTGTTTTACTTGTTTTCCCATATATGTGTATATTTGTATGATATTGTTGGTCGTCAAATAGGACTTTTAAGAAGAGCAAATGTCGGGGGACAAGAAGTCCCTCCTCTTTAACGGGAGAGGTTCCCTTATTCGAGAAACAAACTTATTTACAAATATACAAAACATGATTTTATAGTTGAACTTGGATATTATGAAAGTGTTTTCCACAAGGATCATCAGTTACAAAAGGACTGAGGAAAGGGAATACGAGGGTGAGCAGAAGAGCAACATGCAGGATTATAGATAGCAGAATAATCCTTTATGTATGCGAAGTTGCAGTGAATTTAAAACAAGATCGTTTGTACAAGATGAGATTACCAGACACAAAGTTCTGTAAATAACCTTCTTCAGATTCATTAATCAAGGACACAAAGTTCCTTCTTGGTTATACAAGATCACTATACTCACAATATTTGAAAATATGCAATCAGTGAGACTAACGAACTAGAAACAAATGATCTTCACGAAATTAAAAGAAAACACAGAGATAACAGAGATTAGATAGACAATGAATGGAAAGCCCTTTTGTATTGATTTCTTTCTGATCTATTTACACTTTCAGAAAATATGCCAAGTTCTTCCTCTCTCCTTAGAATGGCGTAAAGAAGGCCATTATATAGCTTACAAATCAGTTACTTTTTGTAACCGTTTCTTTTAACCAAGAATAGTTAAGGACTGCCAACCGCAATACCTCAACCTTTTACAAAGAAAACGGAAAAGAAAGGGAAGAAGAGAAAAGAAAGGGGAAGAAGACAGGTGGCCGATCACTGAGAGGGACCCACTGACTTCAGAATCCGCTGTCTGAATCTCTTCAACGCCTCAGCTATGTCTCTGCCATGGGGAACTGACGTGTTGGCTGCAGACTGAGTCCAAAATCCTAGACACTTCTCCATCTCTTTATCAAACTCGACATGAGTATGATAATCTTTATTTGCTTCTTCAATGGCAGATTGAAGAGAGTAGATCTCCTTCATTTTTTCTTTGGAGATGGAGCTTTCCTTGAATAAATTGTCTTTTACAAAAGTTCTGAACTGAGCTTTGATCTCTTGTAAGGAAAGGGAAGCACTAGAAGTTTCATCTTGAAGATGACAGTGTATATCTTTGAAAGCCGAGACAACCAATGTCTTGAAGGCTTCGCCCTTCTGCCAGCTGTTCTTCATTTCTCCCAAAGCCTCCTCCAAGACTCTGATCTTCCACTCCATGCTGTAGACCCATGATTTTGATAGATTGTCCTTTGCATCATCAAAAACTTTATTCGCCAACAAAATGTTTTCGTCTGTCTGTCCCATAAGGAGAAGGTCTACTATGCAACTGCTCTAGATTTTGAGCTCCTTATCCATGGTGTTGATAGTGGAGGAGAGCTTCAGTTGCACATTGCTCACCTTTTCGTGGAGTTTGAAAGCTTCGCCGATGAGTTTTAACCCAAAGAACAAGCATGTCATCCACCATGGCTTCAATAGCTCTGCCATAGACAGAATACTTGTGCATATCTTTAATACTCTGCACTTCATCTTGGCTTAGAATTACAGGAGGTGGGAGAGCAGTCAAGGGGATAGGGTCCAAAACTTTGTCCTTAGACAAAAGGGACTTGATGAAACCTGTGAGAACTTGGGCCTGTTCTTCCAACTGTTCAATAGTGTGCTGGCCCTTTTCTACCCTCCCAATGACTCTTGTGACTGTTTCCTGGAGGTTGTGAATTTCACCTTCAGGGGTAGACTCTCCCATTGGGATTCTTGAGAGCTCCAAGTCAGATGCCTACAAGTCCTGCTTTGATTTATCCGTTGTAGGCTTGGCAATCTCCAGGAATTGTTGACCTTGAGCATCAGACACTATTCTGGAGGTGACTTTGGCTCTCTTGGCACGAGAAGGAGTGGTGCCCAACAAGGCTGTGACAACATCAAAATTTGATCTCGAGCTTTGAGAGGAGAATTTTCTCTTCTTTTTGTCGACCAAAGGTTACACCCACGCGAAAGAGGAAGAGGAATCAGCAGGAGGGGCAAGGGGACCAAGAGACAGGGAGCTCATGATGCTCAAGGTCTGTGCAGCTGTTGACTCAAGTTGAGATGTGAGCGGGGCACTGGAGGCAATTGTGGTAGAAGGATCTACAACATCTGGAAGTTCAGTGCTCTGGACTTCTTTATCACTATCAGCTGGGTCTTCAGGAGCTTTTGCAGGATTTGCATTTCACTTTCTTCACTTTCACTAAGAACAATGATGTTCTCTGGCCCTATAGGAAAATTTTCCTGTTTTTCCTGGAGATCTTCTTCCACAGGTTCTTTCTTTACTTCTTTGAGTTTCTTCTTATATACCTGGGTGGATGAGGAAGGAGTAGATTCTGCAGGTCCCTGAGTTGATGAGGCAGGAGGGGTCTTCACTGGTGTCTCAGACCTTGGAATAGATGCTTCTCTTCTCGGTGTTGAAGTGTCCTTAGAAGAGGATTCTCCTGAATGCCTCCCCGAACTCTCAAACTCTCCCCACAAACCGCACCCTAGTCCCGACTAAAACGGGAGCAAGGATCTCACCTGTGTCGTCCCTCTCTTTCCCTGCTCCAATCCACGTCCTCTAAAGGAGTGTGCATAACCACATTTTCATACTCATATGAGTATAGATCACAGTTGTCATCCTTTAGCCCTTCAGGAACTTGATATAGGACGAGTTCTTCAATTAATTGCAAGGAGAATCTGCCATAGTGCCTCCTTCTAGCCTCAAAATCATCAACACAATCAGCCCAATAGTCTTCTGTATCAGCTCTGTGATAATAGACTATTTTGATGATCTGCCCAATGAACCTCTTCAAGTCGAAGCAAGTCCTTGGCTTGAAGAAGTGAACCATGATGGGAACCAGGGCTCTTTCTACATTCTGTGCATCTAGGGCTGTTTTGCAGGTATAATTTCCCAAAGAGATGGGAAAGTGTAAACCAGTGATCCTCTTATCCCTGCAGGTTCTATGCAACTTGTCTAGTTGCCTGCATATCTCTATCAAGGCCATTTTATCATTACAGAACATGGGCAGTCTCAGAGGGGAGCCCTCATAGCCGGCTAACCTGATATAAGAGAACTTTCTGAACTGGATGAAGTAGGCACCGTAGTGTGATATCAGAGTCATAGCTTCATCAGAAAACCTCCTGGCAGTATCACCTTCGAGCAGCCTGACCACGTACATGGTGAAAGCGTCGTTGACCCTTCTGAAGTTACGATTGCTGGTCTCCAGGGTGAACTGCAGGCAGTATGCATATATTGGATCATCTTTGTGTTCATCTATGTAAGAGAAACCAAACCACTGCCTTGATGCTGCCAGAGTGTACATCAGGTACGAAGTCATATAGAACTTCTTCGTTTGCTGCATGTTGGACAGTTGCTCCCAAATTCATGCTGATGATCTCTCGCCAGCTTGATGTTCTCGCATTCCTTCGCACAAAGATACCGATGAGCGGACACATCCAGAAATGGAATTCGTTGGTAGTGGGCAAACCCATAACCCGAGCCAGCAGAATTATGAAATCGGACAACTCTTCATTGAAATCTGCCCGCAAGAGGGTTTTGGTCAGACGAGAAGCTCCTTTCTTAGGGTTCTTCAGCCAGGACTTTGCCACCCGTGCTTTGTATTTGTCGTTGTCCTGATTGAACAGGGCCTGTGCTTGATCCCGGGAAACGACTATGGCATTATCCATCTCTGGGATTCTCAGAGCAGTGCTAATGGCGGCAGCATCTAGTTTGGTAATGAGTTCCCCGTGTATATTGGTCAATTCACTCGAGGTGGGGTCGAAATGAGCTCCGCACGAAAGCACGGTATCAGCACACTGTACCGAGATCGGGAAACCGCCAGCAAAGGCCAAACCGCTGTCGTGAATCATTTGTGCCATTGGAGTAGGGTTTGCATCTGCCATCCTCGCCCAAAAATCACCGAAATCGAGATGTCGAGCTTCACTGTCTCCGATGTTGAGAACGACAGAGTCTAGTGGTGGAACTTGCTCTTGTCCCTGGAATTTGATCTTCATACTGATAGTAGCTGAGAGAGAAATGCAATCTAGACTCGGGAAGGAATTGCAGTAGGGAACGGGTTTGTGCGCAGGAAATTAGATTGCAGGGGTTCGAGCAAAGAAGTAGTGTGAAAAATGTAAAAGGGGGTCTGCCCGTTATATAGCCATTTTTGGAGAGAAAGGAAATCAATGCGCATTAAATTCGTATCTACCAATTTGAAAAGCAACATATTCAGTAGAGCAGGAAAAACTAAGTATGAATGGCATTTGGTTCTGCTTGGGACATGTGAGACACGAATGCGTGAAACACGCGGCTCACCCGATTCAAAGCGAAGCAAGGAGAATACGCACAAATGCGTTTTGGGACATTTGGGACGAAAAACGCGCGAAGTCGCGGTTGGGGGATTTCGGGCGAAAATGGAACAGAGCGCACTTTTTTTGACTTGGGACATTTGGGTCAAAAAGTTTGAAGCACGTGACTTGATCGATCCGGGTGAAAACGTGACAACAGTCCGGAAGTGTTTAGGACATTTGGAATGCAAATGCGCCGCAAGTCGCGCTCAAAGCGTTCGGTGAAAATGCAACAAAGGGGCCCGTTTGAAACTGGGACATGCGGGACAAAAATACGTGAAGTACGCGAGAAACACACAGAATGACCCAGGAATGCAGATCTGTTACAACTTCTTGGCTTTTAACATTTCAAAGACAACAGAGAAGACATTCAATACTCAAAATTTTGAAAATTCACTTTTAAGTGCGGGGAAATTTTGAGTGGACAACAGCTGGCTCCTTCTGGGGATGACTTGGCATAAATTCAAGGAATGAGGCAAGGTAAGAACTTAGACAAAATCGGGGAAGCAGACCAGTACCTTATCCATTGGGCAACGGAGTCAAAAAGGACACCAATACAGAGGGCAACACACCAAAACAACAAAAGGAAAACACACCAAAAGCAGAGAAGCAAAAACACTGTACAGAATATACAAAGGACTTCCTAGTCACCTAGGACTTGAACAACTTGAGGTACTGCCCACTATAAGGAAGTGGGGGGGGAGAACCATCCATGTAATCAAGATAGAAAGAATTCTTACCAGCAAAGTGCCTGATCTTGAAAGGCCCGAGCCAAAGGGAATCAAACTTTCCATGGCTGCCACGAGGTTCATGTCTTTTATCCCATAGCAACACAGTGTCTCCAACTTGGAAATCTCTGAACCTAGCTTTCTTGTCAAACAGGGCCTTTACCTTTTGCTGGTGAACAGATATCCTATCAGCAACCATCAATCTATCCTCATTCAGTTTGTGCAGGTACATAATTCTCTTATCCAGAGCATCGCTGAAACTAGTATCCTCAATGGCCTTCATTAGGTGCAAGGCTGGCAGTTCCACTGTCACTGGCAATTGAGCCTCTACTCCATACACCACTTGAAAAGGAGACATTCCAATAGCTCTCTTTGGTGTAATCTTGTCTGCCCAAAGAGCATCATAGAGCTTCTTGTGCCGGTTTCAATGAGACTCATTGACCAACTTCCTTATGATAGTCACCAGATTTTTGTTAGTGGATTCTGCTTGCCCATTGCCCTGAGGGTAGTAATCTGAAGAGTGAGCCAAAGAAATACCATACCCATAGCAGAAATCCATTATCTCAGCTGAAGAGAAATTCGAAGCATTATCTGTTACAATCTTGTTAGGTACACCATACCTTACCAAGATGTTCTCTTTGATGAAGCTGCATACCACTTCAGAAGTAGTGCTCTTGACTGGAATAGCTTCCACCCATTTGGTGAAGTAGTCAGTGGTAGTTAGCACATGAGTGTGACCAGCACTAGAAGCAGGATTAAGTGCACCAATGAAGTCCAAACCCCACTATTGAAATGGTTCCTCAATCACAACTGGCTTGAGAGGCAACGACGCCAGTTTAGGTCTTCCCACAAAAGTCTGACAAGCCTCACATTTATCCACCCACTTGGATGCATCTCTGAACAAGGAAGGCCAGTAGTATCCTCCACGGAGTATCTTGTGAGCAGTGACCGTCGATGAATAGTGCCCTCCACATGCCTGATCATGAAAAGATGAGAGCAATTTTCTCTGTTGTTCCTTGTCTACACACTTCAAAAATCTCCCATCTAAGCCACGCTTGAACAAAGCATTTTCCCATAATACATATTGCGCTGACCTCAATTTAACAGTCCTCTTTTCCTTGGCAGTTAAATGAGAGGGGCATTCCCCATAGGTGAGAAAATGGGCGATGTCAGCATACCATTCATCGACTGAGCTAAGGAACAGAACAGTAGGAATGTCAGCTTTCTCCTCCAGCAACTCATGTTTAGCTCCTTCAGCAATGAGCTCACAAAGACCTTTTCCACGAACCAGCTTGGTTGGTTTGATATCAATGTCGTACTCTTGGACCTTAGCAACCCAGTTCCCTCTTTTGGATCCAAATTCTTGTTGTGTGAGAATCGACTTAACAGTTGTATCTGGAACCAGCACCATGGAGTGAGAGTTGAGGATATAAAAATGAAACTACTTCACAGCTTTGACCACTGCAAAAGCATGCTTCTCCATCATGGTGTATTTCAACTCATGATCCTTCAGAATATAGCTCATGAACGCAATTTGGAGTTCATGCTCATTAGAGTCTTCTTGAGTTAAGACAACAGCCAGGGTATTATCTGTAGCATAGCAATAGATGATAAAATCTTTGCTAAAATCAGGACAGGCCAAAACTGGAGTTTTAGCGATAGCTCTCTTGATACCTTCAAAGGATTCCTTTCCTTCAGAAGACCAACCAAATGTTTGTTTCCCTTTCATCATCTGAGAAATATTCAAAGTTAATTCTACAAAATCAGGGATGAATCTTCTCAAGAAATTGATCTTACCGAAGAAGGAGTGCACGCCCTTTTTACTGGTTGGAAGAGGAATTTGCTGGATGGCTTGAACTCATTCAGGATCAATCTTAATACCATCCTTGGAAATGATGTGTCCTAATAACTTTCCCTCAGTGACACAAAAGACAGATTTTTTAGGGTTCAGAGAGATCCCATGCTCTCTGCATCTCAGCAGAACTGTCTCTAGGTGATCAAAATGATCCGCTCTTGTCTTGGAAAACACTGTCAGGTCATCAAGGTAGATGACAATACACTTCCCTTTTAAGCTTCCAAAATCCAGATCCATAGCTCTCTGGAAAGTGGCACCAACATTAATAAGCCCAAAAGGCATTCTCTTGTAAGCAAAGGTGCCCCAAGGAGTAGTGAAAGTTGTTTTATGTTGATCTACAGTATCAACCTCTACCTGATTGTATCTAGAAAATCCATCAAGCATAGATAACATTTCAGAGCCTGTTACTGCTTGCAATACTTGATCCATCAAGGGAAAAGGATAATTATCTTTCAGAGAAGCTTGATTCAGGTTCCTGAAATCAACATAGATGCGGATCTCACCATTTTTCTTCCTGACAGACACAATATTTGCAATCCATGTCGAATGGTGAATAGGAAAGATAATTTTAGCTTTCAACAACTTCTGTATCTCCTGAAAGATGGTGTCAGCTATTTTGGGGTTGTATTGCTTTTGTTTCTGCTTGAAAGGTTTAATTCCAGGCTTAAGAGGAATAGAGTGCTGCATATCTTTTGGTTTGAAAGCTTTCAAATCTTCATAAGAGTAAGCAAGAACATCCTTATACCTTCTTAGAAGATCAATTGCTTTTCTCCTCTCATCTTCTGTGCAACATTTTCCAATATTTACTAGCTTAGGGTCATTAGAACTCCCAATATCAATCTTATCATACTCAGATGATTGCTGAGGTCCAGTAGAAGCTTTAGATTTCACATACCTGTCATGTTTATCAAATAATTCCTCCAAACTCACCAAACCTTTAGGAATCTTGTTTCCTTTAAGATTGATGCATCCATCCTGATCTGTTTCTTCTGCTTGGGCGACTGCTTTGGTCAAAGGGCACACTCTCACGAGGTAGGTTGTCACTTCCCTCAAAATACAGCTGTTCGAAATTACCCTTGAGTTCCAGGAAGGAAAGAAAATGTTGATCATTATTGAAGACTTGCCAGTTATTGGCATTATCAGGTACACTAGGCCGATGGACCATCTCAATGGTGAACTTATCCTGAGAAAAGTCAGGATGAGGAATCAGTAGTGATCCTGAGACTGCCAACGAATCAGCCCTGTTGTTCTTTTCCCTAGGTACTGCTTCAATAGAGAAAGCATCAAGGAACTCAATAGAATCCCAAACCTGATTCCGGTAATGCCTTAACCTTCCATTTTTTACTTGAAAAAGGTTTCTGACCTGCTTTACAATCAACTCTGCGTCACCACGAGCCAGAAGATTCTTTATACCTTGTTCTTTGGCCACCTGCAATCCGAGAATGAGAGCTTCGTATTCTGCTGTGTTATTAGTGTTCTCGAACTGCAACTTAAATGAAAAAGGATGAAGGACACCTTCTGGTGACACCAGTAGAACACCAGCTCCAGAACCAGCTGAGGAACAACTTCCATCAAATTCTAAAATCCAAACCCCGTTAGGATCTCTAGGAGACACTTTGGGGGGTGGGATTTCGTCAGGGGACATAATCATGTAGTTGCCATGACCCATATCCTCATAGAGTATTTGTGCTCTAGGATCATCTGTTTTCTGCACAATATACTCAGACTGCTTTTCAGGCAACAACTTCTTCATTTGTCCATTGACAGGCACGAGTGCATGCGACCAGTCCATCTGGATTTCCCCACCCACATCTTTGCAGAAGTTCCTACTTAGCAACATCCCGTATGAAGGAGGGATATCTGCTACTAGGATGGTAGCCAACACTTTCTTTTCAGGCAAGGCAGCAAAAGCCACTTGTGCATCTTTAATCCTTCCAACCAGAGGCACTTCTTTACTCTCCATAGAGTAGCAAGATCCATAAGTACGAGTGAGGGTCAAGCCCAAGGCATGAGCTACTTTAGCAGGCATGACATTGTCTGAGGCTCCTGAATCTATGACACAATTACTGAGACTATGACCAGCTATAAGAAGTGTTACATAAAATGGTTTAATTTTGTCACTAGGCGAGGTGACAAAGCAGCTACTGAGACTGGTTGTGGTGCGTATGGAGGAGTAGGTAGAAGGCCTTTAGAAGTGGTCTTAGAGTTGGAATTGACAAAGTGGATCATTTTGGCAAAGGCTTTGGGATGGGTTTGATAGTACTCAGCTTCTGAGATTTGGACCTTGGTCTTTTTCAGGTGATCAACAATATCAAAGGATCCAGAAGTGGACGGGCCATCATCATGTGGAATTCTAGGCTTATCAACTTTAGGAGAAAAAGAAGAAGCAACTTTGGTAACTGGGTTGATAGGACTCACCTTTGGTGCAGATGAAGTAGGGATAGGAGATCCTCTTTTTGCAATAACAGGGATAGTTGCCGACTGCTCCTTAGATTTCTTTATGGGCTGTGTCACCTTCTCCCTCTGCTTTGTCTGTTCTCGAGTCATGACAGCAAATGATTCGCTGTTCATGTCTGCTATCACTTCATCATAATCATCTCCATCGTCAATGCCTTCAGTGGTGAAGAAATTCACTCGAGATCCCTCAAGTTCTTCTCGCCTCATCATCAAATTCCTCCACAAACTCCTCACAAGCTTCATTAACCTCATCATCATCCGGCTCTTCAACCTCATAGGTTGCATTCACAGAACCTTAACAGGAGGTCCTTCAAGTGCTAGTCTTGTTTGAGAAGCAGGCAAACGCTTCCTGGGCTAGAAATTTCTTCTTGGAACATCTGCATAAGGGGAATCTTTGAGCCAATTGTTTCTTTATAAAAATAAGATCATTTGCAAGTTTCGAACTAATGGATCGAGTATTAAGTCCAGGGTGGAAGAGGAAGAGGCGGCAGACTTAGATTTGGGAGGGTCTCTTCTCAACTTCCCTGACATGATCAAGTCATCTTCGACACTAACAGCCAGTTCTTGATCTAGAGCTAACGTCGCGAGATTAGCCCTTCTTAGTGCATAACTAACTTTAGGTGATTGGGAATTTAGAAAGAAACATTTTTGAATCTGATCAACAGGTCGAGTGTTTGTTGGAATTTTATTTATCAACCTGTTGAACCGAGCCACAAACTCTCTCATGGGTTCTTGCGAATCTTTCTTTATCTGAGAAATTTGGGCAAGCAAAGCATGCACATCTTCTCGCTTGGCTTGAAACGATTCTCAAACTGGGTTCTCATGGTGTCCCAGTCGGTTATAGCACCAGCCGGAAGGTGAAAGAACCAATCAGCAGCATTTTCTTGCAAAGTCTCCATGAACAGTCTTACGGAGACGTCTTCATGTTCAACTCCCAAAACTCCACATGCAACTATGAAGGCTGCAATATGTTCATCAGGATGTACCTTGCCATCACCTTTGAATTTTGGGAAGTTCTTCCGGTTACCTCTGGGTAACTCATGTAAAGGCTGAGTAAGGGCCAGGGGCCCGACACGTTGACCCCATGGCAATGGTGCCGCCATTCTTGGAAAAACGGCTTGGAGAGGAACTTTAACACCAGCGAGGATCAAAGCTCGTAGATTGGGACTAGCAGGCTCTGAAGGAATACCACCCGTAGGACTTCTATCTTGAACAGGTGGAGTGCTCGTTGAACGAGTTCTTCTATTTCTTGTTGAAGGGAAAGGAAAACCCTGCTGCTCCAAAAGCTGAAACTGAGAGTCTTCAATACCAAGGGTCCTTCTCCCTCGAGTAAAACACAGAGTCGCCAGATCAAAAGATGATCAAAAATTACAGAACTGGAATGTGATTTTCCCCAGCGGAGTCGCCAAAAACTGTTGGTCGTCAAATAGGACTTTTAAGAAGAGCAACAGTCAGGGGACAAGAAGTCCCTCCTCTTTAATGGGAGAGGTTCCCTTATTCAGAAACGAACTTATTTACAAATATACAAAACATGATTTTATAGTTGAACTTGGATATTACGAAAGTGTTTTCCACAAGGATCATCAGTTACAAAAGGACTGAGGAAAGGGAATACGAGGGTGAGCAGAAGAGCAACATGCAGGATTATAGATAGCAGAATAATCCTTTATGTATACGAAGTTGCAGTGAATTTAAAACAAGATCGTTTGTACAAGATGAGATTACCAGACACAAAGTTCTGTAAATAACCTTCTTCAGATTCATTAATCAAGGACACAAAGTTCCTTCTTGGTTATACAAGATCACTATACTCGCAATATTTGAAAATATGCAATCAGTGAGACTAACGAACTAGAAACAAATGATCTTCACGAAATTAAAAGAAAACACAGAGATAACAGAGATTAGATAGACAATGAATGGAAAGCCCTTTTGTATTGATTTCTTTCTGATCTATTTACACTTTCAAAAAATATGCCAAGTTCTTCCTCTCTCCTTAGAATGGCGTAAAGAAGGCCATTATATAGCTTACAAATCAGTTACTTTTTGTAACCGTTTCTTTTAACCAAGAATAGTTAAGGACTGCCAACCGCAATACCTCAACCTTTTACAAAGAAAATGGAAAAGAAAGGGAAGAAGAGAAAAGAATGGGGAAGAAGACAGGTGGCCGATCACTGAGAGGGACCCACTGACTTCAGAATCCACTGTCTGAATCTCTTCAACACCTCAGCTATGTCTCTGCCACGGGGAACTGACGTGTTGGCTGGAGACTGAGTCCAAAATCCTAGACACTTCTCCATCTCTTTATCAAACTCGACATGAGTATGATAATCTTTATTTTCTTCTTCAATGGCAGATTGAAGAGAGAAAATCTCCTTCATTTTTTCTTTGGAGATGGAGCTTTCCTTGAATAAATTGTCTTTTACAAAAGTTCTGAACTGAGCTTTGATCTCTTGTAAGGAAAGGGAAGCACCTGAAGTTTCATCTTGAAGATGACAGTGTATATCTTTGAAAGCCGAGACAACCAATGTCTTGAAGGCTTCGCCCTTCTGCCAGCTGTTTTTCATTTCTCCCAAAGCCTCCTCCAAGACTCTGATCTTCCACTCCACGCTGTAGACCCATGATTTTGATAGATTGTCCTTTGCATCATCAAAAACTTTATTCGCCAGCAAAATGTTTTCGTCTGTCTGTCCCATAAGGCGAAGGTCTACTATGCAACTGCTCCAGATTTTGAGCTCTTTATCCATGGTATTGATAGTGGAGGAGAGCTTCAGTTGCACATTGCTCACCTTTTCGTGGAGTTTGAAAGCTTCGCCGATGAAGTTTAACCCAGCAACAAGCATGTCATCCACCATGGCTTCAATAGCTCTGCCATAGACAGAATACTTGTGCATATCTTTAATACTCTGCACTTCATCTTGGCTTAGAATTACAGGAGGTGGGAGAGCAGTCAAGGGGGTAGGGTCCAAAACTTTGTCCTTAGACAAAAGGGACTTGATGAAACCTGTGAGAACTTGGGCCTGTTCTTCCAACTGTTCAATAGTTTGCTGGCCCTTTTCTACCCTCCCAATGACTCTTGTGACTGTTTCCTGGAGGTTGTGAATTTCACCTTCAGGGGTAGACTCTCCCATTGGGATTCTCAAGAGCTCCTAGTCAGATGCCCGTAATTCTTGCTCGATTTATGCATCGTAGGCTTGGCAATCTCCAGGAATTGCTGACCTTGAGCATCAGACACTATTCTGGAGGTGACTTTGGCTCTCTTGGCACGAGAAGGAGTGGTGCCCAACAAGGCTGCGACAACATCAAAATTTGATCCCGAGCTTTGAGAGGAGAATTTTCTCTTCTTTTTGTCGACCAAAGGTTGCACCCACGCGAAAGAGGAAGAGGAATCAGTAGGAGGGGCAAGGGGACCCAGAGACAGGGAGCTCATGACACTCAAGGTCTGTGCAGCTGTTGACTCGAGTTGAGATGTGAGTGGGGCACTGGAGGCAATTGTGGTAGAAGGATCTACAGCATCTGGAAGCTCAGTGCTCTGGACTTCTTTATCTCTATCAGCTGGGTCTTCAGGAGCATTTGCAGGGATTGGCATTTTGCTTTCTTCACTTTCACTAAGAACAATGATGTTCTCTGGCCCTATAGGCAAATTTTCCTGTTTTTTCTGGAGATCTTCCACAGGTTCTTTCTTTACTTCTTTGAGTTTCTTCTTATATACCTGGGTGGATGAGGAAGGAGTAGATTCTGCAGGTCCCTGAGTTGATGAGGTAGGAGGGGTCTTCACTGGTGTCTCAGACCTTGGAATAGATGCTTCTCTTCTCGGTGTTGAAGTGTCCTTAGAAGAGGATTCTCCTGAATGCCTCCTGAACTCTCAAACTCTCCTGTCAAACCAGACCCTAGTCCTGACTAAAACTGGAGCAAGGATCTCAGCCAGGTCATCCCTCTCTTTCCTGTTCCAATCCACGTCCTCTAAAGGAGTGTGCATAACCACATTTTCATACTCATATGAGTATAGATCAGAGTTGTCATCCTTTAGCCCTTCAGGAACTTGATATAGGCCGAGTTCTTCAATTAATTGCAAGGAGAATCTGCCATAGTGCCTCCTTCTAGCCTCAAAATCATCAGCACAATCAGCCCAATAGTCTTCTGTATCAGCTCTGTGATAATAGACTATTTTGATGTTCTGCCCAATGAACCTCTTCAAGTCGAAGCAAGTCCTTGGCTTGAAGAAGTGAACCGTGATGGGAACCAGGGCTCTTTCTACATTCTGTGCATCTAGGGCTGTTTTGCAGGTATAATTTCCCAAAGAGATGGGAAAGTGTAAACCAGTGATCCTCTTATCCCTGCAGGTTCTATGCAACTTGTCTAGTTGCCTGCATATCTCTATCAAGGCCATTTTATCATTACAGAACATGGGCAGTCTCAGAGGGGAGCCCTCATAGCCGGCTAACCTGATATAAGAGAACTTTCTGAACTGGATGAAGTAGGCACCGTAGTGCGATATCAGAGTCATAGCTTCATCAGAAAACCTCCTGGCAGTATCGCCTTCGAGCAGCCTGACCACGTACATGGTGAAAGCGTCGTTGACCCTTCTGAAGTTACGATTGCTGGTCTCCAGGGTGAACTGCGGGCAGTATGCATATATTGGATCATCTTTGTGTTCATCTATGTAAGAGAAACCAAACCACTGCCTTGATGCTGCCAGAGTGTACATCAGGTACGAAGTCATATAGAACTTCTTCGTTTGCTGCACGTTGGACAGTTGCTCTGCCAAATTCATGCTGATGATCTCTACCCAGTTGATGTTCTGTGTTCCTTCGCACACCATACTGATGAGCGGACACATCCAGAAATGGAATTCGTTGGTAGTGGGCAAACCCATAACCCGAGCCAGCAGAATTATGAAATCGACAACTCTTCATTGAAATCTACCCACAAGAGGGTTTTGGTCAGACGAGAAGCTCCTTTCTTAGGGTTCTTCAGCCAGGACTTTGCCACCCGTGCTTTGTATTTGTCGCTGTCCTGATTGAACAGGGCCTGTGCTTGATCCTGGGAAACTACTATGGCATTATCCATCTCTGGGATTCTCAGAGCAGTGCTAATGGCGGCAACATCTAGTTTGGCAATGAGTTCCCCGTGTATATTGGTCAATTCGCTCGAGGCGGGGTCGAAATGAGCTCCGCACGAAAGCACGGTATCAGCACACTGTACCGAGATCGGGAAACCGCCAGCAAAGGCCAAACCGCTGTCGTGAATCATTTGTGCCATTGGAGTAGGGTTTGCATCTGCCATCCTCGCCCAAAAATCACCGAAATCGAGATGTCGAGCTTCACTGTCTCCGATGTTGAGAACGGCAGACTCTAGTGGTGAAACTTGCTCTTGTCCCTGGAATTTGATCTTCATACTGATAGTAGCTGAGAGAGAAATGCAATCTAGACTCGGGAAGGAATTGCAGTAGGGAACGGGTTTGTGCGCAGGAAATTAGATTGCAGGGGTTCGAGCAAAGAAGCAGTGTGAAAAATGTAAAAGGGGGTCTACCCGTTATATAGCCATTTTGGAGAGAGAAAGGAAATCAATGCGCATTAAATTTGTATCTACCAATTTGAAAAGCAACATATTCGGGTAGAGCGGGAAAAACTAAGTATGAATGGCATTTGGTTCGCTTGGGACATGTGAGATGTGAATGCGTGAAACACGCGGCTCAGCCGATTCGGGCGAAGCAGGGAGAATACGCACAAATGCGTTTTGGGACATTTGGGACGAAAACGCCGCAAGTATGTGGTTGGGGCATTTCGGGAAAAATGGAACAGAGCGCACTTTTTTGACTTGGGACATTTTGGTCAAAAGTTCCGGCAGTACGTGACTTGATCAATCCGGGTGAAAACGTGACAACAGGTCCGAAGTGTTTGGGACATTTGGAACAGAAATGCGCGAAGTACGCGGCTCAGGCGTTTCGGGTGAAAATGCAACAAAGGGGCCCGTTTGAAACTGGGACATGCGGGACAAAAATACGTGAAGTACGCGAGAAACACACAGAATGACCCAGGGAATGTAGATCATATAACTTCTTGTCTTTTAACATTTCAAAGACAATAGAGAAGACATTCAATACTCAAAATTTTGAAAATTCACTCTTAAGTGCGGGGAAATTTTGAGTGGACAACAGATTATTGAATGTTTTGGTATGTTTGTTGGGTTCTTAGGTAGAATTCCTAAGTATTCTTTAGGAGAAGGCTATGGGAATATTATATGTATTTAGGCTTTAGAGTTTATTTTATATTTTGGGAGGGATTTGGGTTAGGTTCCCCACCTTTGATAATAATATAATTGTAGGTAGGCATAAGAGAATGTGGGAGTTATAAGATTTTTGTAGGGGATTGAGATTTATATTGGAGGGTTTAAGGTGGGAACCTAATTCCATTGGGAGGCATAATTGATCTCCCCATAGATCCTTGCTCCATTGGCTTCACATTTTCAACCCTTGTGTATTTTTTTACTTTCCTTCTTGTGATTGCATCTTGTGTTAAATGTGTTTTGAAATGGTTGTGAAAATTGTTTTGTGATGTGGAAGCATTGTGTAGTTAGTTGCCATGAGTTGGATTCATCTTTTATTGCATTTTATTTAAGGCTTGAGGGCTAATGAGGAGGATAGATTTTTCTCCTAATTGGATTATTGGTTAGGTGGAGAGTGTTACATCTCCTCCATTTTTGTTTTTGTTATCAAATGAGGAGATGGTGGAGCTCTTGTTGAAGAATTAGCACTTGGAGATTTTGTGAAGTAAAAAAATCCTTCTTTGTGAGAAAACCTTTCTAAGTATAATCCCTCCTTTGGTGGAAGACTCGTTGCATTGTATTTAAAAGAAGAGTTACATTACATACTTGTATATCAAGTTGAAATGTGTGGTGGAAAAGAAAGATCTTCGTATTGTAAGGAAATGAGATATGCTCAAAAAAAAAAAAAGATCATTATTATTTGTTTAAATTATATCATTGTAAGAATGAAGGAGGAACATAGAAGTTATAAACATTGATGATGTGTCCTTAGAAAATCTTAAATGTATAATAGTTGTTGTGTTTTCCTTGAGTAGAGGGTGGTAGTAGTAGTGGAAGGATGTGTCAAATTATAATGAGTTGTTTTTTTGGAAAAATTGCATTTTGTTGTGGAAAGGAAAACAATGATAATTAGGAATAGATTAAGTTTCATTTCTTCTTTTGAGTGGAATTTTTTAAAAAAAAACTAATCTTATAGTGTTTTCTTATTACTATTCAAATAGAATATCATTACATTTAGTAATTTTAGGCATGGAATGCATAAATGGTTAAACCATTCAATCAAGACTTTAGGCACATAAATTCAACTAAGGATAAAGCTGTAAAACAATCCAAGTAAAACTTATTTTTGGAAAAATTACATAATTGATGGTTCTAATTTCAAAGAATAGAGATCACACCTATGCAGAGTGACCATCTCTGAACATCCACTCGGGCTAGGTGGCATTTTTTTGAATCATCAACCAAGTAGGGTGGCAGTCCCAAAACCACTATCCTGATTTAGGTGGTGGTTTCATCACTAACGGTGGAAAAATTATAAAAATCTGCGATTGGGAACTTTAAAACTTGTTCTATCAAAAATTTAATCTTCCAAATTTTGAGAGGAAACCACCAACAAGCCATAAGGGAATAAATTCATTGTTCTAAACTTATAAATATTTTAATGGGTATTGAAAGGCATTTAATATCATGGATAAAAAAATGAAGTGATTTTTTTCCCAATAAAATGTAAAAATGGAATTTTCTTTATAAAAACTCCATATTTGGAGTGGAAACCTATACCATATTCAAACGAAAGACATTACAATAATAAATCTATAACCAAACTAAACTAATCTTGATTTTGTGAATTCCTTCATGGTTCCTTCCCTCCTATCTTTCATGGCTTCCACTCCTTGAACTTAGAAAATTAAAGAAAGAAAAGAGACCAAATAAGGAGGCTTGGGCAAAGAAAAAGGTATAATAATATTTCATAAGGATTGTTAGGGTTTGTATGGAACCCTAAGATCTAATGACCATAGTTTATTTGATCCGAGGGTTGAGAATCAACCCTACAATTGTTAGGTAAGAATAAATATTATGGGTTTTTAGATAATTTAAACATATGTGTAAATGGGTGAATGGGGCCATTTAATACCCTTGTATGTTAAGTTAATTATTTAGTTCTAGTATGTATTAGTAATTATTTAAATGGAATTTAAGGAAAATGATTTAAGAGAACTAAGATAACTTTGGATAAGAGAATGTTAAGTTAATTATTTAGTTCCTAGTATGTTTTAGTAATTATTTAAATGGAATTTAAGGAAAATGATTTAAGAGAACTAAGATAACTATGGATAAGAGTTGATTAAATGTGAGCTGAATGTTAATTCCTAAGGGGGAAACTATTTAACCTAGTGAAAGGAATTATTGAACACTTATCTAGTGATGATAATTAAATTGACTTTAGAACTGGATTAAGAATATTTAATTAATAATCTAGAATGGATCTAGCCTATGAAATGTAACATTGCTAGTAGGAATTAATTAAACGTATATTAGGGTTTGACACCCTTGCAACCTATTTAAAACAAAAAAAAATTCCGCAACTTTCTAGATAATTGTTTAAGGATTAATGTGGTTTTAGAATGTCAATTTAGTGGGTGTTACACTTGGTATTAGAGAAAGGTTCAATTCTTGGACCATGGGCACACTTGGAAAAATAAGGCATAACAATAAAAATTAGCGCAACTCGAAACCTAGAGCACACAACTTACATAATATTGTTAATTAAAAGAACCTAGAAAAAGGAAATAAAATCTTGAGTCACAAAATAGCTCTCTCCTTGGTCTATGCAGAAGGCACGGACTTGACAGGGGTTATTGCAAGTAGACCTATATACTTACCACCCCTAGATCAAGAAGTAGCCGCCATATTGCCTCGGATACTTCAGATGTTGTAGGATTTTAATGCCACTATACGCGAAGGATCTTTGGGAGGGAGACACAATAGACAAGAAAGAGAGCCATCAATAGAGGCTTGTGCACATTATTGAAATAGTGATGAGTATAAGACAAAGAAATCCTATGTGGATTTTGTTAGATAAGATTCACCACAAAGAAGTCATGGAGGCAAGGTTACATGACATGGGGACAAATATAGGAGTCTTATGAAGCGTGAGGATCATGTTGAAAGACCTAGTGGTAGACAATCTACAATGTTAGATCACCTCGGGGAGATCCTAAAACTCCATCCATCTCATTTCACTTTGGGGACAACTGGAGGATTCAGGAAGAGGCATGGTTGGTTAGCAAGAAGAGGATGCTTGAAGCTATGTTCGTTGTCCAACAACACGAAGGCTCGTGTTTCCATCACCTTCTAAGAGATGAAGCCATGGTTTGGTCAAGGAGTGAGGAGTAGAAGCTCCATGTGCATTTTGAGATAGTCGTTTGGGAGATCTTCGAGGAGTGGTTAAGAAGAAGATTCCTTTCTAAGAGGTTCATTCAGTAGAGGATAAATGAGTTACACGACCTACATTAGGCATCTCTGATGGTGGCGGAAGTATGAGATTCATTTCCTTGACCTACTTTAGTATGTAGACTATATACATGATGAGAAGGTGAGGATCCACAGGTTCATCAGCGGCTTGAACCAAGAAATTAGAGGGGCACTACACATTTATTGTCCATGGGCACTATTAAAGGCCGTTGAGAAGGCCTATATTTCAAAGGATACTAGGGGATATGCAAAAGCTAGTCATATCCAATAGATATAGGATACTAGATTGATGGGGTTATCTCCTCCTCCTCATAGTGGACATGGTTCGACATATTCTTCATTTAAACCACCACACTAGCCACCTCAATAGCCCACAATAACAAACTCACCCTACCTTTAGGACTGCTCCATATAGATTCTATACTCATTAGGGGACACGCAATATGAGGCCTCCTCCTAGGGGACCAATAAGAACTCAAGAACCACCTAGAGCTCAATCTGCAGCAGTTCGTCAGTAATGACCATAGCATTCCATAGCAGGATCATCAGGATCCACTACATAGACCACTAGAGTACCTATAAGAATTGTTTCTTATTGGAGGAGACCTAGTAGTTGTTATGGGTGTGGAGTACTTGGAAATCGTTGAAGAGAGTGCGCTCAAAACCCTAATAACAAGGGTAAGGTACCGTTTGGAACCCTACTATAGGAGATATGGATAGGAGCCACAGGATATATGCGGTAGTTGAGAACCGCTAGGAAGTGAACCAGAGAACAAGGATTGGGATGAAAGGTAGCATTGATGGAATTTATAAACCACTTTTTATTTGATTCAAGTTCATGAGATTCTTTTATTTCCCCATTTGTAGTAGAGTGAGTGTAGGTTGGTGGTAGTTAGGGATGTGGAGATGGCTTATGGAGACAATCTCACAATGGAATCCTTAGTCAAGAAGTGCATAGTTTACCTAAGACCCTTTCCATTACCTTGGATCTTTGTATCCTTCCGTTTGGTTCTTATGTGATTATTCTGGGCATGGATTGGTTATTCGCACACAAGTCTAGTGTTGATTGTTACAGAATGGTAATATCACACGTAGATGATTTTGGAGTGGAATCAGTGATAGTTGTATGCTGTCACGGTTAGTGACAGATCGGAGGATGGGTGTAATGGGCCTTCACTTGATGATCATCATATCTTGAGGAATTTTTCATATGTTTTTCCAAGGGAGCTTCTTGTGTTACCTACCCCACGTGAGATATATTTTCACATTGATTTGGTTCTAGGAGTAGAGCCTATATCACGAGCATTATATATGATGAATACCCCTAAGCTCTGTGAGCTCAAGTTGTAGTTTGAGGGCATTCTATAGAAAGGCATAATTCATCCTAGTGTATATCCTTGGGGTACATTAGTGATTTTTGTAAAAATAAGGATGAATATCTGTGATTATGTTTTGATTATCGTCAGCTGAAAAAAGTAATGATCAAGAATCTTCACCCCCTTCCACATATTGATTATTTGTTTGATTAGATGAAGGTGGAAACGGTATTTTCTAAGATATATCTTGAGTTTGGATACCATCACCGAGGATCACAGAGGAAAATATTCATAAGACAACCTTTCATATGAGATATGGCCACTAGGATTTCATAGTAGTACTTTATGGTCTAACAAATGCCCCCACGTTGTTCATGAGTTTGATGAATGGGGTATTCAAGATATTTTTGGATCACTTCATGCTCATTTTTCTTGATGGAATTTTGATTTTCTCTCATATGCATGAGGAACAACTTCAACAGTTCTGAATGTCTTCATGAGTAATAGATTTATGGAAACCTAGAGAAGTATGCATTCTTTTAGTGAGAGGTGTAGTACATGGGTCACATCATTTCGGGAATGTATCACTATCGATCCTTCCAAGATTCAAGATATTATGGATTGGACCATGTAAAATAGTGTGATTGAATGTGTAATTTCATGGGATTTGTAAGATACTACAGGAGATTTTTTTAGGATTTCTCTTCGATTGCACACTCCATCACTTCCCTTCATAGAGAAAGGAAGAAGTTTTTTTGTGAAATGATGTGAGAAGGCCTTCAATACACTTAAGGGATGCCTTACATCAACACTCATTCTTGTTGTGCCAAACCCTCGGAGATGGATTTCTTTATGTGTACGATTCTTCCTTGGTAGGATTAGGTGGGGTATTGATGCAAAGGTCTATGTGGTTGCTTTTGAGTCTCAGAAAATAAAAGATAATGAGCTCAATTATCTGACTCATGACCTGAAGCTTGCAAGAGTTGTGCATGTTTTGGTTTGATGGAGACATTTCCTTCTTGGGAGGAGATTTAATCTCAAGACTAATCATTTGAATATCATCACCTCTTCACACAACCCAACCTGAATGCTCATCAGTGGCATTGGATGGAGTTGTTATGTGAGTAAGACATGTAGATAGATCATATGAAGGGGAAAGAGAATTTTTTTGTCGACGCTCTAAGTAGATGAATACATTTGGTTATGGATACTTCAATGGGTACAAATTTCCGTAGTAGGATTTTACAGTATATTCCTCATGACATTTTATTCCTTGTAGCTGATCGAGAGATTGATTCTCGTGAGACCCCTTTAGAGGAATTTAGATCATTTTGCATTAGATTCAAATGGAATTGTCAGCACAAAGGCAATATATATGTACATGGGGATGGAGATTTGAGATAGGATATCTTGGTAAAGGATCATCATGAACCTTACTTCAACCCATCGTGGGGTGAGGAAGATGCATGCCACCTTGAAATAACTTTACCATTAGAGAGTTATTCAAAGAGATGTACCTTAGTTTGTAAATGCTATTTATATTGTCGAGAGGGTGAAGGTTGAGCATCAACATCCAAATGACCTTCTTTACCACATGTTATCCTAGAGTGGAAATGGGACACCATATCCATGGATTTTATAGTAGGGATACCAATTTTGAGATACCACCATGATGCCATCAAGGTCACGATGGATAGATTAACAAAGTTGTTTATTTTTCTCCCGTGAAGACTGTTATGTTTGGAGCTATATTTCTTCACGGTTAGCATGCAATGGAAAGTGACTAAAAACATAGTAACTTGAGAATCGGTTATAGTGGGACAACGTTGGCTAGGAAAAGGAGGAACCGAGCCATGGTTATGTCTAACTTGAATTGGTTACCTGTGTGAAGCACTTTATTTTTTAGTCATGGGTTTTAATATTGTTTTTATTTTAAAGTAAATATATTGGATGTAATTTCATGGGTAAGTTTCCCTAATTTTTTAAAGCTCATATAAGCTAGAAAACTAGGTTAGAGAGAGTTAGATGAGTTGATGGTTAGAAGAGCATAATCTTGGTTGAAAGAATGAAGAAGAAGAAGATGAAGAAAAATCGAGATGACATGAAGATAAGAGCTTTCATGGAGAGAAGTGAATAGAAAGAAAGTGCGGTACACTTTTGGTGAGAAGATGGTATTATATTCTACTGTATATTTCCTTTATATTGTTTAGTCTCATGTAATTTCTTGCATAGTATGTAAATTATTTAGGGTTTATTTTGTTAGATCCATAGGTTGTTGTGAGATCTTGTATTGCTCATTCTTTTAGATCCACATGTTGTGAGATCTTGTATTACAGATCCATGAGATCATGTTGTATTATTAATCCATAGGAATCTAACATGGTAGAGAAAGTTGTCTTCATGTTTGTAGTTTGTTGCAATGATGGAGGAGAGACTTACTTCTTGGTGTATGGTTAGGGTTGCACATTGGTAGATATTTCTAGAGGTCTTGTTTACAGATTCACAATACAGTGAGAGCTTGGCTGCATAGTGGTAGATGTAAGGTAGCTTCAGGTATGTGAGATCTTGTTATGGTGAGAGGTATGGTTGTACTACACTGAGGTAGATCTGGTTAGATATCTAGAGGAGACACAAGTGGTGGTATGGAGGCACGGTTTAGTGTACTTAGGAAGATCCAGTTGGAGATCTGGGAGGAGGAGATACTCTTGTAGAGATACATGTACTCTTGTGAAAAGAGTTGGTTTGTAATCTCTTGTTATATTAAATATATATGAGATCTCTATCTTGGTGGACATAGCCCACATTGGGTGAACCACGGTACATGCTTGTTATGTGTGTGTAATTTTGTGTGATTTGGATTATTTTAGTTTATACTTCCACTACTATAGATTTTGTGGGGAATTGTTTAGATCTTGTGTGCATGATTTTGTTTGTTATTAAATCATAACACTATTCCGTAGTTTCGTATTCCCAACAACTAGTATCAGAGTGATGGCTTTATTTTTTAGAGAAAGGGTTTGTTTCATTGTTTTGTTAGTAGTTATTACTGAAAAGTATGAGAGTTTGGTTTATTTTTCCTGATGTGAAAATTGCAGGAAGAGATTTAATCTCAAGTGGGAGCTAGAAGTGTAAGGTTACTAGAGAACATATGATCAACATCGATTAAGTGGCAAATGGATCGATAGGGTGAGACCATGGTTAGTTATTAAGGACCATGGTAAGTTACTTGAGTAGCTTGTTATAAATATAAAATCACATATCTAAAGAAATGAAGAGATGCATGGAATGTATCTTGTTTGTTGAGTGTATGGTTTAATTACACATGCATGGTTTTGGATTACAGATCTAGATAGAGAAAAGGAATAGGTATGCATTCTTGGTGTAGTTAGATGCACGGGATTCGGTAGAGAGGCAGTAGAATAGAACGAAGATGGGGCTTCCATCAGAGAAGAATGTACTTCATTTGAAGATGCGGTTGAGTATCTTGGTGCTGGTAAGGTGATGTATTTCATCTTGATGTAATTTATTGCATGGATTTGTTGTATTGTTTTTGTACGAGATTTGGATGCTTCTTGAAATGATTGGCTAAACAAAACTATTAGCTTCAACCGAAGTAGGCACCTGGTGTGGTGTGCTATGCCAAATTGGGTGGCGTTGGGTTCATTCCAATAGCATTGACATCAATATGAGAACCGAGGTTAGTCATAGAGGAGCCGATACTAGTCAGCTAACCATGGTTGGTTAGGGGATGACCATGTGGTGTTGGTATTTGTGGCAACTTATCTATACAAGGTTTTATGCACAGAAGAGAGGGCGATAAATGGTTCTTTATCCTAGTTTGGAGGATTGATTTTCTTGCACAAAGTGTACATGGAAGAGATGGTGTAGATCACTTCATGGTTTGGATCAGAAAGAGGATGAAGTTGGCTCAGTTAGTCCATTGAGACTTTGAGTTAGGTATCTCTATATGGTTCATGTTTTATTTCTTTTGTTTGGAGAAATTGATATTATGTTTAGATTGTGTGCATAAATTTACATCATGTTTTCTTAGTGTTGTTTACATTTTATTTCCCAGTTGTGTGGAATCTTGAGGACAAGGGTTTCTAGTCTAAGGATGAGATCCTCAATGAAAATTCATGGTTAGACACAGTTGTAGGTAATGAGAGATGTTGAGTACATACGGATGGAAAGAAGGTGATTCACCTACTTCATGAGAATTCAAAACTTCTATAATGTAGAAGTATTCTCAAAGAAGAAAGGGAATCAATTTTATAGTTCTTTCATCTGGTTTTATTTCTCACTGACATATTAGCTTTTGAGCTTGGTGTTAGAGGAAATGTTGGGGATTTTGTGTTCAGTGGGAGAAAGCCATGTTTGTTGGCATTACAGGATTGGATACATGATGCAAATGCGAATGAGAGGATATTGCAACTATTCGAGTGGCAAGAGCCAAGTTGGTTTTGGAGGGCAATCATGGATTTGCAGTTATTTTTAGTTTATTGCTTTGTGATGTCACTTCTAGTTTATTTTGTGGTGCCTGGATATTCCTTAGGGATGATAGTTGATGGTAGATTCAGCTGGTTTTAGATGATAGAGCAATTTTCAGAGTTTAAAGGGTGAAAAAGGATAAAATCTGGTTGTTGTAGAGACTAGTTTCGGTTAAGGTTAATCATGGTTGGTCATGTGGTAACCATGGTCAGTCAAAAGTTAACCATGGTCGGTTATGGAAAACCGTGATTGGTTTGGTCACAGGTTTGATAACAATGTTTATTTACCATTTTTAGATGGTGCCCTTGTTTTTTTCTTTCATCTTGGTTGGTTTGTGTAGAGTATGTTAATGACATGTTTTCTGGTATTTTCACTTGGTATTAGTGGCATGGTTTAGCATGGATGTTTGTTATTGACATTGATGAGCACATGATTTATATTTGGCTTTGGTTTAGTTTTTGGATACTTAAAGTTTCTTGAGAACTGGTGATATGGATGGATGTACATCATGAGGTTATACAGGTTGAATAGATTCAGTTTGTGAGTCTATGATGATGCAAATGTTTGATTTGCACATGGATGCTTTGAGCATGAGTAGGGGATGTTTGTATTTCCTCTTGATTACTATGTTACTCCTTGAGAGATGTTATCTACAGATGATTTTGTTGTACATGCTAGTTGTTTATGCAGGGTTGGATTTGTAGATTGCAATGTTTGTATTCTTTGAGTTATGCAGGTTTGTGGATTGATCACCCACTATTCCAAGTAGAACTCATTTGGGATGTCTTCACCTAGGATCTTGTTTTTCTTTCACATATTCTAGTTTGACTTGTCTTGTTTAGTTGCATTGTTGGTTACATGGAGACATGGATAGATGGATGGAGAACATGGTTGGTTTTATAGGTATGGCTACGGATGTGATTGAGGCTCAAAACTTTAGTTTGAGTGGGAGCTCTTGCAGGTGTGTTAGTCATGATGGCTTGTTGCATGAGGAGCTAGGTTGGTTGATTTTTTTTTCGATACCAACAATTGGTATGGTGTTACGATTCAGTGGGGGAGATCTTGAGCTTGGTGTCACATCGGATCAGTTGTAGCTTCGTGTAGGTTTGATAAGTCATGGTTTTATCTTCTTGGTTTGAGAAGATGGTTTGATCTTCTTGGTTTTATTTTTCTTTGAGAGAATTGTTGAAGGAAAGAATATATGGTCTTCATGGTGTGTTGAGGACAGTGATGTACAGGTACAGGTATAAAGGTTCAACAATTTATCTCCAAGTGGGAGATTGTTAGGTTGTGGAGCTAGATTGCTTCATAGTTAGCATGCAATGGAAAGTGACTAGAAATACAGTAACCAAAATGACATTGGTTATAGTGGGACCGATGTCGGTCAGGAAAAGGAGGAACCGGCCATGGTTAGGTCTAACTGCATTGGTTACCTGTGTGAAGCACTTTATTTTTAAGTCATGGGTTTTAATATTGTTTTTTTTAAAGAAAATATATTGGATGTAATTTCATGGCTAAGTTTCCCTAATTTTTCTAAGCTTATATAAGCTAGAAAACTAGGGTTAGAGAGAGTTAGATGAGTTGATGAGAAGAAGAGCATAATCCTTGGTTCAAAGGATGAAGAAGAAGAAGAAAAATCAGATTACATGAAGACGAAAAATCAGATACATGAAGACAAGAGCTTTCATGGAGAGAAGTTGAACAGAAGGAAAGTGCACGTACACTGTTGGTGAGAAGATGGTATTATCTTCTACTATATTTCCTTTGTATTGTTTAGTCTCATGTAATGGCTTGTATAATATGCAAAGCACTTAGGGTTTCTTCTTGTTAGATCCACATGTTGTTGTGAGATCTTTTTATTGCTCATTCTTGTAGATCCACATGTTGTGAGATCTTGTATTGTAGATCCATGAGATCATGTTGTATTGTTGATCCATATGAATCTAGCATGGTAGAGGAAGTTGTCTTCATGTTTACAGTTTTTTGCAGTGATGGAGGAGAGACTTACTTCTTGGTGCATGGTTAGGGTTGCACATTGGTAGATCTTTCTAGAGGTCTTGTTTACAGATTCACAATACAGTGAGAGCTTGGCTGCACAATGGCAGATGTAGGGTAGCTTTAGGTATGTGAGATCTGGTTATGTTTGAGAGGCATGGTTGTAGTGCACTCAGGTAGATCCGGTTAGAGATCTGGAGGAGACACAAGTGGTGGTATGGAGGCATGGTTTAGTGTACTCAGGAGATCCAGTTGGAGATCTAGGAGGAGGAGATACTCTTGTAGAGATACATGTACTCTTGTGTAGAAGAGTTGGTTTGTAATCTCTTTATATATATATATATATATATATATATAGATCTCTATCTTTGGTGGACATAGCCCACATTGGGTGAACCATGGTACATGCTTGTTATGTGTGTGTACTTTTGTGTGATTTGGATTATTTTAGTTTATAATTCCACTCCTGTAGATTTTGTGGGGAATTGTTTAGATCCTGTGTGCATGATTTTGTTTGTTATTAAAACATAGCACTATTCCACTGTCCCATATTCCCACAAAGACCACCTATATAGCTAGTTCAATAGCAAGAGTGTACCTCGATGATATTGTTAGACTACATGGGATTCCAGAAAGATCATCTACGACCACAATCCTTTGTACACATCACACTTCTAGAATAACATGCAACAAGCCCTTGAGACACATATCAACTTCAACATAGCCTATCATCTAGAGATAAAGTGGGTAAATTTGGTTTTAGAGGACATGATTTGGATGTACATCATGGATCATCAGTCAAAGTGGGAGGAGTACTTGTATTTGGTGAAGTTTTCCTAAAATAGTTTTTAGAGTTCGATTGGCATGGAACCTTTTTAAGAACTTTATGGTAGGGAGTGTAGGACACCTTTGAGTTGGGATAGACTTGAGGATAGAGTATCTATTGGCCCAACATTTTTACAGGACATGGAGAAACAAGTTGTTTTGGTCTAAAAGAGGTTGTAGGAGGCACAAGACAAGAAGAAGAAGTACGCAAATTAAAGGAGAGTTCACCATAGTTATGAGGTGGGCACGAAGGTGTTTCTTCATGTCAGAACTCATAAGATTCCTATCTATTATGGAAAATACTATAAGTTGTCTTCTAGATTTGTGGGTCCATTCGAGATCTTGGAGTGGATCGGTCCCTTAACTTACCATCTAGCCTTGCCACCCAAATTTTTCATGTGAATGATGTCTTTCACATATCTTTTCTTAGGATATATATCCCAGATCCATATCATGTATTGGATTAGACTGCATTGCAGATGTAGGAGAAAGTGTAGATGATGGTGGATCCTGTGCATATATTAGAGGGTAGGACCTTGGGCCTTTGAGGTTGAGAGATTGATCAGGTGTGAGTCCAGTGGGACATGTATGATGAGAATGTTGCTACATGGGAGGATGTTATGTTGTTATGAGTCCAGGTTCCACACCTATTTCAGTGACTTCTATGAGGAAGTCAAGTCTAAGGGGAGGGGGATGTAGTGCCCACTCCTCTTCCACATTTATTACATTTTGATTTTGATTACTTTTGACTATATACATTGATTTTATTGTATCATTTTGGTTTAGCATGATGTTAGATGATAGAGATATTCTTATTATGATGGATTGTGATTCATATTATGAATATGTGGATTCTTAGATACATAGAGAGACATTTTATATTGATGATGATGATGTGTTGTTGGAATCTATATTACTGAAATTCATAATTCTCATCGTGTTGAGTATGATTTAACATTTGAACTAATCCTGTGATCTTGTTGATATTGATAAAAATAAAGAATTGAGATGTTGTTAGAATTTTAGACAAATGATGACATTATTTAGTTGAGATGATGATTTAGCTATATGAGGATATTTATTGATTGATATGTGTTTATTTTATCTTTGATGTTTTTGATGTGTCTGTAAGGCCAATGAGGTATTGTGTGATTTTAAAGATAATTAAATCACAACAATCAAAAGGGGATTGGATACCAACCACAACCAATACTAGATGGATACAATGAAGGTAATGATGGAAAATTTTGTAATGTTGTTGTTTTATTTGTTTTAATTTGTTAGGGTGTCCCCATTGGGAGATAACCTCCAATTATTACCATGGGTTATGTGTGTAATTGTTTCCCTTGTTTTTGATTTATTTTAGAGTATGTGATTTATTTGTGATGTAATTTATTTAATCATTGTTTATTGATGTGTTTTTATTAAGTAATTAAATAATGTTGTTAAGCCTTATGAGGATGTAACAAAATAGGTCATTTATTAGAGTTGTTGGTCTTTTGGACTATGTGATTTTGATTGTGTGTAAGTGAATTTCAGTGTTGTACACTCTACCTTACCTTAGAATTTCAGATTTGGGAATAAGGATCATTTTAGGAGGCTTATGTGACAAGCTAAATTGGTCTCACACCTCTTAATTTCATATACCAACCTTACCAATGGATTGGGGGGTCAAAAGTAAACCCCTTTATGTGTTTCTTAAGACAAAAATTTTGGATTTGGGAATAAGGGTCATGACCTTGATTTCACTTTTCTTACATGGCTTGTAAATTTTTTGTGTTATGGGGTGTGAGTTTGGGGGTTGGGTTTGTTGTGTGTAAGAGGATTTTCATTCCTCTCAACCACCAATTTATTGTGCATTAGGGTTGAGGTTTGACTTGTGATGTGGAGTTGAGGATAAGTGATGTGGCATCCTACATTGAGCCACCTCAGCCTCCTCTTCCTTTTTTCTATATATGTAAATTTAATTTCTTGTTTGGGGGTTACTTCATTTCATTTGTGCTCTTGTATTTTTGGAGTTGGAGAGTTTTGGAGTTCTTGTTCAATTTTTTGAGCTTGTTATAGTTGGATTGAGCTTGAAGGAGCTTTGTGTGTGACTCTTTGATCAAGCTCTACCATAGAAAGGTAGGAGATACACCCTTGTTTTATTTATTTTCCATTATATGTGTACATTTGTATGTTATTGAATGTTTTTGTATGCTTGTTGGGTTCTTGTGTAGAATACCTAAGTATGGTGTAGTAGAAGGCTATGGGGATCTTATATGTAGGGAGACATAAGAATTTATTTCATTTTTTGGGATGGAGTTGGGTTGGGTGGCCCACCTTTGAAAATAATATGCTTGTATTTCTTACATGGTTCTTTTGAGGAAGACATAACAGATTGTAGGGAGGCATTAGAAAATGTGGGAGGCATAAGAGATCTTAAGGGAGGCATAAGAGTTGTGTATGGGTTTTATATGTATATTGGACTGTTTAAGGTGGGAACCTAATTCTATTGGGAGGGATAAGTGATCTCCCCATAGGTCCTTGCTAAATTGGCTTTGCCTTTTCAAGCCTTGTAGATTTTTAGTTTCCTTCTTGTGATTGTATCTTGTGTTGAATGTCTTATGAAATGGTTATGAATTTTTTTTTTGATGTGGAAGCATTGTGTAGTTTCCATGAGTTGGATCCATATTTTATTGCATTTTTTTTGGGGCTTAAGGGACAATGAGGATAGATTATTCTCCTCATTGGATTATTTTTTGGATGGAGAGTGTTGCCTCTCTCCCATATTTGTTGTTGTGATCAAGTGAATAAATGGAAGAGCTCTTGTTGAAGAATTGGCACTTGGAGCTTTTGTGAAGTCAAAATAAATCCTTCTTTGTGAGAAAACCTTTCATGTAATCCCTCCATAGGTGGAAGACTAGTAGTATTGTATTTAAAGAAGAGTTACATTACATTTTTGTTTATCAAGTTGAAATGTGTTGTGGAAAAGAAAGCTCTTTGAATTTTAAGGAAATCAGCTATGCTCAAAGAAAAAGAAATTCATTATTATTTGTTGAAATTGTATCATTGTAAGAATGAAGGAGGAACATAGAAGTTGTAAACATTGATGATGTATCTTTATAAAATCTTAAATGTATATTAGTTGTTGTGTTTTTCTTGAGTAAATGGTGGTAGTAGTAATGAAAGGATGTGTCAAATTATAATGTGTTATTTTGTTGGAAAAATTGCAGTTTTTTGTGGAAAGGAAGACAATGATAATTAGAAATAAATTAAGTTTCATTTCTTCCTTTGAGTGGAAAACAATTTTGTGGGAAAAGTAATCTTATAGTGTTTTCTTGTTACTATTGAAATAGAAAATCTTCAAATTTAGTAATTTTAGGCATGGAAAGAATAAATGGTTAAACCCTTAAACTTGAGACTTTAGGGACATAAATTCAACTAAGGATAAATTGTAAGACACTCTAGTAAAACTTGTTTTGGAAAAATTGTAGAATTGATGGCTCTATTTTCAAAGAACAAGACCACCACCTTGTGTAGATCGGCGGTCTCTCGAACTGCCACTCAGGAAAGGTGGAAGTTTTTGAATTGTCACCCAAGTAGGGTGACGGTCCCAAAACCACCAACCTACTTTTGGAGGTAGTTTCATCACTGATGGTGGAAAAATTAAAAATATCCACTACTGGGAAATTTAAAACTTGTTCTATAAAAATGTAAGCCTGCAAATTTGTAGAGGAAACCACCAGTAAGCCATAAGGGCATAAATTCATTGTTCTTAACTTGTAAATATTTAAATGGGTATTCAAATGCATTTAATATCATGGGTAAAAAATGAAGTAGGGTTTTTGCCCAATAGAACGCAAAAAATAGAATTTTCTTTATAACAACTCCAGATTTGGAGTGGAAATCTCTACAATCTTCAAATGAAATACATTACAATAATAAATCCACAACCTAAACAAAACTAAGCTTCATTTTATGAATTCCTTCATGGTTTCTTCCCTCTTAGCTTTCATGGCTTCCACTCCTCCAACCTACAAAATTAAAGAAAGAAAAGAGACCAAATGAGGAGGCTTGGGAAAAGAAAAAGGTTTAATAATATTTCATAAGGATTTCTAGGGTTAGTATGTAACCCTAAGATCTAGCGTCCACAATTTATTTGATCCAAGGGTTGAGAATCAACCCTACAATTATTAGGTAAGAATAAATATTATGGGTTTTTAGATATTTTAAAGGTATGTGTAAATGGGTGAATGGGGCCATTTAATACCCTTGTATGTTAAGTTAATTATTTAGTTCCTAGTATGTCTTAGTAATTATTTAAATGGAATTTAAGGAAAATGATTTAAGAGAACTAAGATAACTATGGATAAGAGTTGATTAAATGTGAGTTGAATGTTAATTCCTAAGGGGGAAACTATTTAATCTAGTGAAAGAATTTATTGAACACTTATCTAGTGATGATAATTAAATTGACTTTAGAACTGGATTAAGAATATTTAATTAATAATATAGACTGGATCTATCCTATGAAATGTAACATTGTTGGTAGGAATTATTTAAACGTATATTAGGGTTTGACACCCTTACAACCTATTTAAAACAAAAAACAAATTACATAACTTTCTAGATAATTGTTTAAGGATTAATGTGGTTTTTGGAACGTCAATTTAGTGGGATTTATAAATATTATAAGTCATAACCATTGGATGACCATACTATGTCAATATCCCATAAAAGAAACATGTTTCCTTTAGGGATGATACTTCCTAAAATTATAGGGAACTTATGACATCAAGTTTCCTACCAGTGATAGAAACTAGACCCTCACAAATGTATTGTATGCCCCATGACAAAAAAATTTATCTCATTAAACTATAAATTTAAACACAATCTTAAAGATGAGATTAGTTGATTTGGTTGAGTTTCATGGAGATTGAAAAAAATAAAAAATAAAGTTGTGTTTCATATTTCATTTGTTACAAATATATAGGTGAATTTTTTCCTAAGATCTGGGAAACAATTCACTAATAATACATGATTTTTATATCAATTCATTTAATATGGAAGCTTTAAACATATGTTTTTAATAAAAACTTCACTTATAAAATACTATTTGACACATAAGTCACATATGACTATATTAAATATGATCACTATTTCATGGAAAATTTTAGTGGAAATTTTTTAAACTTGTGAATATTAGGGGTTTTGGAAATTGGAAATGGTGAATATTTAGCAGTTGGTTGCCACCTAGTTCACCAAAAAAATTGTCTGACAGGTCATTTGTATGGGTCGGTTCACCTATTATTTACACTTAAAAATTAACTTATCAATGTATTTTACCAACATTTTGAATCAAAATGTGCTCATATTCACCGAGGTATATTACTATACATATCACAGAGGTATAATACATATCCATCGATCCTAAAAGATATCAACAAAAATACATGCATCTCTTTTTTCGTGACATAGATTACCATACAAACTATTTTATAATATGTGACTATTGTATTTCTTTGATATTTCTATCATGCAACCTCTTCCATCCCACATTTACCATCCAAAATTTTTTCCATATTAATCCATCCAACCTCTACCATCTAACCTCTTATGTCCAACCTCAATTTGTCCACCCTCTTCTATTCAACCTCAATCGGTCCATCTCTCGCCACCCAACCTCAATTTTCCAACCTCTACCATTAACATGTAGGTTATTATTCCATCCAAACTCAATCTGTCCAACCTCTCCACTTTTGTGCATCAAATTTTCATCCACAAAATCCAATATGTTTTATCCCTATTAGTTCAACCTTTAGCTTGCCCTACCCTTGTTCATCAAACCCCGCTCTATATGAACCCTGTTTGTCACCCCTCTTTCCCATCATGCACCTATCTATGACTCTTTATTGTGCAACCCTCTACCATGCTGGTATGTAGTTTTGACCCTTGTATCTGTCTCTCAATAGTCAATATCAATGACATATAAATGGATTCTTGAAAATAGGTTAATTAGGTTACTACTAGTTCATAAAAGAGTAATAAGATATTATTTCACTATTTTGGAAACTCATAAAAAATGAAATTTGTGTCAGTATCTACAAAATATATAGGTATGTAATATATACTAATCTACATAACTTTATTATATTTTCCATAATGTATGTTTCTTGTTCTTATTTTATTAAATTGATACCTTACTCTTTGTAATATTTTTTATTTAGTTATATTGATCATATAAATAATTAACACTATATTTCTATAACAATTTTTATATAGACATTTCTTGAACACATTAAGAAACCTATATTTTTTAGATGATCTTATTGATGAATTTTTTTTCCCTTTATGAATTAAAACTAGGAGAATACTCATCAAATTCTCATCCAACACAAACCTCAGAGGAAGCTTCTTCTCCAATGTTTGTTTCAGGAAAAATGAGAAATGATGATCAAGATATTCCCAATGAGAACATAATTAAAGAAAACCTAGAGGCACAAGTTGAATTTGAAGAAAGTAATAAAAAATATGCCAGAAGAAAAGGACAAATTAGAGAATAGGAATTTGATTAAGGTTCGAATGGGCAACCTAATATCCTTTTATTGAACTGGTGGAGCCAAAAAATGGCAACAATATTCAAACTCAATGTCGATTGAAAATATTTAGTTTGAAACAAGGGAAATATCATACAAAGCAACTTAAATTAGACACCATTTAAAAATAATGGGGGAAAATATATATTTCAAAAAATAAAAAGGATGGGTACATAGTAAAATATCTTAAATGGAAAAATTCAAAAGACTGCATGCATATAAAGTACATAGAAGAGTATGAAAAAGAAAAAGAAATGTTTGAAAAATCTAAATGAAAAAGGTGGGACAATTTCAAAAAATTAGGAAAAGTTATGAATATGAAATGATTTCTAGAAGTATTAATTTTGTTATGGTATTCCATATATCGAAAAAGGGTAGACCCATTTCAAATTTCTTGGATAATAAAATTTTGAATCAGGTTATTGGCTTCCAGAACGTTCCAGAATCACATTGGTTAGATATAAGTGGTTGCTAAAATGTGAAATGTCTTTCTCTAGTATAAAGGGAGGATTTGAAAATGGCTATCAAAAATGTAAGTTTTATTTCACTTTCTATTGATGAGTTCATAATGGTGGACAATACTTCATGGGTTTGTATTCATGTATATACTTTTGCAAATGAAGTGAAAAATCCCCATCTTTTAGATATTTATAAAATGAACAAAAATTGCAATCTAGAAAAGATTTACAAATTGGTTGTGTCAATTTTGAAGGATATAGTAGGTATGGATTATTTTTTTATTTCCACAAAGTTAGTTTTGTTGGAAATGATGGTGCAGTTGTAATGCAAGGGGGAAGAAATGGTTTATTTGTTAGACTACAAACAACAGTTACACTGTATATGACTGTAATTCATTGCATGGATCATAGAATCAATATGACATGAAAAATTATGAGTGATCTCAAAAGTGTTGTTAGAGTGGAGGAGATCATTTGTGACATGCATGCATATTATTCCAATAGTACAAAAATATTTTTTTATAAATTCATAAATTTGCAATTGGATTAACAGATGGGAAAAATATTTTTCAAGATGTAGATAATATATGGATTACCATGTATGATGTTTCTTGTATAATATTTGATGAATATCCTTCATTGACAAGTTTTTTTATCAATACCATAGGAAGTAGATAAAGCTAAATATTTGTTGTATTGTATGAAAGATATTAAAACTTTACTTATATAATGTGGTATTTTTCCAATGTTGAATGAGCTCCATTGTTTATGAAGCATGTGCAAGAGCATTCCATCTACATAAATGAATTCATACAAGTGAGAAAACATGTATGCATGAGTGTAGATAATTTATATTTGTCAAATGTAAGTTGTCGAGGACCTATTTTTGAAAGGTGGAATAAATTAAGAAACCTTAAGAATCGAAAATACTTCTTAAAATTTAATATAAATGATCATTTGTGTATAATAATATCTCATGGGAAAGAGATATCATTTCACACTTTTTTGAGAACAACAGATTTGGATGGATCAGAGTTGGAAGAAGTAAGAGTGACACACAATTTATATGAAAGAGTTTTATGTGAAACATAAAAGAAATTGAAAAATATTTCTCAATATTTATCTACGGAGATCTGTGAATGATTAAAAAAGATAAATTACTTGAAGCAATGGGAGTTGTCAATCCTCTTTTTTGGATTACAGGTCAAGAGGAATTACTAAAATGTACATAAGTAATATATTTATAAAATACATGAAATGTCTAATGGAATGTACTTTTGTAAGAAGGAAGAGATAAACGATGTTGTTGTTGAAGGTATTTTTCAAAAGAAGTTATTGCGTTCTTAGTGAAAAAGTTTTCCCATGACTATGCTAGAAAAATTTTATTTTCTCGACAATCCAACATAAAATGGTTCCATTAGAAGACATTGGAAGATGATTTATTCTAGAAATATTTTACAAAATAATTTGATCGAGTAGTTTAGATTATATAAATGTGTCAAATTATGATCTAGGGGTATGTTGAAGATGAGAGGGTATCTACTACATTATCCTTCATAAAATTAAAATTTCACAACAAATTTGATATAAATTAAGAAAGTTATCGGATATTGTATGTATAGAGTTATTTAAGGAAGACACTTATGAAGAATGGGTTGCACTAGCACTGGTTTAATTTCCATAGTACTAATTTCTTGTCTACATTATTGAAACTATTTAAAAAATGATTCCATATATTTATATATTTCATAACAATTAATTATCAATTGGTCTTAATACACTATGTGTTGTTTTACTTGTAATAAAGTCAATTTTTATTTTTATTTTTATTATTTTAATAAGGATAGTTATTTATTTAGAACCATATCTATGTCATTAATATTTTTTCTCTGCGTGAAACATAAATCCTTTTTATACTCTAAAAAACACACACCAAACATTTAAAACCATGCATTACATCTTCAAACAGTAACATAAAAAACATTCACAAGAAAGAAAAAATCTGATAACAAGTTTGCATATTAAATTGTTCAAACCTTTCAAAAATGTGAAAAAATAGTAAATATAGTTCCAATTAAAAATGAAACTTGTATTCATTCTAATAAGAGATGGATTACTTTATAAAGAAATACCTTTTTTATAAAGCATTGTCAGCTAATATAATTACAAAATTATGGGTTATCACTTTTCTTCTCAAAGCTTCGGGAAAGTTCTGTCATATAAGAATACAATATGATGGAATCATCTTCTCTTCCTATGATTCAGAATCATAGTTTTCCTTACATCTGCCACACAGAATAAAAAGTAGAAAATTGGCTTTTGACTATCTTTTAATTGCTACGCCAATGTCAGAATTGTGATAACACACCTGTCACATGGTTAAAATAACTTTTTTTTTCAATTTTTTTGTTGCAGGTGTATCTTAAAATTAATATTATAAAAGAGTCAGAGTTTGGTTAGTTTATATAATGATTTCTACTAAAACTTCTAATAGCTACAAATCATGCACTACACAATTGATATTTTGAAGAATATTGTGCTCCTCTCTCATAAAATTTCATGACAAAAATAGTGATGGATCAACATCTATATTTTATTTCAATAAGATATCTGGGTCCATCTTATGCTCCTTGATTATATTTCTTAATGGATAATTTTGTTTATTAATAATAAATATTTTTTTCCTTCAACTATATAAATGCATTCAATATTTTGTGGGCATTCTTCATATGTGAATCAAATACAATTGCTTCTTTCTTTAAATTTTCATATTCTTCCTACAAATCATAATTTTACTAGATAAGTTCTAAATTTTTTTATTGCAATGCTTATAATTTTACAAGTTTTCATGTGTAAAAAATGACCCACCACAACTTTCAATTTTATGCATTTCCAATTAAAACATTTTTTTGTATCTATCCCATTTGATGTAATATGTCTGGGATTTAGCATTAAAATTCTCGAACTTGTTTAACATTTTATCTAAAACTTCATCATAAGAATAATTATTATAAAAAATTGTTCTAGGGTGAGCTTTATTTAGAAAAATGACAATCATTGCTGGTTGGTTCTCCACCGCAATGAACAATTAATTACTTTTAGCATGATTATGGTAACAAGTGTTTATTTATTTGATAAAACATTTGGCTCTATAATCCCAAGTGTGCACTAAATCCACATCTTACATAACCACTTCCTAAATTATTTACCCCATATTGTTTGATACTAGATTTTTGATGTCACAATCTTTCTTTTAATCATCGTTGAGTGGAATTTGACTTAGAGGAGGAGTGTCTATCATTTCATAGATATCTTGTTGTGCTTTTGGTTGAGTAGGTGGAGTACATTGTATCATATCATGGGTGTCAAAATAATTACTTGTCTCAACATCACCACTATCAAACTACAAAACTCATCATTGAGATCGATATGGCTCAAAATATGGGTACTAGTTGCACTCAAGACACCACCTAGTGAAAAACTTGAAGTTCTAATGTTGCAGGGTGATATTATTCCTAAAGAGTAAGTAGGAAATTTAATATTCTTCCCAAAAAAATCTTTTTTTTGTACAACGCGTGGAAGCAGTATCAGAGGCCTATTTGAAATCAATTTTTGTCAACTATTAACTATAAGAAGTAAAGTATTAAAAATTAAAAATTACACCTTTGTAAATACTAAATAAAATATTTGCAAGTAAACAAAAGAAACTAAAAATTATAAATTACCTTGCATGCTCGGAGATGCGACCATACAACCTTGTGACTAAGCCTAAGTTTCATCTACGCTATCAAACTTGGAAGTCTTTGCAAATAAAAAATGTACAAATATTAGAATACTTTACCACTTACATAATAGATAACTTGTTAATGATTCCTTCTAGTTTCTTCATTAGAAATAGTAATATAAATACGTGTAAACAATTGTGGAGAGAAAGGTGGTGGTGGAGGTATCGATCCCTTAGGTCTATTGAATCCATATTAGAATCACTTAAGGTCCTTGGAGGGGCTTTACCCCAAGAAATTTCCTTCTTATGAGATATTGAAGATCCATTTCTTCTCTACAGAATATAAATTACTTTTATCATTGCATTCAAAAATAATTAATTGTAATAATGTGTAACGCCAACAATTTTTCGGCATTCTAAAACCACATTACACCTTAAATAGTTATCTATAAAGTTGCAGATTTTTTATTTATTTTTTGGTTTAAAAGATTGACAAGGGTGTCAAACCCTATAATACATTTAATTAATTCTTACCAACGATTTTTTACATTACATTAGAAGGATCAGGTCTAGATTAACAATTAAATATTCTCAATTCATTCTAATGTACACTTAATTACAATCCGTTAGAAAGGTGTCCATTGATTATTTTACTTGGTTAAATAATTTCCCCTCTCAAATAAACATCCAAATCCACATTTAATAAATCCTTATCCTTAGTTACCATAGTCCCCTTAAATTATTATCTTTAATTTCCATTAAATCATTTGTTAAAACACACAAGGAGAGTTACATTTTTAACTTAACACCATAGGGAATTAAGTGGCCCCCTTTCACCCATTTTCACATATACTTAAATTATTTAAAATCCCATAATATATATATTCTCACCTAACAATTATAGGGTTAATTATTAACCCTTGGATCAAATCAATTGTTTACACTAAACCCTAGAGTTCCATCTAACCCTATCCATCCTTATGAAATTTTACTAAACATTTTCCTTACCCTAACCTCCCCATTTGGTGTCTTTTATTTTCTTTGATTTTAAGGTTGGAGGAGGGAAAGCCATGAAAAAAACAACGAAACCATGGAGGGCTTCATTTGGATGTAGCTTAGCTTAGTTTATTCATGGATTGTCATTTTAATGTCTTTTATTTTATGATTGTAGAGGTTTCCACCCAAAATTTGGAGTAGTTATTTAGTTATTTCCATTTTTGAGTTATTTATTTTGGTAAAACCCTCTTTCCAATTAATCTATGAGATTTAATACATTTAAATGCCCATTGAAGGATTGGCATGCTTAAAACAATGAGTTTATTACCTTATGGTTTGTTGGTGCTTTTCTTTTTTATGTTTTATAGGTTATGATTTTAGTAAAATTAAATTCAATTTTATAAATTTACAGACATTTATTTTTCTACCGACAGTGATGAAACCACCTCCCTAATCAGGTTGGTAGTCCTGTGACCACCACCCTAACTGGTTGAAAATTCATAAACCATCCCCATGCCTAGGTGGCAGTTGAGAGACAACCACTCTGATCAGGCCGGCGGTTTGAGACTGCCGCTCTGCACAGGGCGGGGGTCTTGTTATTCACAAACAAAACAATCAATTCCTCATTTTTTAAAAAAAAATTTTTTCTAGGGTGATTAACAGTTTAACCTTAGCTTAAATTTATTTACCTAAAGTCACTAGTTGATAGGTTAACAACATTTATTCATTCCATAACTTAAATAACTAATTACATGGATTTTCTCTTTCAATAGTACATAAGAAACAACTGCAGGAATTCTTTTCCAATAAAATTACTTTCAATCTCAATTGATGGAATGAAATTCAATCTATTTCTAAGTATTATTTATTTCTTTTCCATGACAAGAATGCAATACTTCAACTAGATAATTCATTATAACTTAGTGCATTCTTCCATTACAACGATAACTATTTATTCAAGGAAATCACAAGAAACTATATTACATTTCATATTTTCTAAGAATACATTCTCAATGATTTACAACTTCCAAGTTCTCCCTTCATCTTACAATATTTCAAAATTCTACAAGTAACAATGAACTTTCCTTTTTCCTTTGAACATAGCTCATTTCTTACAATACAAAAATCTTTCTTATACATTAAAACATGATAAATAAATTATACAATACAACGTTTCTTTAAAATACAAGATTACTAGCCTTCCACCTTAAGTGGGAACTATAAGAAAAGTTTCTACAATGAAGGGTTTCCTTTTTGACTTCTACAAATGCTCCAAGTTCCAAATATTCAACAATAGCTTAACCATTTCTTCACTTCAATCACAAAAAAACATGGCAAAGTAGGCAACACTCACCACACAATAAATAATCAATTGAGGAGAAGAATCTATCCACCTCATTGACTCGAGCCCAACCAAAATTTAATAAGGAATGGATACAACTCATGGAAACTAACACCATGATTCCACATCACAATGCACACTTTAACAAACATTTAACACACATTCAACACAATGATAATAATAAAAAAATGCAAATTTCAAAATACGTAAGGTATGACAACTCAAATCTAATGGAGCAAGGAATCTATGGGGAGATCACTTATGCCTCCCAATGGGATTAGGTTCCACCTTAAAGCACTCCAAAAAAAACTCAAAACCCCTAAACAACTCTTATTCCTCCCTCAAGATCCTTTTATTCCTCCCTACAATCTATTATGTCTCCTCAAAATAACTAAGTAATAAAAGAAATCATATTTATTATCAAAGGTGGGGCACCCAAGCCAACTCCCTCCTAAAATATGAAACAAAACTCTTATGCCTCCCTACACTAGAAAATCCACATAGCCTTCTCCTACACCATAGTTAGGCATTCTACCCATGATCCTAACAAGCACACAAACCATTCACTTGCATACAATACAAACATATAAAAGAAAACATTTAAAACAAGGGTGTAGTTCCTACCTTTCCATATTAATAACTTAATCAAAGAATCAAACTCAAAGCTCCTTCAAGCTCAATCCAAATCTAACAAGCTCCAAAACATCAACAAGCACTCCAAAAACTCTCCAACTCTAGTAATATAATTGCACCATAAAATGAAGTAACCCCCAAACAAACAATTAAACTTGCATATATAGAAAAAGGGAAGATGAGGGTGAGGTGGCTCAATGTAGGATTCCACATCAGTTATCCTCAACTCCACATCACAAGTCAAACCTCAACCCCAAGGCATATTAAATTGGTGGTTCCTAGAAATGACAAGCTTCTTACACACTCAGCCCAAACCCATACCCCCTAAGGACATAATTTAAAACCCATATAAGAAAAGAGAAATAAATATCACTTTTTACCTTACAAAACACATAATGGGGTCTATTTTTGACCCCTTAACCCATAATTATAGCTGGTATATGTAATTAAGAGGTGTGGGACAAGATTAACTTGTGCCATAAGCCTTCAAAAAATAGCCCTTAAGCCCAAATCCAAATTTCCCAAGTAAGGTAGGGTGCACAACACTCAAATCAAATACACTCAGCATGAATCAAAAAATCCAAAGGACCAACTACTCTAATAAATGGCCCCTTTTGTCACATCCCAATTAAATTAATAAACTTGATTAATTCACTTAATTAAGGTACATTAATAAAAAATTATTAAATGAATTACATCACAAAATAAATCACATAATACACAATAAATAAAATAAAATGAAAAGAATTACACACATATCCCATGGTCACATTTTTAGGTCATCCCTACAATGGGGACCCCATAAATAACTAATAACAAAACGTTAAACATTACAAAAGTTTCCATATTTACCATCGTTGTATCCATCCATTATTCCATTGTGGTTGGTCTCCTAACCCCATTTTGATTATTGTGATACAATTACCTATAAAAACACACAATACCTCCTATTATCACTTGAAAGTGCACCCTGGTTGAGATATGACAACAGGGGTTGTAAGCTTGCTTTGAATCTCTCACTCTCATAGATACAATGGAAACACCTCAGGTCTATGGGAATACCTATTGTTGAGGTGAGTCTCCGGTATCAAGGACGGTTCCTTGTTAATGTATCCTATACTAACTTTTTGGGGTTTTGAGTGGAAAAAGATGACTGTAAATGAAATTAAAATGGGGTGATACACAAAAATTGTTGAGGGATTTGAATGAGTATATGTAAAATAAATTTGAGAATGAATTTTAGATGCACGAACCAGTGGTTTTCAACAGAATATGAAGGCAAAATACTTTTGTGTATTAAGGGAATAAATCACAACAAAAAAAGGAGATAAACATGCATACTAATATTATGTAGAAATTACCTGATTTGCAGCAAGGTAAGATGATTAATAAGGAATTTACATTCACAAGAATTAATAATTAGATATACACCACTACAAATAATTGGAAAGGCAGAAATTAGTTCTCATTCAAGGGGCAAAACAAGTAAAAATTTATTTGTGCTGAGTAACCCTACTGCATGAAACACAAGCTAACCCTAATGACATCACCCATGTGAGATTTCCCTCCATATGTGAGTGGAGGACACAAAGGATCACTCACACCAACAAGCACTCATATGTCTGAAAATTTCCCCTTGTGCCTTGCAATTGCACATAATAGGTAGCAAGTTTATTCTACCATCCCATCCTAAAAATAGCTTTAAAATTTTAGTCATCCATGCTTGCTAATTTTACCCCTTTATCATTAATAAATAAAGGAATAAAAATTGAAATGTTGATTACAATGAGGAATAAATAGCCTTAGTTACAAAAATAAATTTCAATCCAAGTGATGTTGAATGATCTATTTTTATTAAAATTAGATGAATAATTTGGTTGATAATAGTCATTGCTTGCTATGTAAGTATTCTCTAATGTATATGTAATATTTGTCTTCTTCTACTAGATGTGAAACTTTCAACTTGATCCACTTGCCATGATATTTTAGGAATTCTTTAATTCTACCCCTTTGGATGCACATGTTAAAATTAATCTTCCTGTGTGAGAAAAAATTAATTCCTTTATCCTTGATACTTTGCAAAATATTCACCCAATGTGTGGGGACCACCTATAGGCATGTGCAAAAAAAGAGTACCATTATTTGAAAAAAAAGGTAATTAGCATCTCAAAGGGTCTTCTTGATCTCTGATGTGACATCTATTTTTGTTCTTTGATATTTTGTCTTTTAGTGCATGACATGCCAAACATATTCCCTTTCATGATCCATGTGATGAATATGATGTTGACATCTATATATATGTACTTTTTTCCTCAATTTGCATGATAATACCTTGTTATATTTTTGTTCACATGTGAAATATACATGTCTTTATTTTAATTTATCTCCATGAGCATGAGATTCTTGGAAATTTTTAAGGTAACTTCAAGGAATATAAGGTAATTATGGAAAAATACATCTTGACCATCCATTGCTTGGACACCTCCATTTGAATTGATCCTTGTATTATTTCTTGGTCCCTTTGATTAGACCCCTTACATAACATAATAAGCTTAATTTTACCTTTTGATAACCATGGGTGCATATATATTGACCACCTTTTGAGAGCACATGGTTTTGGACCATTTTGATTAATTTTTGATTTGGACATTGTAAATACTATAAGTATACATAATAGAGAGATAAATCATTAATCATTTGATTTTGAGCACATGCATTCCTTTGTTAGACTCAAATTATACATAATAGAGAGATCAAATTTGATTGAACACACAATAAACTAATCATGAGGATAGAACACATGCACATGTGTCAGACATCCATTTCACTTATTATAACGAATAATAATGTAAACCTTTCACATCAGAAGGAAAAAAATATTTCCACAATTGATATAAAAGATGGTTACTTTGTAATGCACCCACTATAAACACCCACACGAGACCCAAAAAAACCTAGGGTTAACTAGAAAAATTATGGAACAATTTTTTAAAAGCATTCCCAAAAAAAGTTTTCAAAATGACAATTGCCACATTAAATTCTCGAAGGCGATCATTTTAATAAATAATTTTCCATGATAACACAATATTTAAAATCTACATTATACTTTGATACATTGATTTGACTAAGCATGTTTAATCTCCCTAAGGATTATTTAAATAAAAAATTAATTCCTATTAAAGTTGAATATTCCCCCATGGGGTGTCAAGGGTAAAAGTGGCCAATGAAATTAAATACCAATGTTATTTAATTTCTACAATTTTGAAACAACTAGAAAGGTCCCTTACTAAAATATTGGGTTAGGATAATGAACACTTCCCTACCCCATAAAGTAACCCCTTAAAAAGTCAACCCATATTTTGAAATTAAACCATTTAAATTAAAAAGGTAATTTCCATTCACCCACTCTCCACATAATTTTTGTAGGGATAAATCTCATCCCTTGGATGGATTCAATTAGGGCCCTTGATTAGGAAAAAGACAATCTAACCCTAAAGTAAGCTTATGAAGGCTCCTTTCCCTTTTCATTTGGCTCATTGTTTTCTATTTTGTTTTACATGTTAGGAGGAGGAGAGAAGCCATTGGAGGTCATCCCAAGCTTTTGGGGAGACAATGCAAGCTCCAATATTTTTCTTATTTATTTATAACCTCATTAGGGTTTCTAAATGTATTTATATTTTTTATTTAGCACATTTTCATTGGATTTTCCCAAATGGGCTTGTGGGTTTTGCCCATTTTTGATATAGTAAAGTTTGTTCTATATTTTCATTTCTATACAGTATATATACACATTTATGTGTATATACGTTTATATACATATGTATTTACTTTATATATATACTTTATTTTTTGAAAATCTATAATGGGTTAAAACAAAAAATCAGCATTAAACAGTGGATAAATATATTTTTAAAAAGATAAAAACATATTAGTTTCTCTTTGATATATATATATATATATATATCTATATATATATATATATATATATATATATAGAGAGAGAGAGAGAGGAAGACACGGATTTAACCTTTTTATACACACCGCAAAATATAGTAATGCACATTTATTTTATTTGTTTGCATTGCTTAATGCATTGGCCATTGGAAGTTTAGGGTTGGAGTTAAATTGAATGGGGGTTGGGTAATTTAAATATTCATTGGGGGTGGGGTAATTGTTACGCCAACCTTTCATTGCCTCTTTCTCAAAAGTCGTCATAGCCTAGGGCTCTCACGCATTCCTTTGTTAAAAGTTTGTACTTTTATAATTTGTTTTTTAAGGTTTCAACCTTAATAAAGTTTGGTTTATTTAATACATATAATATATATATATATATATATATATATATATATATATATATATATATATATCATATTGTAATATTATTTTTATTTCCTTTGACTATAGCTATAATAGTATATTTTTATTAATGTAATAATATTAATAATACATTAATATTAAGATATTTTCATGTTAATAAGTTCATTAATATCAAATATTTAATTGTTAATAATATAAATAAAATATTAACCCTACTATCAAAAGTAATAATGGAATATAGCTAGCACTATTGACAAATAAATACTTGCACTTGTTTTCTCCTTTAACAATTTGATAAAACTTGTATAGGGAGTAAAATAGATTTCATTTCATTTCCCTTAATAACTTGAAATGGATTTACAATAAATTTTAAATGAGGATAACATACTAGAGTTAGAACTTAGATCACTTCATTGGCCTATTTCAAGACTAATTAAAACTTAAGTAATTTCCATCTATTTGAATAAAGTTTTAAAATATATTTCATCCACTACATGAAAATGAACCAATGCAACTTACTTCACTACATGCCTTTGAGTAATATAATGAACTTTAATATTTCTTATTTCTCATCTTCAATAATACAAATACAACAATGAAGGAAACTTTCCTTTCCTACAATACAACTTTCAAACAAAGATAATAAACTTTCTTTTCTATTTCACAAGACTAGCTTACAAGACATTTCTTTCTTTCTCTTTTTCAATATACAATATAACTTTCACATCCAATAATTGAATGAAAATTTTCTTCACAAGATTATTACAATGTCCTCCACTTAAAGTGGGAAATAATACAAGAATGTAAGCTAAAAGAAATACAAGGTTACAAGTTTCTCCACCCTAAGTGTGGACAAAAAAATAAGGCTTCCACAAGAAGGAGTTTCTTAAGGACTCCAACAAAAGCTCCAAGCTTCACATCACCAACAAGAGAGTTCCTCCATACTTCATGATCACAAAAAAAAAGGGGGAGAGGCAATACTCTCCACCCAACCAAGAATTCCAATGAGGAGAATCCTTCCTCCTCATTGGCCCCCGAGCCCCAACCACATTACAATGAGAGGTGATTCCAACACATGGCAACAACAAGCTTCCACATCACAAACCAAGTATTTCACAACCATTCTAAATGCACATTCAATTAAAACTACATACACAAGAATGAGAAACAATAAAATATACAAGGATTATAAATGAAAGCCAAAGGAGCAAGAACCTATGGGGAGTCCACTTATGCTTCCGAATGGGAAATGGGTTCCCACCTTATAAACCTCCAATGTATATCTAAAATCCCATAGATACTCTTATGCCTCCCTCAAATACCTCTTATTCCTCCCAAATACTCTTATTCCTCCCTCATACTCTTATGTCTCCCTCATACAAGAACAAGTAGGAAATGCAAGCATTCCTTGTTCAAGGTGGGGCACCTAACCCAAACTCCCTCCAAAACATGAAATAACTATTATTCCTCCCTACATGAATTCTCCCCATAGTAACCTCCTACACCACACATAGGTAATCTACCCAAGTACCCAAAAAGCATTCCAAACACTCAACAAAACCAAGCACACAAACATAAAATAAAGGAATAACATAAGCAAGAGTAACACTACTACCTTTCCATAGTATAGCTTGTTCCAAGATTCAATCTCCAAGCTCCTTAAAACCCAAGAAATCACCAAAATCTCCCACAAATACCACAAGCTCTCCAAAATCCTCTAACTCCAAGAAAAGAAGAGCACAAAAGAATGAAGTAACCCCCAAACAAGCAAAAGAGCTTGAATAAATAGAAAATGGAGAGAGGAGGATGATGTGGCTCCAATTAGGATACCACCTCATTTTCTCTCCACTCCACATCACCCTAGTCAACCCCATACTCCAAATAACAATTAATAAGTGGTTGAAGAAATGAAATTTTACTTACACAAAATCTAATCCCACACCCCTTAAGGACTAAAATAAATACATGTAATAAAGTGCAATGAAAACTTACAATTTGTCTTCCAAAACACATAATGGTGTATAATTTGACCCCCTAACCCATAGGTAGGGTTGGTATAGTAATTTAAGAGGTGTGGGACAAGTTTAAGTTGTCCCACAAGCCTCCAAAATTTTCCCTTAAGGACATATCCTAATTTCAAAGGGAGAGGAGTGTACAACACTCAAGATCTTAAGCACTCAACTTAAACACATAAAACAAAGAGCTATCAAATCCAATAAATGAATTATTTTGACCCATTCTTAATTAATTTAGTAAACTAATTAATTTACTAATCTAGACATAAATCAAGTGATTAACAAAAGGGAATACATCACTATAATATCACATACAAAAATTAAATAAAGGAAACTAAATGAAAGAAAACACATAACCCCTTGGTCACAATTCCCCCTAAAAACAATTAAAACACATACACATAAAAAATACATGTTGCCATGGTGACCCTTGTTGAATTCATATAGAATTCCAATGTGGTTGGTCTCCAATCCCCCGACGTTTGTTGTGACATGTTTACTTGCAAAACACATAACACCTCCTTCACCTCATGGTAGCATAAAAGACATCTAGGATAAAATATACAATATAAATCCATAATCATATATATACAAACCAAATATAATTTAAGAAAATACGATATCATTTACAATTTCTAGAAACATTTCTACTCTACATTTCATCCATGTCAAAATGATCACAACATTACTTCAATTATAAAAGCCTACTCTAAGTCTATATATATATATATATATATATATATATATATATATCATATATATATATATGTATATATATATGTATATATCATATATATCTAGATATATATATATATATATATATATATATATATATATGTCATATATCTATATCTATATATCATATATCATCCATGTCAATATATGTATCATAATATGTATGTTATAATATATGTGTGTGTATAATCCACATATATATGTGTATAATATGTATATATATGATATCATATATATAATGTATGTATATATATATATATATATATATATATATATAACCATGTCAATAATCTATATCATCCTCAATATAAAAATGTCTTTAAAGTCCACACACATAGTATATGAATCAAAATCAACAACATCTAGCATCATGATAAATCAAAGCTATAATAATATCCATAAGTATTTAATTGGTCAAGTATAGAAATCAATAACAAAAAAAGGTTTCAAGGGAAGTGGGTACTACTATTTACATTACTTCCTCATAACATAAAGTAGATAATCTAAAATAAATGTAATCTAATCATTCACACTAAGGAATTATGCATTCACAAATCACATACTAAACAACCATCTAACACAATAAATCAGGTTCTTCAAGGAAAGATATCATTTTGAATATAATTAAAAAGTTTTAAAATCTCTGAAGCACTCTTCCAAGCTTGAAGAGAAACTTCACCAAAATAATCTATCTCTATATGTCTCTAAGACTCCATGGATTTAATTATTTATAAGTTCTTTAGGTTGAGCCATTACAGTTGGGCCTTCAACTAACATTTTACTAAAAAAATAATGTCATTAATTCAAGCGAATAGTCTCCCAAAAATATAGCAAGTTTGTTGCAAGGGTTTGACTCAGTCAACCATGCAACTTTAATTGGTCAGAGCTTGGATCTGCCCTTTCATGGCTGCTCAACTTTGTCCTGGTTCTACAACGCCTTCTCCTTCCACAGGTTTCCATTTTTATTCCTCCCATGTAGCCATCTGATGTTTGTATTGAAGGAAATGCTTGATGATCCCCTAAATTTCTTCATCTCCTAGCCCACATCCATAGTGATTTACTACATCTGATGTCTCGATTTCCCTTGTGATCTTGGCTAGAATTATTCTAAGTTTACTCACAACTTTCTTTAGTCTTCTTGTGAAATTTTGGCATAAAACCAATCTATCAATATATTCAATGCTAAAAGTTTTGGTAACCTCATCTTCAGGATTTATGAAATATTTGAAATTTTCCTTGATTTGATCTTCTCAGAGAGAGCATCAATGTTTTCATTGAAGAACTTGCAATTAACAATATCAAATTCTTATGATATATCATTCAAGGCATCCATAATTTCCACTCATTTATCATCCAACTTCTTAATTAAATCTTACAACACCTCACACCGAATTCCATGGCCTTTTGATATTCAAACAACTTTGAAGCATCATCGATTACATCCTCCTGAAGGAGTAGATTTGGATCTTCTTCTTTGATTTCACTCCATGTTTCCAAATTCAAATTCAGATTATTATTGTCCTTGAAAAAGGATTCATCCATTTTGCAAATAACATCTCTTCCAACCTACAAATCATTATATATCTCAACATCTTCTTTAATTAAAGAATTAGCTTCTTGCAGTATACGTTCCATCCATCAATTTAATGATATCCCTTTCTGGCCTATATTCTCCATCTTGTTATAAGAAATGTCATTGATGGTAGATGAAACTATCATAGCCGTAGTAGTTGAGACTTTAGTAGATGGAGTTGGTTGTGTTACTTTCCTTAGCAATGCAGTGAGCTACTCGACCTTGGCTTTAAGCTCATCCTTAAAAGATTTATCCTTTTCATATTTCTCTAGCATATTTCCAAGAGTAGTGTGTACATCTTATTTAGCTCCTTCATGAGTGTCTTTTCCTAGTGAAAATCTAGAAATCTGATAATCTACAGTATAAGTTTTCCTTAGTTTTTCCCTCAATGGGAGTAACAACCTCTACAACTCATTCCCCATATGGATTCACGGTCAGGATAGAAACAATCTTTGGCTTCTTGGTTATCTTTTTGTTGTATGCTCCAATATAATTTGATCTATGACATCCCTGAGAGGCACCTTCTTCTTCTACTTTGGAGTCTTCCTAAACAACCATTTTGGGATGGCTAATGCTAATGAGGATATAACAGTAGATTCAGTCCCTAAAAATTTAGTTACAACAAGATCACCAACAATATTATTGGGAATGGAAGTGGTAATAATGGATAGGGCGGATGTGAGGACATCCATAGGAGTGGATACAATGATATTAGGAGATGAGATGGATGAAAATGGAAGGGTTAGGGGAAGTGAAGTAGAAATGAGTGACCCAATGGTTTCCCTAGCTGAAAGAAATAGAAGGGATGAGAATAATTTGGCCATGGAAGGAGATGGGAAAGAAGAAATGATTGTAGAAGTGGAAGGAAATGATGTAGGAAGTGACAATGGAAAATGAGGAAGAGATGATGGGTCTTGTGGGACACTTGGGGAATCACCGATTTCAACTACTTCTGCCACAAGTGCTATAGAGACATGGCTTTGGAATCAGGATCCTTGGAGAGAGATGAGCTCCCAACAAAAAATGAAATCTTTTTAGAACTAGTATCTACCTTTTGAATTGATCTTTTCCTCTTCAAGGGTGTTGATTGGCTCATGGTTAATGGGGCTTCTATATTTTTAGGGTGATCTACCCCCTTGGGTGAGATTCCCAAGGTAAGCTAACCCAACTATAGGTTCTCTATGAATGGGCCCCATCGTCTCCTTTGTATTGCAGCATTCTTCGACATACCAATCAATCCATGACAATGGTTGATTGGCAACATTATCATTTTTATATGCTACATCCAAAACCTCATCATCATCTTGCGTGTCTTTTGGGAGATCGGCTATACCAAACTATCAAACATCATCCAAATTTATCCTTTCTTAGTCTCTTTTTCGGATGATAAATTCATCCTGACAATGAATCTAGATGTCTTCCAACTAGAGAACATGGGAACTAGATCGACTTGTTTTACTATTTTCACCCCAATAGTCAAAATTAGTCCATAGATGAGAAGTCTGCAAGGTTACTTCTATCATTTCTACATCCACATTCTTAGCCTTATAAATATTCAAACAGGTGTATCTGATCAATCAAAATAGGGAGCTGAACTCCCACTATGTGTCATTTATTTTAGATCTTATGGTAGTCCAACAATTTCCAAACCAATTCTAACAAGACCCACTTGTTAGTAGGACATCTTGGCAGCTTGTTGGGAGCACCTACGAATCCAGGAATCCAAATGTAAGTAAATGTGGATAACTATAGGTAGATAGCTCCCCATTCACGTACTTTCTTGAAGGCTTCATCTAAAATCCTTTGATTATATAACTCCTTATCAAAATGATAGAGAATAACCACAAAGAAATCATTAATTCTACAGAAGTGCTTGCTTCCCTCATCTAGTGTAAGCCGAGGATAAAAATCATAGATTTGGGAAGTTCTTCAAATACCCTTAGTATTTAATCATGTGAAGTCTCCCATGGCATCTGCAGTAGTATAGACCAAAAAGGATGTCATATAGAAATGCGTTGAGGATAACACCCTACTCAAATGATAGAAAATGGAGCTACTGATATGCTCCCCCCATCTAATAATTTCTATATTCTTATTGATGGTAGCGATATAGAAGAACATCCACTCCTAGAATTCCTTCACATATGGATGACCAGAAACTCTTCTCAGTCACACAATAATGTCATTAACCTCTTGGATGAAGTCTGACTGATACATGGTCTTTGGAAATTTGACAACACTCTTGGCCAGATAACGTTTCAATATGACCTTTGTGCATAAATTCATTTCCTTATCCCAATGTTCCACAACTAATTCTTGTGAAATTGTTGTGTAGTCTTCAATGTCAAGGATTTTGAGAAAATCTTAAAAGAAATATGGATCCAAGTAGATCAAATATTTACCATCAACATCTTTAATTGTCATAGATTATTCATTGAAGTGGGTCAATGTGGCTAAAATGAACTCTGGGAAATGCATGGACATGGGAAAACCAATAGCAAGAATAAGCCCACCATCATATATCGCTTACATCTAGGGTTTCTTATTTGGGACCTTAACCCTTTTCCAGAAGTCTAGGAAACCAATTTTTCAAGATCTGTGTCTCATATACTTCCCAAGTCGGAAGACAAACAAGAGTGTGGAGCAACTCCAAGGAATGAATATTTCATATTTTCCATACCCTTGGATGTAGAAGTAGACATTAAGTTTTTAATTTTGGAACCTGATGACTTTCTAAATTCCAAAATACCAAAGTTGAAAGTACCGATTACTTCAACCTCTGAAAACCCAAAAGGCTACAATATCTGAAAAAATAAAAAAATAGAGTTCCAAAATCCCACAAGCTTCAACCTCTGAATACCCGAAAGACTACAATCTCTAAAACAGATACTTCAGAAAGCCCAAAAAAGAGAAGTCTGAAATGGAGATAGGCACCATTCCTGACAACTGAGAAATTCCTAATAGTCAAATCCCCAAACCCTAAAAAGAAAATCTTCTAAACTCTGAAAAAATGAGAAGTTCCAAAAAGTAGATTTTAAATGCTTAGGAAAATGAGGACTGTGATGAGATCCTTCCTAAATTCCTATAGAAAATTAGATCATGGAACCATTAGGATCAAAAGCACAGTCAAATTGAACATAGTGGGAAAGGATATCTTCATCTTCCAAGGCATATAGAGGATGAAGAAAAATGATCAAGGAGGAAACAAAACAAATATCTTAAACTAAAAATAAAATAACCAAAATAAAATACCTCAAAAGTGATGTCAAAAAGTACAAGATACAGTAAAAACCTAGGTCCTCAGAGAAAAATGTGAGATGAAAATGACACGTAAAATACTAGTTTAAATAGGAAAAACTCGACATTAATGACCAAATTTTGATCCTTACGAAATTAGGTAAGAAATTAAATGAGTGAAGAAATCTGAAAGTCCAAAACTTGAAAGTCCAAAATTCTGAAATTTTGGAATTTCAGGGTTTCAGACTCTTGAGATTAAGAGGTATAAATCATAGAATGTGATGGAAGAACTCCAAAACCTAAATTCCTGAAAGTCTGAAGTTTCAAACTTTCAGACTTCGGAAGTTTGAAAGTGAAATTAATCAAACTGTAATGAGAGTTCCAAAACTTGAAATCCTAAAAGTATGAAACTTCAAACTTTTGGACTTTCAGACTTTGGAAGTCCAAAAGTAGTTTTTCCAAAAGATGCGACCTAGACTTCTGAAACCCTATTCTAAAGTCTAAAATTTCATACTTTCTCCCTCTTCTAATCACATGACAACACCCTTTTCTAGTCACACAATAATGCCCTCTTCCTGTCGCGTGAACATTCCCTCTTCTTGTTGTGCAACAACACCCCTTGTTATCACATGACAATGCTTTCTTCATGTCACACATCAAGGTCCCTCCTTGATGCATGTCATTCTACCTTCCCCATAACCGCTTCTTCCTATCACGCGATAACCACTCCTTGTGTATGCATGTCAACCACACAATCTTGTCACAAATCAACCTTCTCTCATTGTCCTGCGACAAGTCTTCCCCTTGTCAATGGTGACTTTTCCCTTCTTGTCATCCATCAACTAGTGATTTCCATCAGAAACAAAAGGATTTTAGATACACCAAACATTAATGATACCATATAAGGTAGCTCAATAACTAGATTAATGAGTTATGGAACCCATGTTTTTCATGTAAGAAAAGTACCATTGAAAATTGAACCATCATGGCTACCCATACCTTCGTATAGGTATTTAATGAAGGATGTTGGTTGGTAGCTTCTTTTCTCTATATATATGTAAATTCCCCTCATTTCAAAGGGGGGACAATTTCAAAATTGTAAAGGAACTTTGCCAGAAATTTTTGAGCACTTTTGTGAGATGCATGCCTCAAATTTATGCATTTAGTGAAGGATTATCACCTTTTACCTATACTATAATAGATTGTACATCAACTTAAGCAATAAAATTAGTGTTTTGTGGATTTTCTTACCCTAGCTTGACTTAAATTTCATTTGTTGCCTTCTATTATATTTTGTAGGTATATTGTGCATATTGTGTTCCTTTGCAAGGCTTAAATTTGTTGTGCTCCATGCGATTGGAGGATTGAATGTGTTTTGGGACTATGGCATTCTTTCTACCCTCTTCTTCCCCATTTTCCTCTACTTTCACTCACTAGGAATCTCTCTAGTCTTGTTTCGGTGCTATCGCCTCCCTTAGTTTAGGATTTACATTTATGTATTGCTCTTCCTCTAGTCCCTTGGAATTGGTAGTTTATTCCAGTAGATTAGCATTGGAATAAGTAAGGAAAAATTTTATTTGGAGGTTTGACTCAATTGCAAAGGTCCCACACATTGAGAAAGTCCCATGTCATTCAAAAGTAGGGTTTTGTAATGTGTAAATCCCAGGGTGGTACTTTTCACCATAACAGTTCTCTAATGTGAACATATAGAAATCCCTATACAAATTGAGATAACAAACAATGACCCCATGCATATTGGATTTCATGATCCTCTATCTCTATATTGATTGACTTGACTCTAATTTCTCAAGTAATAAGCATCCTTTTTATCAAAAGCGTCAAATATTTTATCAAATAGGACTCATCACTTGGCCTTAGGATTATAGGTAACCTACTCAAGGTCTTATTGAACCGAGTATTGAAATCATGGACAATTCATTTGGATTTTTCTTTATATTTTCAAATTCAAATAAAAGAAACATGGGATCTGTCATATCCCCATATTGCACTCTAAAGGCATTTTTCATCTAGTTCCATGAATCTATTGAATTATCCGGTAAATCCTTATACCAGTCACACTCATCCTCATCAAGAGTATGAATAAATAGCTTTATATACATGTCTTCAAAATAAATTTCAAAATCTTCCATCATATTGACAAAGAGTCTTAAATGTTGGTCACCAATGATGGCATTATTCCCTTGAAACTTTGGAAGTCTATTTCTACATCTTGTGGCACCATATTAGGATATCCATCCATACCTCTAAAATCTATAGGTCCAAAAGTGTTGACAACAAAAGGAGGTCTAGGTGGAGGTTGGGCCATATTGCCTTGAGGTGGTCAATTTACTGGAGAAACCAAATGATAAAGAACAAGGGGTCTTTGGAGCACAGGAGTATAGATTTCAAAATAGATATTCTCTAATGACTCAGCTTCGTGGAAAACCCTATAAACCTTGGAAGAAACAAGGGAAAATAAGAGGCACACTTTTTAGACATAAATTATGGCCCCTCTCCAATTGGAGAACTCAAAAATATATAAATATTACATGGTTCAAAATCACTTAAAGACGTATGGTAATTTTCAACCACAGATTGATCAACTTTAAGAACTGATATGTCCTTTTTTTATTCTTGGTTTCTAACAACATTCCAAACTTGTTTTCCTTTTGAATTTTCTTTTCCTACTTTTAGAAATAACCTTTTAGTAGGATCCCTAGTGAAGAAAGACCTTCCTCCATCCAAATTTCCAAATATCGATGACAAATTTCACTTGACATAGGTTAAGACACTGGTAATCATCAAAATTTCAATTCAACACCGAGTCGCCACTAAGGATTTTCACCTTAGTTGTGCATATGCACTATAAGTAACTTGGAAAGTGTCTATCAATGCTTAATTTTAGAAAAGCTTAACAAATTCAACCTTCCTTTACCCACATTTATAATTATTGATGCAAATTTAGTGCAATAACCACTAGAAACTAGAAATATTGCATAATGAACTTGTAATCTTTCACAATATTAAAATATCAACAGAGGATGATGTTTAGAAAACTTATTTGTACTTAAACCATGTAAGAAGCATTACCAGGGTCGGCATGTGTATGTATTTGTAAAAATAGTCCCCAAAAATGACACTAGATCGGTGTTGTTGTCACAAAAATAGGTCCTAGTGTTCAAATAATCATTTGTAACTCAAATAATCCCCAAAAATGGCACCACTTTAGTGTTGTTGCTGCAAAAATAGGTCCCAGTGTTCAAATAATCCTCTATAATTCAAATAATCCCAACAATGGTGCCACTTTAGTGTTAGCCACTTTAGTGTTATTACCAAAATATAGGTCTCATAGGTCTCGGTGTTCAAATAATCCTCTGTAATTCAAATAATCCTTGAAAGGACACCATTTTAGTGTTATTTCCCCACAAATAAGTCCCAGTGTTCAAATAATCCCCGATAATGGCACCATTTGGGTGTCGGTATCCAAAATTGATTCTCCTGCAAGGGATGAGCAACATCATAAAAATGGCAAGATGCTAATAGATAGATGAATCATGAATGAGTCATTTTGTAGCCGGGGAGGGGATTCAACTGACTCTTTTTCACTCATGCATTGGAGAAATTGATAGCACCTTATTGAGGGTTTGATCTACCCTCACTACTTTAGGTCGTGCTTTTAACCAAGGTGAGAGGACCCATTCTGTAACCCATGTTTGTGAAGGATATAAAGAGATCCTTCTTTTCACAATTTTCATGAGAACCTTGAGAAAATATGATCAATAAAACACAATATAACTCTCACGAGTTAACACACTAGAGAGTGGAGATGTTTCCTGGGAAAGGTTCATATTACTAAAGACAATAATTGAAACTTGATTGTCTATACATACTTTAGCAGTGGAATTTGTTCATTTGTGGATACACACTACAAATAGGGGTAGTTCATGTAGGATTCATCATTTGAGAAGTTTTTGGGGGAAGTTAAGAAATATAAAGTTGATTATACCAAATCTTTGAGAACATTACAAATATTGGAAAACTCATAGACAAAATGCTTCAAAATAACCAAAATATTCCTTCAACCAGAAGGTGTGTATTAATGGAGGCCCAAATATGCATGGTTTCATAAACTCTATAATAATTCAACATAAAGGATCATGCTAAAAGACTCAATTAAACATTGGAAATCCTTGGTTCATCATGCCTAAGATACACTCATAGACTTACAAACAATATTTATCAACATAATGAAAGTAAAATGATTTTAAATTGTTTATTTTCATCACAAGATGAGAGATCTTCTCATGATGAAATTTCAAATGCCACAATACTAAGACACGAATGAGATCTTATGTGACTCAAAGATATTTTAACATAAGATTGTAACAGGAACAAGAAAAACTATGTAGAAAACATTATGAAATAAGAGTAGACACAATTATGCTCATGATCAACACAAATTCATTTCAAGGTTCATTAGATTCATCAACTAGAGAGTTTCTTTAACAATCTCAAAGCTTGTTAATGGTTGTACACTTGCAACCATATTGACGTGATTAAATCATAAAACATAGGAAAATAAACATGTTTCTCAGATGGTCTCTTAGGAAAATGGTATTTCTCAAACTTTCTCAAAAAAATTAACCCCCATATGCAAGAGTATTCTCATTGCATTTATACAATTTCACTCGCTCACTAATCCCAAATTTCTCCCCCAAAATTCTAAATCTTCAAGAGAGTATTCCTCTTTACAACATACCATTTAATCATTTTTATTCCCTTGAAAATATCTTACTTTCGGTTACTAGATGGATAAATCTTAAACTGATCACGTTTCTCAGTTCCTCAACTATGAATGGGATGCCATGTCATAACTTTTGACAGTCTTTTTAATCATTCTTTTTTTTTTTCATGTAAGAAATATCCTTTTTAATAATTCTCAGGTGGCTCCATATGGCTTGATCTTGACAAGAAATCCTTTTCACCTTTGAGAATACAACTTGAGGAATAGATACATGCATTCATACCTCTGAGAATTGAGTGTCCTCACATGGATTATACCACATATCTACGTTGTGAGTCCAAGTTAGCCAAGTGTAAAGAGGAGCCAATGGAAGCTTCCATGTGTCTCCTTGGCACAATTTCAAAGGTGAAGTCCAGAGGTAGGTTCCTTAAATAAGCATGGGCCCTCCACGTGCCCAGAACCTAAGAGAGTTACACCGATCATTGAAAAGTTTGAGCATGGGAAAGTTCAGCAAAGCTTCCACCTGTGTGTTCTGGTGCAACTTCAAAGATGAAGTCTAGAGGTGGGACCTCAAATGAGCGTAGGCTCTCCATGTGTCATGGGCCCAAGAAATTTACATCGGACACTTGAAAATTCCAAGTATGGGAATATCCAGTGGAAACCTCCACGTGTCTCTTCGACACTCTTTCAAAATTCTAAGTATGGGAAGATCCTATGGAAAATATTTGAGTTTGAAAGCGGGCCTCGGGATGCTTTTCACATTTTGTATCACTTAAAAAAATTGCACATTTTCGGACAATTTGGCCCGCCCATCCACTTTTGATATAGGCTTTACACGTGGCTTTCCTGGGCATCGACAAGGGGCTATGCGACTTAGTTTATGACTTCCATTATTTTTCAAAACAAATCCGAGAATCTCAAAATGCCCTGGCAACCCACCTCCCCACTTTTAACTTTTGATGTGGGCATTAGTGGGGCTGCACTTCACTTTTATACTTTATTCCTTTTTCATTATAAAGCTAAAAGTTCCAAACACCTTCGGTGACCCATGTTCCCACTTTTTACTTTTCAATGCTGACTCAACACATGGCTTTATTTGGTCCCCAACAGAGTCATGGCTCACTTTATAACTTTTACTTCATTTCAAAAAAAAATCTAAAATCTTCAAAGTGCTCCAACGATCCTCCTCTCTACCTTTGAATTTTCAAAATGCCACGTGTCCTTTTGTAGGCCTTAGGCATTCCTTTTATATTTTCATTCCTTTTTCCATAATGCCTCAAAACATGAAAAGGGTCCTCCTTTCCATAACCACTTGATTTATGACAGTGTACACTTTTTGGGGCAAAGTAAAGAAATCGCTCCACCACTTCATATCATTTATTAGCCAATTAAGATTCGTCAGATCCACGAGACCAATTGGGAATTTTTTATAAATGTAACAAAAGTGACAAGTTCACCAAATAGACCCACCATGCCGTGTCCAATCAAAGAATACCATGTATCCATAGGTGTTGGGATAAATTTTGATAGGGAAAACATGACCATGGAAAAATAAAAGGAAGGGGAAACTCTAGCATTCATGCCCAAATAAAAACTTGTCCACATGGAAAGAGAAACTATAAACAACACAGAGCTCAACGCGTTTCATGACCATAGAAAGTGATTTGATGACAACAACCTGATAAAGATAAAACTTCAATCATCCACATAGGGAGACAAAACATATTTCAAACAACGCAGACTAATTTTTTTTTGAAAAAATAGGGCAAGATTGAATAGAGCAACAACATCGGCTCTGAATCGGGGATGGGAACTCCCAAAAGTGCCGCAAGAACAACATAACTGACCATGTGCCAAAAATCCATTGGGAAATGGAGTCAAGAGCTGACCTCCAAAACAAAGAAACAATAACCAACCTCCCAAGAACGAACTAAGAAACCAACAAAAATGGTCACCAAGGACTAGGAAAACCAAAATAGAAAAACACAAAAACAAAAAAACAAAACAAAAGACTACACACTATATAATGATGTGTACCTTGATTCTGAGAAATCAATCAAGGAAATTTTTCAAGTGCCTGCCATTCTAAGTACGACCAAGCCAAGAAGTCTTGATACTTTTTAACAACTAGACATATGCTTGTTTTTCTTCTCTATCCAAGTTGCTACCTAGCCATATTTTCTGAGCTTTATCTTTTGTGCCTTTAATAGATCTAGAAAAAACCCCATCAAACATCAAGGTCCAAGGAGAACCAACCTGCTCAACATAGCCCAAAAAGTTTTTGAAATCGATGTCTACATACAATACTTCATAAGAAGCATTGTTAGGGTCTTCAATGAGATGTAACATTTTCTTCTCACACTACAACTTCAAAAGGTTCCCCTCCATTGGTATTGTTTCATATGACATGTCCATTTGTATGCTTCCACCCACACTAGCTTCCCACTTTCTAGATAATAACATCCCCCATTTGGCAGGACAATCCATAATAACCACATTCATGGTTAAGCATTTTCTGGAAAAGCTATGCCAACTACACTACTAATCCCTTGACATACCAAAATACTCACACTTCTCTTGAATCCATAGCAGTACATTTCCAAAAAGCTGTTGTTACCTTGATATTTAACTCATTCATGACCTCAAGAGGCATTACATTACATGAGGCTCCTAAATCAAACATGTAGTTATGTACCATCCTATCTTTAATAATCAAAGTGGTAAAAAATGGATCCAAATTAAGCTAAGATTCAACCAGAGAAGTTTCCAAATACACCTCAGGTGATTCTCTCGGTTCCTCCAATACCTATGGTATTTCTAATCCTCTGCAATAATAGGAGGAGGCTCTACATTTTTCACAATTTTTACCTGAGTAATATTTTCTTCCTTAAATCCCAAATATTCAAATGCCCTTTTCCTATCCTCAGGGATCCTAAGTAATTTGACAATGGTAATAGTGACCTTGATATGACTCAATATTTGGGCTATGTCACAAGGAACATATTTGGGTAGGGCAGTATTAGGAGGGATATTCATCACTTCCTTTGATAGTATAGGAATTTTAAGAGTCTGGCATGGGCAGGAGCACAAGTTTTATTTGGGGTAGTTAGGCCTTTGCCATATGTATCTTTCTTAAGGGTTTCCCTTGGGATATTGGTAAGAACTGGAACTTTTGGCTTGGTTTTTGGCCCTCCCCTTTGAAAAATTACTTCAGTGTTATATTCTTTCTCCTAAGTAACTATCTGCATTCATCAACAGTTTCATGTCCTCTTTGAAAGGGATCCCTCCATCATAATTTTTAATCATTAAGGCCCTTAAGTATTCAAAATCATGATTAGGTAGATCAAATTCTTTCACCATATCAATTTCAAAACCATTAATGGGAGGAAGAGGCAATACCCGATGGACACAATCCAAGAAATCTTCAACAGTTCGGCACTTATCAATTTAGTTGAGGTTGCCCCCTGCTTGTGAGTTTACAGGGCTCTCCATCATGCACATATCATCATATGTCTCATCATCATCTTCTTCCTCAACTTCTTGATCTACATCACATGGGGAGTGTGGTAATAAACACCTATCACACCACTCAATAACATGGGCCTCCTCCATAATAACAATCCTAGTAGTCAAAGGATCATGAACAAATCTATTTTCCTAGGGTTGAGGATGTCTATTTCCTGACCCTATGGCCCCTTTCCCTCTATCATCTAGTTTGATCACCTCTCGGGATGATTTCCAAATATCTCCTTACCATGTGGCTTGTGTTGACCCTGGGAACTTTATCCTATCCCTTTTTCTGCTATGGCCATTTTATAGGATATCTCTTTAACTACTTCAGCCAAAGTTTTATAACCTCTTCCAGATCAACAACTTTCTTTGATTGAGGCCTCTCAAGATTGATTAATTTAACACCCTCTCTCTTAGAGGCTCTCCAACTAATTTGATGTTATTTTCTATTTTTAAGGCCATGGTGAAAGCCTACCTTAATATTCCCGGATTCTTATCTCTCTAGTAATAAGCGACCTTTTTATCAAAAGCATCTGAATATTTTATCAAACAAGACTCATCACTTGGCCTTAGGATTATAGGTAACCTATTCAAGGTCTTATTTAACCGAGAATTGAAATCATGGACATATTCATTTGGATTTTTCTTTATATTTTCAAATTCAGATAAAATGAACTTGGGATCTGTCTTATTCCCATATTTCAATCTAAAGGCATTTTTCATCTTGGTCCATGAATCTATTGAATTATCTAGTAAATCCTTGTACTAGTCATGTGCATCCTCCTCAAGAGTATGAATAAATAGATTTATATACACATTTTCAAACTCAATTTCAAAATCTTCCATCATATTGACAAAGAGTCTTAAATGTTGGTCACCAATGATGGCATTATTCCCTTGAAACTTTGGCAACCTATTTCTGACATCTTGTGGCACCATATTAGGATATCCATCCATACCTTTGAAATCTATAGGTCCAAAAGTGTTGACAAAAAAAGGAGGTCTAGGTGGAGGTTGGACCATATTGCCTTGAGGAGGTGAATTTACTAGAGAAAAAAATGATAGGGAACAAGGGGTCTTTAGAGCACAAGAGTATAGCTTTCAAAATAGATATTCTCTAATGTCTCAACTTCGTGGAAAACCCTATCAACCTTGGAAGAAACAAGGGAAAAATTAGAGGCATGCTTTTTAGACACAAATGATGGCCCCTCTCTAATTGGAGAACTCAAAATTATATAAAGATTACTTGGTTTAGAATCATTTAAAGATGTATCCTAATCTTCAACCATAGATTGATCACCTTTCAGAACTGATATGTCCTTTTTTGATTCTTGATTTCTAACAATGTTCCAGACTTGTTTTCCTTTTGAATTTTCTTTTTGTACTTCTGGAAATAACCTTTTAGTAGGATCCCTAGTGAAGAAATACCTTCTTCCCTCCATCTTTCCAAATATCGATGACAAATTTCACTTGACATAGGTTAAGACATAGGTAATCATCAAAATTTCAATTCACACATGAGTCACCACTAAGGATTTTCACCTTAGTTGTGCAGATGCCCTATAAGTAACTTGTCTATCAATGCTTAATTTCTACAAATCTTAATAGATCCAACCTTCCTTTACCCACATTTATCATTATTGATGCAAATTTAGTGCAATAACCACTAGAAACTGAAATACTACACAATAAACTTGTAATCTTGCACAATATTACAAATCTCAACAAAGGATGACATTTAAACAACATATTTGTACTTAAACCATGTAAGAAGTATTACTAAGGTCGGAATGTGTATGCATTTGTAAAAATAGTCCCTGATAATGGTTCCAGATTGGTGTTGTTGCAGCAGAAATTGGTCCCAGTGTTTAAATAATCCTCTAAAATTCAAATAATCCCCAAAATGGTGCCACTTTCGTGTTTTTCCACACAAATAGGTCCCCATGTCCAAATAATACTCTGTAATTCAAATAATCCCAAAAAAGGACACCACTTCGGTGTTGTTTTCATACAAATAGGTCTCTGTGCTCAAATAATCCTCTATAATTCAAATAATCCCGCAACAAGGACACCATTTTGGTGTTGTTTCCACACAAATAGGTCCCGGTGTTCAAATAATCCTAGAAAACGATGCACCATTTTGGGTGTTGGTATCCAAATTGATTCTCCTGCAAGGGATGAGCAACATCACGAAACCTGTAGGATGCTTAGAGACATACGAATCATGATATGGCTCGTTTTGTAGCTAGGGAGGGGATTTAGCTGACTTTTTGTCACTCAAGCATTGCAGAAATGGATAGCACCTTATGGAGGGTTTGATCTACCCTCACTACTTTAGGTCGCATCTTCAACTAGTGTGAGAGGACCCATTCTGTAACCCATGTTGGTGAAGGATATCAAGAGATCTTTCTTTGCATAATTTTCATGAGAAGCTTGAGAAAATATGATCAATACAACACAATCTAACTCTCACGAGTTATCACACTAGAGAGTGGAGATGTTTCCTTGATAAGGTTCGGGTTACTAAAGATAATAATTGAAACCTAATTGTCTCTACATACTTTGGCAATTGAATTTTTTCAATTGTGGATACATGGTACAAATAGGGGTAGTTCATGTAGGATTCATCATTTGAGGTTTTTTGGTAGGAAGTTAAGTAAGATAAAGTTGATTATACTAAATCCTTGAGAACCTTTACAAATATTGGAAAACTCACAGACAAAATGTTTCAAAATAGCAAAAATATTCCTTCAACAAGAAGGTGTGTATCAATGGAGGCCCAAAGATGCACGGTTTCATAAACTCTTTAAGAATTCAACATAAAGGATCATGCTAAAAGACTCAATTAAACATTGGAAATCCCTAGTTCGTCATGCCTAAGATACACTCATAGACTTACAAACAATATTTATCAACATAATGAAAGTAAAATGATTTTAAATTGTTTATTTGCATCACAAGATGAGAGCTCTTCTCATGATGAAATTGAAAATACCACAATACTAACACATGGATGAGATATTGTGTGAACTCAAGAGATTTTAACATAAGATTGTAACAGAACAAGAAAAACTATTTGAAAACATTATGAAATAAGAGCAGACACAATTATGCTCATGATCAACACAAATTCATTTCAAGGTTCATTAGATTCATCAGCAGGGGAGAGTTTCTTTAACAATCTTAGAGCTTGTCAATGGCTGTACACTTGTAACCATCTTGATGTGATTAAATCTAAAACATAGGAAAATAAATAGGTTTCTCAGACGGTCTCTCGGAAAATGGTTTTTCTCAAACTTTCACAGAAAAATTAACCCCCATATGCAAGAGTATTCTCATTGCATTTATACAATTTCACTCGCTCACTCATCCCAAATTTCCCCCAAAATTCTAAATCTTCAAGAGAATATTCCTCTTTACAACATATTGTTTAATCATGTTTATTCCCTTGAAAATATCTTACTTTTTGTTGCTAGGTGGATAAATCATGAACTGATCATGTTTCTCAGTTCCTCAACTATGATTAGGATGCCATGTCATTACTTTTGACAGTATTTTTAATCATTATTTTATTTTTCATGTAAGAAATCCCCTTTTTAATAATTCTCAGGTGGCTCCATATGGCTTGATCTGATAAGCAATCATTTTCACCTTTGACAATACACCTTGAGTAATAGATACCTGCATTCGTGCCTCTTAGAAATGAGTGTACTTGCATGGATTATACCAAATATATGCATTTCCAAGTCCGAGTCAGCCAAGTGTAAAGAGGAGTTAGTGGAAGCCTCCATGTGTCTCCTTGGCACAATTGGAAAGGTGAAGTCTAGAGGTAGGTTCCTCAAATAAACGCGCAGGCCCTCCACGTACCCGAACTTGAGAGAGCACTACACCGTCACTGAAAATTCCAAGCATGGGAAAGTCTAGCGAAGCTTCCACCGTCTATTTAGCTTGAACAACTCCAAAGATGAAATCTAGAGGTGGGACCTCAAATGAGCACAGCTATCCATGTGTCATGGGCCCAAGAAAGTTACATCAGATGCTTGAAAAGTCTAACTATATGAATATCTAGCGGAAACCTCCACGTGTCTCTTTGGTGATCTTTCAAAAGTAAAATTCAGGGGTAGTTCCCCAAATAGGTGTGGGCCCTCCATGTGTCCCGGGCCTAAGAAAGTTGCCTCAGGCCATTGAAAAGTCTCATTGTAAAGAGGAGCCAGAGAAAGCCTCCACATGTCTCTTCGCCCAATTTTGATATGGAGCCCAAAATCAGAGACCCCAAACAAGCACATGCCCTCCACATGGAAAAGATTTGAGTTAAAGTGGTCTTGGGGGTGCTTTTCACATTTTGTATCACTTAAAGAAATTGTGCATTTTTGGACAAGTTGGCCCACCCATATGCTTTTGATATAGGATTTACACATGGCTTTCTGGGCGTCGATGGGGCTGTGGCTTACTTTATGACTTTCATTCTTTTTCAAAACAAAATGAGAATCTCAAAATGTCTCGACGACCCGCTTCCCCACTTTTAACTTTCGATGTGGCCATTAGTGGGGCAATGCTTCACTTTTATACTTTATTCCTTTTTCATAATAAATCTAAAAGTTCCAAACACCTACGGTGACCTACCTTCATGCTTTTGAATTTTCAATGCTTGAATCAACACATGGATTTATCTAGTCCCGAGCGGAATCATGGTGCACTTTTAACTTTTACTCCATTTCAAAAAAAAAGCTAAAATCTTCAAAGTGCTTCGACGATCTACCTCTCTACCTTTGAATTTTCAAACCACCATGTGTCCTTTTGTGGGCCTTAGGCATTCCTTTTATATTTTCATTTCTTTCACTATAATGCCTCAAAACACAAAAAGGGCATGCCTTTCCACAACTTCTTGATTTATGACAGGTGTATACTTTTCGGGGCCAAAGTAAGAACTTTCTCCGCCACTTCATTACGTTGAGTAGCCAATTAGAATTCATCGAGCCACGGGACCAATTGGGAATTTTTTACAAATGTAAAAAAGTGACAACTTCACCAAATAGATCCACCATGCCATGTCCAATCAAAGAAGACCATGTATCCACGGGCTTTGGGATAAAATTTGACAAGGAAAACATGACCGTGGAAAAATAAAAGGAAGGGGAAACCCCAACATTCACACCCAAATAAGAAACTGGTCTACATGGAAAGAGAAACTATAAACAATACAGATCTCAATGCATTTTATGACCATACAAAGTTATTTGATGAGAACAACATGATAAAGATAAAACTTCAATCATCCACACAAGGAGACAAAAAATATTTCAGATCACGTAGATTAATTTTTTTTTTTCACACAAATAGGGTGAGATTGAAATGAGCACCAAAAAATTCCATGCTCCTCTATCACCTTACAAATATATCACATCTTTTATATGATATTGATGCATGTCCTCCATCCATTGCTATGAATGAGAATAGTACAACAAAAATAAATTTCCACAATTGCATAAGAATAATTTAGTCACCAAAATAATCAACCTAATCATGGGCTCTCAATTACTTCCAATCCCTAATAAAAATATCTATGCATATGTTTTATGGTAAGGATGAAAATGACCTATTTTTAAAGCTATCTCCACAACCCATTGCATCAAGGATTTTTTCATCACCTCCCCCCTTTTTCTTTTGAGGGGATCGATAAATTTAAACATGATACATATGTTACTTAAAATAAGAAAGAAGAGTTTCATATAAATTCCCTCCAATGGTTTCTATACCCTTCAAATTATCCTCAATCAATTCCTTTCATCATCACCCATCCTGTTCATAGAGTGGTTCACATTAAAGTTCTTTAACACCTCCGTATCAATATATCCAATGTAATACTTTGATCTGATGGCTAATAAATATACAAAAATAAGTTTGAGTATTCTTTAGGCTTTCCCTTTACCAATATTTCCAAACATAACACATAATTTTAACATTTTTATAAGATTGGTAAAAAACCACACCCAAACATCTAGTGATGTGGCTTTTTTCATGGAAGAATATTTCATGTTTGTTAGCTTGATAGAGTATCAATGAGTGGGAAATCCTCCTCCAATATCATTCTCAACTATTCACTCTGAATTTGGTTTTACTAAAATATTTTTGACCTTTTTCTCAACCTATTGTTTCATTTGGATGATTTCAAAAAAAATTGGAAATGGTAGGAGAAAAAATTGTATATGTTGTAGTGTCAAAAATGGTGATGATAATGGTGTCGATGAAGGCCACTTACCATGCACAGGTTCCATACTCATCTATGCATATGAGAGAACCACCTCAATGATGATGGTTTCCTCTAGTTGTCACTCTCCTTAGCTCCTTTCTTTTGGTTTTAGTTTGTTATTGAGGTGTTGAAATGGTTATTTATATTTTTAGAGTTGTAGAAGAAATTCTAAGATGGGTGTTTTTTACAGAATTTTAATTGATTTTTTAAGTTTTAAATGACGAAAGGGGAAGATGAAACAAGTTATTTTTGAAAACCAATAAAAAAACATATTCATTCCATTATGTCAGTAAGAGGACCACTTCTATTGTGTTTCATCCTTATTAGCATTAGGATCATGATATATTAAGATTTGTATACTACAATTGATCAAGTGAACCAATCAATGAAATATTGCTTGTTTGATTTAGTAATTATTTTTAAAATTATAGAGACAACTACAAGATACACCGAAGAAGCACATCCAACATGAAAAAATATATATTTAAAGATAATAAGAATATTATATTGCTTAGAGAAATCTTATTACATCGTTAAGCACTTTATAAAACAAGGGATCCTATGGGAAAATTATTTTTCATCACATGAATCTATGACATCCCACAATACAACATTCATCAATCTCATAAATGTAGCGGTGCATTTCATAAACAAAATGGAAGTACTAACCATTCATAAAAAACCTATTTTGTCTTGAAGGTAGTCTTCCATATATCCTCCTTCTTCATTCTAACTTGGTGATAACTTGGCTTGAGATATAACTTCGTGAATAATTTGACATGCTAAATCTGGTGCAAGAGATCATCTATGTGGGGAAGTGGATATATGTTCTTTATGGTGATCTTGTTCAAAGAGTGGTATTTGATTCACATTCTCCAAGAACCATCCTTCTTCGGCACCATCACAATAGTTTAACCACATGCTAAAGTTCTCAGACATATCACCCCTTGGTCTAGAAGTTCCTGGAGTTGTATCTTTACTTCAGTACTCTCTAGTAAGGATTTCCTATACAACCCAATGTTCGGTATAGGGGACTCTAGAAACTATTAAATCTCATGCTCTACTTCCCACTTTGGTGGTAACTTATTGGGATCCTAAAAAAATTCCTAAAAAGAATGAATAATACTATCCAAATCCTATTTTCCCGATTAGAAATCTCTAAAACTTCTACCCCATCTTGTTTATCCTTTAACAAAAGTAACCAAAATTGATTATGATTTTCCTGAATAATTCATTTTGTTTAGTTAACACTAACCATAGTAACACGTGTCCTATGCTAGCATGCCTAGATGTTGTAAATCATCCCATCCTTAACCTATCTGTATTGGATTTCCTTATCATAAATATAGCAATCCTTATATACAAGTAAGGAATCCTGAAAATAACATCAAAATCATCAAGTGGAATAACATCAGCTTCCAATACATCAATATATTGAGAATATATCCCAAACATGACCTTCAATCTTTGTTTTACTTGAATTTCAACAACCTTGTTCACCCAACCCAAAAGATAAGGGTGTGGATGCTAGTAATTCTTAAGATGAAGCTTCTTTATAACTGCTTCAAAAATAAAATTAGACAGAGAAATGGTATCAACCAAAGCATTTATCTTAGCTCTCTTGATCTGGATTTCGATATGGAATAGTCTACTCATCTCCTCTTTCTAGTTATCCATATTAGTGGTCATGCATCCAAGCCTCTTGTTTACATTAGAGTCATCTTTGATTTCCACCTCCCATTTTGTCTTTACAGCTGTCATGGACTTCTTTGAGTCCTTGGTTTGGTTCTTTGGATGTAACTTTGGATGTAACTTCTAACATGTAGCGTCAATATGACCATTTCTATCACAGTTCTTACAAAAATTATTGGGATCTTTACAAGTATTTAAAGTAGTGGAGGATTATTTACCTTTCCCTTTTAATTTACCCTTGTTACTTGATTTCCCATGTTCTATCTTCCTCTGATTTGTCAACTACTTTTCCCCTAGCTCTGCTTTTCCTTTCTTTTTTCATCATCTATGTAGTATTCCTGCACATACACCTTGTTGAGATATTTGGGCTTTGTGGAGATGACTTTTCTTCAAAGGTGAGTGTGAAGTCCTCCCAAGTACTTAGTCAGAATATCCTCATCCTCCAAGTCCATGTTTAGCAACATGGCCTACCTTGAAACACCATAGTATAGTCCTACACAATTTGACCATTGCCTTATCTAAAACACTTCCATTTATTCATTTGGTTAGTCTTGTGGCCAATAGGATAAAGTTAGCTCTAATTAATTCTTTAAATTCTTGTTGAGATTTCACAATATGACATTTATTCTTTCCACAAGTGGTTATATGGGTTTCCCAACAAATCAGAGTGTGTCCATTCATTTTAAGACATGAAAAGTTTATCCTTTATGCCTCGGTGACATTATGGATGCTAAATTAGACTTCTAGTGGTTTTAACCATTTGTCAAGCAACTATTCATCTAATTTTCCTTCAAATATTTCAATTTCATCTTTTGTCTCAACTTTAAAAGAAGCATGATCGGATTTTACCTTTTCTATTGCATTTAAAGTCTCTTCTTCATGCTCTTTCCCATAATATTCCCCATGGTGGCTCTTTCCTATACCAAAATTTTTAGGTAAGCCTCGAACCACTTAGTCCATGGAGTCTTTTTAACAAAAGCCATCTTCTGCAAACCTTGTGGTTCTTCTTGTCTTCTAAACATCCTATCCATCATGGTCTCTAGCATCTCGATTATATGGACCATGTTCTCTTCATCTATTTTCCCCCAAATTCTCTTTTTCCACTTCCTTTTAGAAATATCTAGGTCGAAGGTAAAGCCTCTTTTCCTTTATATCTCATTATTGTCATAAAATCAAAGAATGAATACAACAATCCTAGATACTTCTTAGATCTAATACCAAAATGATATGTAAACTCTGTACATTAGAATTGTTCACAGAATCACAATTAAATGTTGTTGTTCTTCTTTTGATTATAAAATGAAAAGATAGCTAGTGAATGAATGTTTCTTATTATTATAATCAACAATTGTAGGAAAGGAAAGAATATAATCTCATTAACACCAACACGTTTTATCTTGGAAACCTCCAGTGGAGGAAAATAGTTCACGAAGGTAAAATGCTCTTTCTTCCCACTTTTTATTGGCCAATTAAATAAAGAAGTACAAAATTTACAATAAGTATGAAAGAGAAGAAGATAATATCTCACACTTCCTCCTAATTACTTGCTCACTTGATGTCATTCTTTGATGATAAAAAATATCCTTCCTACATGTATTTATAAACCTTATCATGTCCTCCCATGCACTAGAGGATGAGAAAGGTCATGGAGGAGAAGAGACACAAACATCCTTTCCAATTCTAGGATTGTTTGTTTCAAAATTTATTTTTCTACCCGAAAGAGCTAGGTCCACTATCCAATGCATACCAGTAGTCACAAGACTACAACCCTAGCTAAGTGGTGGTTACAAGACCACCATCGGGATTGGGTATGGAGGTTTTTAAACCACCACTCTACAGAGTGGCGGTTATGTTAACATAAAGAAAAAACCTCCGTTTCTTCATTTTCCTTATTCGGTGTTGGCTGATCTAATAAAGTAGATTCATTTCAGATCCCTATGGATCATCAAGTGAACCAATCAATGAAAGATTGATTTTTTGATGTAGTAATTATTTTTAAAATCATAGACACAACTACAAGATACAAAGAAGAGGCACATCTAACTTGAAAAATTATATATTTAAAGATAATTTTTAAGATTTGTTTGAGACAACAGAGGAGAGGTGAAGGTGGAGCAAACAATTTGAAGGAAATATTGCTTAGATAGATCTTATTACATTGTTAAGCCATTTATAAAACAAGGGAACCTGTTGAGAAATTAATTTTTCTTAGAAAATATTTTCTTTGGCTATGGTGGTTGTGAAACTTCCTGTAGGTGCCACACTAAATATTTTATCCATATAAAATTTTTGATGACTATGATTTATTCAGAGTGATGAGCCTTTGTGTCTTTTTTATTGACGTTTTGTTTAAAATATTTTGAGTAGGTCATTTGAGTATTATATATGAGCTTATGGATCAAACTGGATATGTCCTTTTTGGACCAAGGTTTAAATTATTTTTTACGAATGATATCTATTATTAAATTAACAAGAAAAATTATAAGATAATTCACAAAAAAATGATTGTGTTATAGCATGCCCCAAACCCACGAAACAAATTACACTAAAAAATCTTAGAATACGAAGGAACCAAAAACATCAAAACACAAAATAAACTTGTTGGATTAAATTTACAACAGCCATTGTGAATTTATTGAATATTTCTATTATATTATACCAATACACACAAAATATCTCTAAATGATAATGTAAAAAAACATAAAATACATGTACATATTATTAAAGGAAATTTATTATCCCTTTAGAAAACCCAACACAAAAATGATGACCACCCACCCATCATTTTATGTGCTCAAAAGAATGAACATACCAAAAACTAAATGAGGAATAAGATAAGACCAAATAATCTTTGAAGGATTGGCTTCCATGAAAGTGGCACATGTAAGCTTTAAAGGATTGGGTGCATTTGCATCTACGTTTGTGTTTGCATCTACATCTACATCTGTGTTTGCAGCTGTAAGTGTCATGGAAGGAATGAGTGCACTTGTAAGCATCAAAGGATTGGGTGCCTCTATGTCTTCCTCTTCCACCTCTGATAAAAACACTATAAAAACAATCATTATTATTATTGAAGCCAAAACCGCTTTCCTATTCTCCAAATCAAGTTTCCCAAAAACTTGTTTTGAAAAATCAAATAGTTTGCACCCAATCTTCCACTTCTAAGACCTTAAAATGCCTTCAATAGGAATAATTTTCATCCCTCTTCACTCTCCAGTGATATAAATTACAAATCATCCATCTCATGGTTCAATCATTTCGTTATTTCAATAAAAGAAATCTTGTCCTGGAAAACAAACCTTCTTTCTCAAAACCATAATTTTATGAACCATCAAATCTCATAATCATGAGACAATAATTATACCCATGGAAATATATTTTATTCTCCTTTTAGGAACATATTATAACTCCTTCAAACTCTAAGTGGCAGGCCTTCAACAAAGCTCATCTTTGTAAACTTCCTAAAACTGTCCCAAAACATCCCTTTGACTAGTCTTCACAAATAGGGAAAACTTTTATATTTTTTTGCATCCTCATGACCAGAAAAAACCATGTACATCAATAAAAACTCACATCCTAAAACCAATGTCCATTTAATTTGTAACTCATTTGGACAACTGTGTCCCAAACTGAACTACTTAAAAATCAAGAACATGTATGAGTGGGGTCCACTCATCACACAAAACCAATACCATACCCTTTTTAAATCATGGAGGAGTCTTATAAATCATATAATAATCATCTATTCAATATAAATCAATTATGGGAACTCGGGATACAAATCTCTCAAACTGATTTCTAGCTAAGGTTTCAAGCACATAAAATGTTGTTTACCTTCTTAACATTAATCGTTCATAAAAATTTGAGGATGAAATGACATAATTATTTTTTTGAAACTTTATAGAATCAATTTATAAACATCCTTAAAATCCAAAAGGTCCTATGTAAAGAACACAATTCAGGGTGAGCAACAGAAGGTGCACTTTGAGCTATAAATGACCTTCTTCTTGACCATATTTCACCAAAGTTGTCATAACTTGTAAAATACACATCATGACAACTTGAAATTTATTTCATAGTATCATGACACATTCTAGTAACATCTCAAATCATCACTATGTCACAAATAGCTCTCAATATTTATTTCCCATTTCATTTTCATAGTTAACCCTTCTAGTTTTGTCTTATCATGTTTAGGCTAGGAACAACTAAAATAACATCATAACTCACCTTGAAACCTATCCAAAAGGACCTAACATACCCGGAATATATTTTATAACATCCTTGCATGCTTCCATGAGCTCACTTATCTGGACATATCAACCTCATGCCTCGTAGAACCTAGACCTAGTCTACATGAGCACTTGAAACTTGGCCTCCAACAGGTATCTTCTTCCTAAAACTCAAGTGAGTTCCTAAACACTCTGCAAACATGCTCTCCATGTGGAAAATATTCTCCTCATGCTATCAAGAATTTCTAACCACCATGCACCATAGCCTACATGAGAAAGGTCACCTGATTTGGCTTGCTATGCCAAGTCATTCTCACTTAATCACCTCATGCAACCAAGAACATCATCTGACTCTACTTAATACCATTTTTCATTAATGGGATTTTACATAAATGACAAAGCCTAAATAAAAAATGAAAACACATCCATCATCACCCTGATAACTCATTATAACTGGTAGGTATACCTCATCTACTAGTGGGGATAATAGCTATGTCAGGGTTGTCCTTCACCGTATCCATTCTCTATAAGTTACATGCATAGACTACCTCTATAGATATGGTGTCAGAGGCATGACTTGAATAATACCAAACTACCACATCATTTCCTCATACTAAAATAAATTCCCTTGGTGGAGAAATTTATCCTTTAGCAACATGGTATGTAGAATGCTTCTCAAATCTCAATGAAATCCTCCAACCACCCTTTGAAACTACTATATGTCCTCCATATAATTTCATGCAAGTTGAAACCTATCGAACATGGATCTATATGTCATCATTTTTATCTTTGTCATCTTAACATCACTCACCTCACTACGATAATCTATGAATATGCCCAATCTACATATGTTCCACATATCAACCACACAACAACAATGTTCTCATGGCCCACACATTGGCCCACACACGTAACACATAAATTGTTTCTACACCAACAACATGGTTCTCCAATGTTAACCTATAGAAATCACCATACAAGTGAGCTAACAAACAATGACCCCATGCATATTGAATTCCATGATCCTCTATCACCATAAAAATCTCTCACATAATGTATATGATATTGATGCATGTCTTCTATCCATTTCTATGAATGAGAGTAGTACAAGAAAAATAAATTTCCACAATTATAAAATAAAAATTTAGTCACCAAAATAATCTGATCATAGGCTCTCCAATACTGCTAATCCTCAATCAAAATATCTATGCATATGTGATATGGTAAGGATGACAATGACTTATTTTTAAAGCTATCTCCATAGCCCATTGCATCAAGGATTTATGCATCACCTCCACCCATTTTCTTTTGAGGGGATCAATCAATTTAAACATGATACATATGTTACTTACACTAAGAAAGAAGAGTTTCATCTAAATTCCCTCCAATGGTTTCTATATGCTTCAAATTCTCCTTAGTCAATCCCTTTCATCATCACCCATCCTCTTCATAGAGTGGTTCACATTTAAGTTCTTTAACACCTCTATATCAATATATCTAATGTACTACTTTGATCTCATGGCTAATAAATATACAAAAACAAGTTTGAGTATTCTTTAGGCTTTCCCTTTGCGAACATTTCCCAACATAAAACATAATTTTAATATGTTTAGAAGATGGGTAGACAACCACACCCAAAAATTTATTCTTGTGTTTTTATTCATGGAATAATATTTCATTTTTTTAGCCTCAAAGAGTTTCAATGAGTGGGAACTCCTCCTCCACTCTCATTCTCCATTATATGCTTTCAATTTGGTTGTACTGAAATCTTTTGACCATTGTCTCAACCTCATGTTTCATTTGGATAATTTGGAATTTTTTTGTAAATGGTAGGAGTAAAAAAATTCTTATATGTTGTAGTTTCAAAAATGTTGATGATAATTGTAGTGCCCACTTCCCTTTGACACCTTTTCACATTGATCCTGATACTATTGACTATATTATGGGCATTGTTATAGTTTTGATTTAGTATGATGTTAGATGTTAGATCATGAATTATTGTTTATTTTGGTTCATATTTGATACATGTTGTTTATTAGAGACATTTTTAGATATTGATGTTGATATATTGTTTGACATGGTTATATTATAGATGTTGTTCAGACTTGTGATATTTGGATATTTTGAGTAGACCTAGAAAATGAAAATTGAATTAAAATTGATGATGATATATTTGTGGATGAAATTGTCAGTGATACTATAATTGTCTTGATGATTGTTGTGACTCACATATATATTGATGATATTGAAATTATATTTATATTCATTTGGATGTTCTGATATGGCCGAGGCCGAAGGAGGTATTTATATTTTGTAGGTTTAAAATATCACAACAAACATCGGGGATTGGAGACCAACCACTTTGGAATTCTAGATGAATTCAACAAGGTCACCATGACAACTGTATTCATTTGTGTGTGTTTGATTGGGTTAGGAATTCCCATCGAGGGGATCACCTTTAAATGTGACCAAGGATTTTATGTATTTTATTTTATTTGGTTCCTTTGTTAATGTTTGCATGTGTTTATTTTGTGTTGCATTGACCCCTTTCATTATTTACTAAATGGTGTGTTAGTATTGTGAGTAATCATGTGGTTAAGATAATTAATTAAAATATGTCATAAGAAAGTAATTAATAGAGTGTTGGCCTTGAATTAAAATGTTGTAAGAAATGTGTAAGTAATGTGTAAGAGATATGTAAGTTGATTTTGGAGTAAGAAACACTTCATCTTCTTGAAATTCAAATTTTCCTTGGAGGTTGATTTTGGAGGCTTGTGGGACAAATTAAACTTGTCCCATACCTCTTAAATTTTTATACCAACCTTACCTATGGTTGGAGAGTTAGATTTAGCCCTTCTTTATGATTTTTGTAAGTAGAGTTGAATGTTGTAATTGCACTTTTCTTACATGTTTTAATTTTAGTCCTTTGAGGTGTGGGTTTGATTTGAGTGTGTAAGTAAAACTGTCATAGTTTCACCCACCTATTGATTATGATTTGGAGAATGAAGTTAACTTGGGTGTTTGAGTTGAGGATGTGTGAAGTGGCATCCTACATGGATCCACCTCATCCTCTTCCCTTCCTATTCTATAAATTGGAATTCAAAAATTTAGCTTGTTTTTGGGTTTCTTCACATTTTCATACTCCATTTTGGGTGACTTATTTTGGTTTGGAGAGCTCTTGCTTTGGAGAAGTTTGAATATTGTTGAATACTTGTGGTTTGACTATCAAAACCATTTTTTTAAACCTATGATTGCTTGCATTGGAAGATCTTGTTGTTTTGAACTTGGAACAAACTCCATTATGGAGAGTAGGATCTTAGCTCTTGAAATGCTTTTTTTTTCCTTTTATGAATATGTAAATGTTTGAATGTTATTGTTTGAATGTTTTAGCATGTGTTGCATGTGGGTTGTTGGGTAGATGGCCTAGGAATGGTGTAGGAGAAGACTATGAGGTATACTTTTGGGAGGCATAAGTGTTTTGGGGAGGTATAAGTGTGGAGGAGTTGGGATTTGGGTTCCACCTTATAAAGAAATAGCTTTATTTTCTTTACTCATATGGGGTGCCATAAGAGGTTGGGGAGGCATAAGGAAATGTGAGAAATAAGGGGTACTTAGGGGGGGCATAAGGGCATGTCAGGGTTTTGAAATGTTATATTTTGGTGGTTTGTTCTCAGGAGGTGATACCCAATTTCCCCTTTGGTAGGTATAAGTAGTATCCCCCATAGTTTCTTACTCCTTTGGCTTGCATGATGAATAGCCTAAGTTTTGTTTGTTATGTCTTAATGTGGTTGCAAACTACATTCTATTTTGGATTGTGTTTTAAATGTGAGTTTTGAATGTGTGTTGTGGAACCCTGTTGTTGTTATGGGTTGAAACACATTTCTCATTGCATTGTTGTTGGGGGGGGCCAATGAAGAAGGATGGCTTCTCCTTTCATTGGATGTCTTGGTTGGGTGGAGAGCATTGCCTTTCCCCTACCTTTGTTGTGATCAAAATTGAAGAATGATGGATCTAGCATGTTATTGTTCATGAGAAAAGGAAAATACATTTTTTACAGTCCTTGTTGAGATTATTATTTATTGTAATCCTTTCCACTTTGAAGTGGATGAAATTGTATAATATTGGTGATGGAATTATGTTTATATTGGCTATGAAAGTTGTAATTCAAAATGTAAAAGAGATATACTTTGTTTTCTACTTTTGAAAGAATGTGAAAGACATGAATTCGGTATGTTGTATTTCAAGGAATGAAAGAGAAAGTTGTAAGGATATCATTTCTGAATTAATAGAAGATTGTATTATACTCCTCAAATGGCATTGTTGTATTTGAAATCTGATTGTAGAAATGCATTATGAGATCTCCATTTTAAAGTATGAAAATACGTATGAAGAAATGTATAATGCTCTTTCATACCAAATTGCTTCATGTTCAAAGCTCTTTGGCTCAAAAATGAATGTTTGGAAAAATATGAAGTTGTAAATTGGCATTTGAATACCTTGTTTGAATAAACTTAATAGGTTTGAGTGTTTTGGAATGAATTTATTATTGAAGTTGGTAAATGTAAACAAATCTATTTGAATTGGATCGTGTTAGATGTTTTCAAACTAGAAAATGTTTTATTCAAAATGTACAGAATGACCCCTATAAAAAAAAATAATAAAATGAAATATTGAATTGAACTGAATATGAGTAAAATGACCCCAAACAACTAAAACACTTAGGAAATTTTATAGAACCTTTCAATCCATCTTCATATTAAACAAATTTTTGAGAAAACTTCTCAAAATTGTTTTTGTCAAATTGAGAAATTTTGAATTAATCACCAATCAAACAAATTCAACCCTTGAAATCCATCCTAAATTTACCAAAGTGTAACCCTCCATGTCTATTTGGCATGTTAGAAAGGAAGGAGGTTGAATTGAACAAAATTTTATAAGTCAAATGTTACCAGTTTTCATTTTATAAGGATGTAAAGCATTTTCTCAAAAAATAACCCCCTAAACCTTTATCCAAATTACATTCTTAATGTCTTTTTTACAAATTTGACATCGAGAGAGCTTTCCGAAAAGTCCTCTTTTTCCAAAAACAGAGTTCCCTATCAAAATTTATGGCCTTCACATTTGTTCGAAAGAAGGGAAAAGCCTCTTATGTGCTCGTCTTACGTGCCTAATAGAGGAAAAGCCTTGTTGCACCATACATTTGTGTGCTCCCATCTTTTCCTTTTACCTAAAGAGTCTCTTACATGCCCAAAAGAGTAGAAAATAACAATTTTTTTACATGGCCCATCTTGCACATAAGGGCATGTCAAGAGAAAAGAGAGAGTCTCTCCCATCTCTTTGGTAGGTCTTGCCCTCTCCCAAGTGCCTAGGAGAACAAGAGTCTCTTCCCCACCCACTTTTTGCACCCAGGAAATTTCTTTCCACGCCCTTGCACAAGAAGATAATCTATCTATGCTAAGAATGACTTTAAATCTCTTAGTGTTTTGTAGGATGATTTGATAACTGTTGTAATGGACTCTGAATTTTTTTTGGCAAACACTTTTTAAAAAAAAATTATTCCTTAACTTTCCCTAACTAAACCTAGGTTTTTCTTGGGACTCAAGTGGGAGACTTTAGGTGGTAGTACACTTGGTATCAAAGCCATGGGTTCAAATCTTGGACCCTTGGGCACACTAAAAACTTAATACACTAACTTTAAACATAGTACAACATTAAACCTAGCACACTTTTAAACTTAGAAAACAACTTTGTGTGGAAATTATATATTTTAGTAAACATGAAAAAAAAATGAATATAAATAAAAACCTAGAAAATAGAACTAAATCTCTTCATCGGTTATGTCAAATAAATTTTGCAGGAGGAGGGAAGAAGATGAGGGGTCATTTCACATATACCTAGACCTACCACCACCAAATCATGATGTAACAACTATCCTACCACAAATCTTACAGACACTCCAGGATGTTAATGCCACTCTATGTGGAGGGACCATAGGAGCATGTTGCAGTCATACATGATAGGGTGACATCCATTGAGGCTCATGCATCTCCTTGGAATAGCGAGGAGCATCAGAGGAGAGAAATCCCATGTGGAGTCAGTTAGAGTAGAGTCACCATAGATGGGACAGGGAGACCGAGTTTTAGGACACAGAGATAGGTCTCGGAGTCCTAGGCTTAGAGATGAGCTTATAGGGAGGCCTAGGGGTCATCAAATTACCACACTTTACCTAGACCACATAAAATTATAGATCCTAAAGTTACATCCATCACATTATTCCTAGTGACATAGGTGGATTTTTGGAAGAGGCTCGTTGGTGAGTGGACTAGATGCTTTTATCTCATGCTAACATTATCTAGAACACGAAAGCTCATGTTGTGATCCATCTACTAAGAGACATTGAGACGGTGTCCCATGTCTAGTGGAGGATAGAGGAGAAGAAGCTCCATGTTGATTACTAGACAATTACCTCGAGATCTCTTTGAGGAGTGTTTCAGAGTAGATATTTGTCATGGAGGTTTATACAATTACTGGGAGAGGATAGATGAGTTTCATGACTATTAGTGCAAAAAAATCATGCACCCCAATGATGAGTTCTATATATCTACTTTTCTAAGGTAGATTCATCTAGTCTACTCCGCATAACATTGAACTTTCCCCAAGGTGTGGGACCTTGCAAGATGGAAAATCTCTCCATATTAAAGGTTCATTATTATTCCATCTATTTGGGTGCATACATGTGGACTTGCAGAGGATCTATTTCTATACCTAATCTAGAATTTTTCAAGGAGATAGGGATAAAAGAGATATAAGAAATAAGAAATAACTAAACTACAAGGTGATGCACTGTAGGAAAGATGAACACTAGTTCTACTGATAGACACAAACCAACAAAATACATACAATAATCAAGCATAGAAAACTATTTTTATAATGAAAGACCACATACAAGTAAAATAGATAGAAAGGATCTAGAATCGATCAAAAACATGTTTTTATTTCTCTATAGATTGATACAATGCATTACAAAATAGTGAGGAGGCAAGAAACATATTATAATTTTAATGGAAGGCCTAAACTCCATAAATCCCTTTGCTAGAAGGAAAAGGGAGCCTACAAAACAAAGAATGTCCATCCCTTTACAATGAATCCCACCCCTACATTTAAAGATTCAATCAAAGAGAAGAAAGAGAGAGAGAAGTGAGAATATTAGGTCGAGACCCAACCACTTCCAATTAATGCCTCTTACAAAATCTACCCCCAAATCCATCTTGACTGCATCAACCACTGGTTTGGTGCCTTGAGGAAGAATAAATGGTGGAACAAATCAATCCAATCCATTGTTGAGGTAGATGGATCTCCACATCATGATGGCCCCTAAAAAACATTTTCTCCATTTTCATTTACCTAACCTTTTCAAAATTAAAGTTTCAAATCTCCATGGCATAGACGGGCCAAGATCTTTCCAATGGTGTTAGATTTGCAATATTTCGAGCCTTGAGTCGAAATATATGCCCCTTTGAAGTTTGTATTGGGTCTGTACAAATTGGTGGGAAAATAGTTTGAAAAATGGGTCTCCCTTTTAATATGGGGCACAACTATATTAGGGAAAAATCATGCTTGTGGGTCCATGATTTACCTTTTTCCCCTTTTCCACAATACACAAAAACTTGAAAAACCCCCAGCCCCGAAGCTCTACTTGGATATGTGGCACCCTTTTTTTGGTTGGGGAGGTGCACTTCAAATTTTACCTCTGTGCCTTTTTTTCAAAAGGAAAATTTTAACCTTTTCCTCTGACTCCCCACTTTCCTTGACTCGGGCTCAAATGCTGATTTTTTCCTTTGGGTGGAGTTGAAGCCAATTTTGCAACTTTTATCCTTTTGGGATAACCAGGGGTAAAACACCAACTTTCACCCCGATGCCCACTTTCCTTGACATGAGGTGGTTTGGCACTCAGTTGGAAACCCTCTCTCTATTCTATCTTTGAATTAGCACCATTTAGACACTTGGCAGACAACCTCCGTCGGCCTATTGCTTATGCATTGACTATTCAACCAACTCTACCACTTTTTTATACTAGACATGTGGTGGCCATGCTCACTTGAGAGAGCCGAGCTCAAAGTTTTCCTTTGGAAAGAGCATCGAGTTGACACTCATTGCCTCTCCACTATCTCCTCCATGGACTTTTCAATGATCCTTCTTACTTTTTGGGACTTTGGGCTACGTGGCAAGCTCATAATCATTTGGGTTCTACATCTTGAGACTAAATCTTGGAGATGTGCGCAACACTAACACTTGGAAATCTTCTCTTACACTTTTATACTTAGCCAATTTTGAGGTCCTGCCCTATCTTTTTTTAGACTCTTTGTTTGACCATTTTCTACGTGGAGGGATTTCCCCAAGGCGCTAAGTTTGAGTCTCTCCTTGGGCTCCTATTTTAGATTTGTGCTAAGTTGACACACTGCACCTTCTTCCTTAGTTTGAATAATTTTTCAATGGCCCCAATAAGACTTTTTGGGACTCTACGGACATGTGGAAACTTTGTGCGCAAGTTTGGGCTTCCTTCTTAGATTCACCTTTGGAGAAGTTCGTCATGTAGACACGTGGTTCTTTCCATGCTCCTAGTTCTAGAAAGACAAACTAAGAAAATACATACAATAATCAAGCACGTACAAGTTTATACTTAGTCAATTTTGGACTCTTTCCTAAATGGTCTTGATCTTGAAAAACTTTAAAACTTTACCATTTTTTCCCTTTCTTGCTCTTGTTCCTCTATAGCCCTCCCCTTCTATTTTGACCCTTTATTCCATTGTTGAGTCTACCTGTAACTTGAAAAAGGATTTAAGACATGGAAATGACTCGATAAGATGTTTCTTTCATATAGGGTCATTTAATCTTTCTTTCTCATCCCCGCCACTCCATTATTGAATCCTTCCGAGATCTATTTACAAGATCGAACAAGTTTTCTTAGGTTCCTTCTATGTGAAGTCATGTCGATTCAATATTTTCACGGGGAGAAATATAAATGGATAACAATTTGGTGACTCACAGGGGTATCTGCCTGCTAGACGAAAAGACCAATTGCCTCATCACTTCTATTGGGTATGGAGTGAAGAATGACGGTCTGATGATATTGATTCTACCTCTGATTCATGAGCCTGACCATTTTGCACTCTCTAATTTTCATAAGAAATCTATAAACGAAGGTTTTCGAGATTAGAAAATCATTTTGACCCGGGGCTTCATCTACCTCTCTGAACGGACTACATAAGAGAAACAAAACAACACCACAACTATATACAAAATTTTAAATCATACATTCTCTTAATAGAACATGAAAAGTGTGTAAAGCACTTAGGAGAAAAGAAACCTAAAATACAAAAAGACAATGTGCACAAACACTTAGAGGAAAGAGAAACTAAACTAATATATAAAAGTTGAGAACTTCCCCTTTAGTAGAAGTGTTTAAGATAGATTCCATTCACTAGAATTTTTAACCCTTCACCCTCCAATGTGGACAATTAGAAAGAATTTCTACTTTTACATCTTGTGACCATGTAGGGGCCACTCTAGATGGCATCGAACTTGGAATGCCTTCCTTGTTTTGCTCGATCTCCATCCCATTTCAAAACTAGGTCTCCTTCCTGGAAGGTCCTTGTTTTTGCCTTCTTTTCAAATCATTTCTTGATTAAATCCTAATTCTTCTCTATTTCTTGGAGCGCATGCTCTTTAGTTTCTTCTAATCCTATCAGTTCTGCATACTTGGCCTCCATCGGGTCAATTTCAGACATCTCTAGTTGTTTCACGAGCTCTAATGCTGGCAACTCAAGTGATATAGGAAACACTACCTCTTTCACATAGACAAGTTTGAATGGAGAGCTTCCTGTAGATCTCTTGGTGTTATCCTATCATCCCATAAGTACAATTTGAGTTTGTGTGTCAAATGTTTTCTTTTTCGATTTTCATCCAGATTTTTTCGATGATCTTTAGCAAGTTCTTGTTTGTGGACTCAACTTGGCCATTACCTTGAGGGTAATAGTTTGATGAAGTGCTCAAGTAAGTCCCTTTCTTAACATCCCATCCTATGATCTTGGAACCTATGAATTCCAATGCATTTTTGATATAATGGTGGCTAGAACTCCAAATCTAGTCACTATCCCTTAATAGAAATCTATAATATACTTTATCAACTCATTACTTCCTTGAGTTCCATGGACCCCTTGGTCCACTTGATGAAATAGTTTGTTCTTGTTGTCAATCCATTTTTTTCCTTTGGCTTAATTTGGATTGATGACTCTAATGAAGTCCAACCCCATTGCATGAAAGGTTGATCAACTTAAATTGGGTGTAATGGAAGTGCTGCTAGCTTTTCTTTGCCTTTGAAGAATGCACAATTCTTGCACTTTGCATAATAGTCACTAAACACTAAGCCAATAATAACCCACCTTCATGATTTTGAGTGTTGTCACCCTTGGAGAAAAATGGCCTCTAGCACCCTTGATTCAACATGAAATTCTTGTAACACTTTCTCAACCCGATTTGTCTCAATGTATATCAATGAGAATGCCATTGATGTCTCTTTTTGAACAAGACACCATCAATAAGAACATAGGGGATGGCCTTGTAGTCCGAAATGCCTCATTTTTCTCTTTACTCATCCCATGTGGACATAAGCCTATTTGAAGGAAGTGCACCATGTCTTGGGTACAACAAGGAGTAGGTACATCATCACTTCTGTCTTCTTGATTATCTGTAAAACAAAAACAACCTCCTTTTCACTATTTGCTTCATCTTGTTAACACCTGAGATAGTTGTTCACACTAACCCCTTCCTTACACTGGACCTTAGCCAATTTTGAGGTCCTTCCCTATCTTTCTATTTGACCTTTTTTAACCATTTTCTACGTAGAGGGCTGGCACAAGTTTGAGTCTCTACCTTGGGCTCCTATTTTAGATTTGCACTGAGTTGACACCTGGCACCTTCTTCCTTAGTTTGAATAATTTTCAATGGCCCCGTGACTTTTTGGGACTCTGGACACGTGGAAGCTGCAAGTTTGGGATTCCCTTCTTAGATTCACCTTTGGAGAAGCTTCGCGTAGACACATGGTTCTTTCTACTGCCTCCTTTATACTTAGTCAATTTTGGACTCTTTCCTAAATGGTCTTGATCTCGAAAAACTTTAAAACTTTACCATTTTTTCCCTTTCTTGCTCTTGTTCCTCTATGGCACTCCCCCTTCGATTCTGACCTTGTTATTCCATTAGTGAGTCTACCTGTAACTTGAAATGGATTTAAGACATGGAAATGACTCGATAAAGCCATTTCTTTCACATAGGGTCATTTAATCTTTCTCAGCCCAACACCACTCCATTATTGAATCCTTCTAAGATCTATTTACAAGATCTGAACAATGAGTTTTCTTGGGTTCCTTCTATGTGAAGTCATGTCGATCCAATATTTGGCCTGGGGTGAAAAATATGGATAACAATTTGGTGACTCATAGGGTATCTTCCTGCTAGATGAAAAGACCAGTTGCCTCATCACTTCTGTTGGGTATGGAGTCAAGAGCGACGGTGTGATACCAATTCTACCTTTGATTCATGAGCCCACCATTTGTACACTCTTAATTTTCATAAGAAATATCTAAACGAAGGTTTCTAGAGTTAGAAAATTGTTTTGACACTGGGGCTTCATCTACCTCTCTGAACAAACTACATATAAGAGAAACAAAACAACACCACAACTATATACAAAATTTTAAATCATACATTCTCTTAATAGAACATGCAGAGCATGTAAAGCACTTAGAAGAAAAGCAACCTAAAATACAAAAAAACAATGTGCACAAACACTTAGAGGAAAGAGAAACTAAACTAATATATAAAGGGTGAGAACTTCCCTTTTAGTAAAAGTGTTTAAGATAGATTCCATTCACTAGAATTTGCAACCCTTCACCCTCCAATGTGGAAAATTAGAAAGAATTTCTACTTTTACATCTTGTGACCATTTAGGGGCCACTCCGGATGGCATCGAACTTGGAATGCCTTCCTTTTTTGCTTGATCTCCATCCCATTTCAAAACTAGGTCTCCTTCCTAAAGGTCCTTTGTTTTTTCCTTCTTGTCAAATCATTTCTTGATTAAATCCTAATTCTTCTCTATTTCTTGGAGTGCATGCTCTCTAGTTTCTTCTAATCCTATCAATTCTGCATACCTGGCCTCCATCAGTTCAAATTCAGACATCTCTAGTTGTTTCACGAGCTCCAATGCTGGAAACTCAAGTGATATAGGAAACACTACCTCTTTCCCATAGACAAGTTTGAATGGAGAGCTTCCTGTAGATCTCTTGGGTGTTATCCTATCAGCCCATAAGGACAATTTGAGTTTTGTGTGTCAGGTTCTCTGATTTTCATCAAGATTTTTTCTGATGATCTTTAGTAGGTTCTTGTTTGTGGACTCAACTTGTCCATTACCTTGAGGGTAATAGTTTGATGAAGTGCTCAAGTAAGTCCATTTCTTAATAGCCCATCGTGTGATCTTGGAACCTATGAATGCCAATGCATTTTTTGATATAATAGTGGATGGCACTCCAAATATGGTCACTATCCGTTCATAGAAATCTAATATACTGGACTCATTACTTCCTTGAGTGCCACTGCCTCGGTCCACTTCGTGAAATAGTTTGTTGCTGTCATAATCCATTTTTTGCTTTGGCTTGAATTTGGATTGATGACTCTAATGAAGTCTAATCCCCATTGCATGAAAGGTTGATCAACTTAAATTGGGTGTAATGGAAGTTTTGCTAGCTTTTCTTTGCCTTTGAAGAATGCACAATTTTCACCTTTTGATCCATGCATAATAGTGAAACACTCGGGCCAATAATAACCCACCTTCATGATTTTGAGTGTTGTCACCCTTGGAGGAAAATGGCATCCAGATGCTTCAACATGGAATTCTTGTAACACTCTCTCAACCAAATTTGTCTCAATGCATCTCAACAGAATGCCATTGATGTCTCTTTTGAACAAGACACCATTAATAAGAACATAGGGATGGCTTGTAGTCTGAAATGCCTCATTTTTTCTCTACTCATCCCATGAGGACATAAGCCTATTTGAAGGAAGTGCACCATGTCTTGGGTACAACAAGGAGTAGGTACATCATCACTTCCTTCTTCTTGATTATCCTGTAAAACAAAAACAACCTCCTTTTCACTATTTGCTTCATCTTGTTAACATGAGGCTAGTTGTTCACACAACCCCTTCCCATGGACCAGCTTAGTGACCCTAATCTCAAGGTCATATTCCATGACACGAGTGATCCATCCTACATGTTTTTCATTCATATCCTTGTTGAGAAGGAATTCTTTAACTCCCACATGGGAGACAAAAATTAGATTTTATTATTTGAAACCAAGTGCTTAAACTTCTTCAATCCCATGATTATTACTACTAGGACTTGCTTTTCGATGAAGGAGTATCTCACTTCATAGTCTTCCAGACCTTGATTGAAGAAAGCAATTGGTTTTTCTATACTTTCTTTATTTTGTTGAACTAAGATTGCAGAAATTGTGTCACTACCACCAAAGGCATACAGTATGAAGTATTTAGAGAAATCTGGATTCATGAGAGTTGGGGCTTGTGATATAGCTTCTTTAATGGCCTCAAATCTTTCCTTTCCTTCAGCTATCCACCTGAATGCTAAGATTTTCTTCAACATCAATGTTATTGGCTTAATAAGGCCAACAAGTTTGGTAAAAACTTTCAAAAAAATTGATTTTTCCCTGGAAGCTTTGAAGAGCTTTCTTGTGGCTTGACAATGGTAATGCCCTTATTACTTCCACTCTCTCCAGGTAAATTACCTATCCTTCCTTGGATATAATATGGCCTAGAAGCCTACCCTCATGGGCCAAGAATATGCATTTTTTAGGGTTCAATGATATCCCAAAACTCCTGCATCTTTGAAACACCTACCTTAGGTGGAAAGGTGGTCTGCTGCATTTTTGGAAAACACCATAATGTCATCCAGATAGATCAATACTATTTTTTTGATCAACCCCTTGAATTCCATATCCATTTCCCTTTGGAAAGTGGTTTTGGCATTAGACAATCCAAATGGAATTTTTCTATAGGCATAGGTGTCCCATTTGGTGGTGAAAGATGTTTTTAACTGATCATCTTCTTTCACCATGATCTAGTTGTACCTTGAGTAGCCATCTAGGAGGGAGAATCTCTCTGATCTAGACACTACTTGCAAGATCTACTCCATTGAAGGGAGTGGGTAGTGATCTTTGAGGGAGGCTCTGTTCAAGTCTCGAAAATCTACACACAACCTAATCTCTCCATTTTTCTTCCTGACTGGGACCAGTTTGCAACCTAGCTTAAGTGTTTGATTAGAAATATGATACTTTCCTCTATCAGCTTGTTCATCTCTTTCTTCATCAGAGGCTCAATGTGTGGGTTGATTAGTCTCTACTTTTACCTAATAGGCTCAGTAGCTAGATCTAGTTTGATTGTCTCTTTTGCTAGCTTTGGATTGAACCCTCTTAGGTCTTCATAGCTCCAAACAAATACATCTAGAAATTCTTGGAAAATTTGTATGAATTCATACCTTTCTTGCTTGGTGGTCACTTTGCCAATTTGAAGTGTTTTGTTTTCTCCAACTGGGATTGGCTTTGAATCTTCTCCTTTGATTTTATGTTAGCCTTGTCTTTTCTAAACTAATCATTAGGATTGAAAATAGACTCAATGTCACTAAGCCTTTGCGAACTTATTTGTATGTAGTTTTACTATTTGATTCCCATATTTCTGCTCTAATCTGCTTTGATTTCTAGCTGAGAATTCAGCTTCTTCTTGCAAAAACTTAATGATTTTCTATCATTCACAAACACCTACCAACATGTGTTGTTATCTGGCATTGTTGGCCTCACAACTATATGGATATGTGGTTGTTCTTTGTCTCTTTTGATGTTGTCAACCACATCAAATGTTGCTCCAACTACTGAAATCCTATCAACAAATTCATTCTCCTTCCTGGGTATGGACATAATGCTGAAGGCCTCAAAATCCTCCATGAGATCCCATACCCTACTCTTTTAGTTCTTGAGAAGGTCATTCTTGGTAGAATTAAGTCCTCTGACTTGATTGGTAACTAGTTCACTGTTACTAAACACTTGCAAGTTCTTGATTTCTAGCTTCCTTGCCCAATGAAGACCATGGACCAAAGCCTCATATTTAGCAGTGTTATTTGAGAAGAAAACTAAAATTTAAGGCTGAATAATATTTCATACCTTTAGGGGACATAATCATAGCTCCTCCTCCTTATCCTTTACTACTCCTTGAGCCATCAAAGAAAAATTTCCATACCTCATTATCATCTTTATATTTTGGGTTAACTAGGTCAAGAAGAGGATAATTTTATTCATGTAGACAAGTAGACACGTAGCTCGATTCTTCCATCTACCTATAGGGGTAAAAATAATGTCTATTATTGGCCCACTCATCGTGAGTCGAGTCTCGGATACATCCCACCTTGGTATTTACTTCACAAGTTCTAGGAAGTCTTCTTGATCAAAAGATGAGTAGTTGGCATTGATTGGGCTAGGCACATAAGATTGAATATGATAATCAGCAATGGGCTCAGATCTGATCATGGCCTTTTCCCCATACCTTGTTCTAAAGAGCATATGTGACCAATCAATAGATAGATAGCCTCCAATTTTGGCATTGAATTCCTTAGAAAATACGAAGAAAAATGTGTTGGTTAAATAAATCTATGATTGATACATTCTGCAAAATAATCACATTGGGGCAGCATGCAGAGTGAGGCTTAGATCCTTGATGATTCCAATAGTTATCATTGTTGTCCCATATAATTGCACTACCCTCTAGAGATGACTTCATATTAGAGACCTAGTTGATTCACTATTTTCTTGGGAATTATAGAACTACTTGCCCCGAATTGATCATACAATTATGCACCAATTTTTCTCCTATACTCAATGAAAAAATAAATGGAGGAGGTCTCGGGTTCTTACCTTGTTGTTCTCGATGGTTTTCCCCATGTTGAGTTGTATTGGTAAGCAATTTCTCTTGCTGGTTAGGGGTGTGATTTAAGGTTGACCAATTATGTATAGCAGTCTACAATAGATCCCTCTACCCTCTAATGGTCAGTGACTCCCATAGTGAAATGTTCACACTTGTCCTCTTCATTTGCTAAATGATATTAAATGGACTGTCTTTCTTCTACCCCTTCCCAAGAACATTTTTTTCTTGCACATGGGTTGTTTCAACCGGTGTTCAAGTTAATTTGGAAGGTGGCGTGGATTGTTTTTGCATATTGGGAGTTATATTTGGAGCAACATAACCTTGTGGAATGATGGAAGGTCGAGGGTCACTTGAATTTAGTGGTTGGCCTTCTCCAATATTTCTCTTTTTGGACCGTGTATTGACAGCTACACTTTGGGAAGGGATTGATTCATCCCACATAAGTCATCATCTTGCCAATTGATAAGCATAATTTCACCTGGGGTTCCTCTTGCTGAGCTCCTTGCTACTAATCTCCTTCTTGGCTAGGTTCCTGTGACACCACATTGGTTTGCACCATCAAGGCCTGATTTAGTACACCATTAAAACACATTGATTGGTTATGTGGCTGATTGCATGGGAAACACCAATCATATTCCTATGCCATATTGTTCTATGCTGGAACCAATACTCTTGATGTTGAAGTTGTATTTGGATCATATGATCTGAAAGGTCTAACATCTTGAGGTTGTCCTTGGTTTTGGCTCTGATTTAAGGTCCGAGATGGTGGTCTGTTTTGTTGATACTAGGGTCTAGCTTGACACTGAGCCTAAGGCTGATATGGCATAGAAATCTGAGCTTGCTGCATTTTGATGGTTCTTAACTCATTCCCAATGTTCTCAAGTTGTTGTTATAAAAAATTCACCCCTCAAGGTAATTTTGATAACATGCATCAAATTATTCAGTCCCAAGCAAGTAGATTGATTCAAGGCCCAAAATACTAATTTTTGGGGCCCCTTTGGCTTCTCTCTAAATCTCCCATCCAGAGAGAAAATCCCAATGAGTTAGAAAAAATGGAAAAAATACAAAAGATGGAGTGGCAGGGTTGTTTCAATGCATTGTGGGTCTAGGGTTGCGGAGTCGTATCCCATTGATTGGATCGTACCAAGTTCGGAGCTGAAATAAAAAGAAAATCAGCTAAGTAAGACATTTTTGTCCTAGGCGGTTCGCTTTGGTCAGGATAGTTACCAAGTGGTACATTGGTATGCGCAGGACGTGAATTGGCCGATTTTCCGCAAGTTAGTCAATTACGGGTGATGCGGAAGAATGTGTCCATGACAACCGGGACAAAAGTCACGCGTGAGATGCGCGGGATGCACAAAGGTGAAAAGGTCATAAATAGGGACAATGAAGCCCAAATCAGCTGATGTAGAAGAATGTTTCCGAGACAAATGCCATCTCACGCGGACCTGATTTTGCCACAATATCCACAACTCAAAGGAAAAGTCAACGTTTGACTCCCAAAACTTCAAACGGCCATAACTTTTGACTCCAAGCTCCGATTTTCACAAAATTGGACTTTTGACATAAGGAATGAGCACGATGTCCTCTATTTTTAATGAGGGTAGATAGATTTAAATAAAATAAAAATTCTATGGATCCATTTAGTTAATGCTAATTCCGTCAAATGATAGAAAATGCTTTCGAGACCCAAAATAGGCCATGTCTGCACTCGAAGACCATAACTTTTGCATTTCTCAACGAAATCACACAAAATTGGTACGGTTGGAATTATGGCTCCGAGATCAACAAAATAAAATCAAGAAATTATAGATTTGATGAGAAATTGGTGGGGATTTTTCATAAAACGTGGCCGGGTTCATAACAGTGTTTTATTTGGTAGTTGGGAGTGCAATTAAGAGGCATGGTCATCATTCTTTCTCTAGTGCAGCACCTGGGACACAATGGGGAGCCTTTTTCAAGTAACACACAATCATTTCACTCCATTTAATACATCTTACAAGTGGTTGAAGGATAGATTTTGGGATTTCCATTTTCCTTTCTCTCTCTCTTCTCATTTTCCTATAAATTGGAGTGTTGGGCTCCTTGTAAGTAGTAGTTTTTTTTTTGTAGCAAAGCTCTGCCAAAATTGCTTTTTGAAGCTAATGTGCTACAGGTCCTTGTTGTGGACTCTTGCATGGTGATCCAGGCCCTTATCTTGTAAGTGATTGAACTGTGCATATCAGGGGCAATAAAATATAAGTTTTTAGATGCATCATCCCCTCTGTGTTTTCTTGCATTCTTCTTGTCCCTTCAACATTGATTACAAGAATATCGTGTCTATTTTTATGTTCTTCCAGGGATCCATTATCATTGTGTATGTTTGAAATGTTGTTGTGAATGTATTTTACTAGATTATGGAGAACTGTCATCGCCCCTTCTAGTGTGCACTTTGCTTTCGTATCTCACACATTGGAAGACTACTCTCACACCCTCCTTTTACCGGTGTATCAGCACTTTATTTTAGGCTTTCATTTTATGCATTCTCTCTCCCCACATTCCCTTGAAAGTTATATTAGAATATTTAGTTTACCCCGCATTAGAGTAGATGTGGCGGTGTAGTTTAGGAGCAAGAACCACTTTCTCTGGATGTCTATCTCAAGTAGAATTCCCACAACTTGGAGATAGTACCCATGTTATCCAATCACACTGTGAATTCAGGTATATGATTTTGTATAAACATAAGGGTGTTGTGATTAAGATAACAGTTGTTTCATGGCTTCATAGAGTTGCTTAGATGTGCTAGATGATGAAGTGGAGGCTTTAGGTGAGCTTTGAATCCTAGGAGTAGACACAAGGGATAATGTGTGTTTGGCTAGTATCCGGGCTTCCTAACTCGAGGTATAGGCATGGATGTCTAGGAGTGATTTTACTAGATCAATCAAATGGTTCTTAGCCCCTATGGAAAGGTTATAGGTTGTAGGTAAGGTTATGCCTCCCATTGACTGGATCATCAAAGAAATATCAGAATTTAAAGCCCTAAGAAAGTATAAGAATGCACCTTCATTAGTGGGCTTTACTGTTGTTGGAATCCTGTCCTAGGTCCATTGGAATTTGAGGTTGAAGTCTCTCAGCTACTTTTCAAGGCTCTCTTGATTGTTGTTAGTTGCTCCAACAAAGATAAGTTATCACCTTTTTCCCAAAATGGTCATGAAGAGCCATACATAGTGGTTCCAATTTTGAATAGAGCCTACCTCAAGGCTCGTGAACCATTGTGAAGCTTTACCTTTTGAGTGAAGAGGTGAGAAACTTTGACTGTAATGTCCATCTCATGGATTTTGTGGATTGTATAAACATTTGTAATATCTTAGACATGATCACCAGGAGAATTATGGTTTTCCCCAGTGAAATATGGGATGCTCTTTAATGCTACTATCGGACAAAATTTTATGCATTCAAAGTGAGTGGGCTGCTACCGGTAAAATTGACATAAGGATTTGGGTGAGCCATCCTGATCATCCTGAGCACCCCTCTTGATTGAGAGAATGGCTTGCTGGAATGAGGTATCGATAAGGCTCTGTTTGGTGGGGATAGAGACCTCTCGGATCTTCTTCCTCCCTTCCCTCTATATAGGGATAAGTCTAGATAGACAAGTAATCCCTCCTCTCTGGTTCTTGACCGTGTTTGTATTCTTCTCATGAACTTTCTTAGACTACTCAAACCAATGGATTTGCTTTTTTTGGAGTCGCCAAATATAAAATTTTAAAACTTCTTAAAAGTTAGGACCATAGTAAGTGCACATCAATCTTATTGTGATAATATGGAGACTTCTTTGTCCCACTGGGCATGCCAAAAATGTTAGTGCAAAATCACAGCACCCCCAAATGAGGTCTATAGATCTACTTTTCTAAGGCAGAGTCATTTGGTGTGATCTGCATAACATTTAACTTTCCCCAAGGTGTGGGACCTTGCAAGATGGAAAAGCTCTCCAGATTAAAGGATGGTTCTTATTCCTCTGTTTGGGTGCATACGTGTGGACTTGCAGAGGATCTATTTCTATACCTAATCTAGAATTTTCCAAGGAGACAGGGATAAAAGATATATAAGAAATAAGAAATAACTAAACTATAAGGTGATGCACTAGGAGGAATGATAAACACTAGTTCTGGTGATAAACACAAACCAACAAAATACATACAATAATCAAGCACAGACAACTAGGTTTTAATGAAAGACCAGATATAAGAAAAAAAGATAGAAAGGATCTAGAATCGATCAAAAATGTGTTTTATTGCTCTACAGATTGATACAATGCATTACAAAATAGTCAGGAGGCAAGAAACATATTGAAATTTTAATGGAAGGCCTGAACTCCACAAATCCCTTTGCTAGAGAGAAAAGGGAGCCTTAAAACAAAGAATGTCCAACCTTTATAATGAATCCCACCCCTACATTTATAGATTCAATCAGAGAGAAGAAAGAGAGAGAGAAGTGGAAGATTAGGTCGAGAATCAACCACTGCCATTAATGCCTCTTATGAAATCTACCCCCAAATTTGTCTTGACTGCATCAACCACTGGTTCGGTAGCTTGGTGGAAGAAGAAATGGCGAGAACAGATCAAATCCGATCTGGTTGTTGAGGCAAATGGATCCCACATTGATGGCCCCTAAATAATTTTCTCCATTTTCATTTACCTAACCTCTGCAAAATTAAAGGTTCAGATCTCCATGGTATAGATAGGGCCAAGATCATTCCAATGGTGTCAGATTTGTAATATTTCGAGCCCTAAGTCAAAATATATGCCCTTCAAAGTTTGTATCAGAGTCCATATAAATGGGTGGGAAAATAGTTTGAAAAATGGGTCTCCTTTTTAATATGGGGCACGTGCCAGCCAGATTAGGGAAAAATTGGGCTTGCGGTTCCGTGATTTTCCTTTTTCCCATTTTTCACAAAACATAAAAACTCAAAAACCCCCAGGGCCTCAAAGCTCTGCTTGGATACGTGGCACCCTTTTATTGGCTAGGGAGGTGAACTTCAAATTTTACCTCTATGCCTTTTTGTGAAAAGGAAAATTTTCACCTTTTCCTCCGACTCCCGCTTTCCTTGACTCAGGCTCAAAATGCTGACTTTTTCCTTTGGGCGGAGTTGTGGCCCATTTTGTAACTTTTATCCTTTTGGGATAACAAGGGGCAAAAAACCAACTTCCCCCCTGACACCATACTTTCATTGACATGCAGTGGTCTTGCACTCACTTGGAGACCCTCTCTCTATTCTATCTTTGAATTAGCACCATTTAGACACTTGGCAGCCTCCACCGGCTTGGCCTATGCATTGACTATTCAACCAACTCTGCCCTTTTCAGACTGGACATGTGGTGGCATCACGCTCACTTAAGAGCTCGGCTCAAATTTTCCTTTGGAGGAGAGTCGAGTTGACACTCATCGGCCTCTGCTAGTCTGTGGACTTATTCAATGATCCTTCTTACTTTTTGGGACTTTGGGCTATGGTGAGCTCATGCTCATTTGGGTTTCCACCCTAGGACTAACTCTTAGAGATGTGCCACACTTACATACTTGGCATTCTCCACTTACACTTGGAGAGGCCCACCCTATCTTCCTTATAACTCTGTTTGACCATTTGCTACATGTGGAGGGTTGGAGTATGTTTAAGTCTCCACCCTAGGACTCCCATTTCAGATTCATTCGAGTTGACACCCATCACCTTCTTCCTTAGTTTGAAGAATTTTCAATAGCCCCGAGACTTTTGGGATTCTGGATACATGGAAGCTTGGTGAAAGTTTGGGCTTCCCTTCTTAGATTCACCTTTGGAGAAGCATCACGTAGACACGTGGTTCTTTCCATTGCCTCCTTTATACTTAGTCAATTTTGGACTCTTTCCAGAATTGTCTTGAGCCCAAAAACTTTGAAAATTCACCATTTTTCCCTTTCTTGCTCCTGGTTCCTCTACAGTAGTAGTGCCCCTTCTATTCTAACCATACTATTAAACTGTTGAGTGTACCTATAACTTAAAAAATGGATTTAAGACATGGAAATAGCTCGATAGAGTTGTTTCTTTCACATATGGTCATTTAATCTTTCTCATCCCCCTATCACTCCATTATTGAATCCTTTTGAGATCTATTTACAAGATCTGAATGAGTTTTCTCAAGTTCCTTCTATGCGGGGTCATGTCGATCCAATATTTGGCCCAGGACAAAATATGGATAACAATGACCTCCGACAGAATCGGTTACAATGGCTAGTATTAGAGCAGATTTCTAGATCTACTCTAGTATGTTGATTACATGTAGGATGAGCAGGTATGGATCCAAAGATTCATCTAGGGGCTTGAATCTTGACATTAGAGGTGTAGTTTGGATCTATTGTCCACAGACATTAGCTGAGGCCATTGAGAAGGCCTATATAACATAGGAGACTTGGGGAAAGACCCAGTAGGCTAGAGACCGAGTCTAGAGTCACATCCAGTAGATGTAGGATGGTAGATCGAGGGGGTTAGTACCTCCTCCTTGTGGTGGACAGGGTTTGGAATGGTCATCTTTTAGACCACAATCAAACAACAACAATAAGTAGTCCCTCCCACCTTATAGACCTCCACAGAGATTTTATTCACAAAGGGGTTAGAGAATGGGGTCTCCTCTTAGGGGTCCCATTAGGACACAGGGAGCACCTAGAGCTCATTCAGTAGGAGCTCCCAAAGAGTAGAGACCATAGCAGGATCATCAAGATCCACACCATAGACCTCCAGTACCTACTGGACTTGCTACACATGGGAGGGGATCAGGAAACTATTTTGGTTGTGGCATTGATGGAATTTTTTGAGAGACTTCCCTCAGAACCCTAATAACAAGGGTAAGACATAGATCTCAGAGCCTACTATTAGTGACATGGGGTGCAGTCATCATATCTATACAACGGTCGAGAACTGCTAGGTTGAGCATCAAAGTACCATGATTGAGACCACATGAAGCATTGGTGGTATTCCTACCTCCATTTAGTTTGATTCTGGTTCTTCAGATTCTTTTATTACACCATCTTTAGTAGAGATGATGCGGGCTAGTGACAGTTAGGTAGGGTCATATTTGGGATGTTGAGATGGCTTTGGGATCCAAGATCTCAGTGGAATCCTTAGTTAAGGAGTGTGTAGTGGATTTGGGACCTTTCACCACTACCTCGGATCTTCGTATCCTTCCGTTGGGCTCTTATGGAGTCATCTTTGGCATGGACTAGTTATCTACACACATAGCCAGAGTGGATTATTACCACAAGATCATATCTTGTACAGATGATCTAGGAGTTGAGGCAATGATAGCTGGGGTTAGGAGACCCATTTCTATTCGCACCATCTCTGCTATGCAGCTTAAGTGGTGTGTGTGATGGGGTTGTTAGATGTTTGTTGTCATAGTTAGTGACCGATCAGAGGATGGGTCTAGTGGACCATCGCTAGATGACCATCCCATTTTGAGAGAGTTTGCTGATGTTTTTCTAGGGGAGCTACCGGGATTACCACCCCCACGTGAGATTTACTTCCATATAGATCTGGTTCTATGAGAAAATCCTATCTCATGAGCACCTTACCGAATGACCACACCAGAGCTCTGTGAGCTGAAGTTATAGCTAGAGGGCCTTTTGGAGAAAGGCCTAATCTATCCTAGTGTATCCCCTTGGGGTGCACCGGTGATTTTTGTGAAGAAGGATGGATCCTTGCGGTTGTGTATTGATTACCACTAGGTACAAGGTATCTAAACAAGGTAATTATAAATAATCGTTATCCACTTCCACGCAAAGATGATTTGTATGATCTGATGAAGGGAGCCATAATTTTCTCTAAGATTGATCTTAAGTCAGGCTGCCATCAGCTAAGGATTGCGGAGGTGGATATTCATAAGACCACTTTTCGTACGAGATATAGACACTATGAGTTCACAGTGGTTCCTGTTGGTTTGAGGAATGCCCCCGCAGTTTTTCTGAGTTTGATGAATGGAGTATTCAGGACTTTCTTAGATTGCTTCATGTTCATCTTCCTTGATGACATTTTTATTTACTCACATACGCATGAGGAGCACGAGGGGCACCTTTTCCAGGTTCTTCAGTGTCTTCATGAGCAGTAAATTTATGGGAACTTGGAGAAGTGTGCCTTCTTTTAGACAAAGTTACATTATTTGGGCCACATCATTTCTAGGGGAAGGTATTGTAGTTGATCCTTCCAAGATTAGAGCTATTATGGATTAGCCATCACCCACTACTATGATAGAGGTGCATTGGCTTCATGGGATTAGCATGTTACTATAGGAGATTTGTTCAGGACTTCTCTCAGATTATGCACCCATTACTTCCCTTCAATAGAAAGGGAAGAAGTTTGTTTGGTCAGATAGATGAGAGTAGGCCTTTAGACACTGAAGGAGTGCCTCACGACAACACCCATTCTTGCAGTGTCAGATCCACAAGGTGAGTTTTTCGTATGCACAGATGCTTCTTTGGTAGCACTTGGAGGTGTTTTGATGTAGGAGGGTAGAGTAGTGGCCTTTGAATCTCATAAACTCAAATATTATGAGCTCCATTACCTAGCTCATGATCTTGAGATTATGGCAGTGGTTCATGCCTTGGTTTGATGGAGACACTTTCTTATTTGTCATAGATTCACACTCAGGAGAGATCAGTTGAGTCTTTGTCACCTCTTCACATAGCCCAATCTCAATGCTCATTGGTGGCGTTGGATGGAGTTGCTTTGTGAGTATGATATGGAGATAGAACATGTGAAGGGGAAGGAGAATGTGTTATAGATGCTCTTAGTAGATGGAGACATGTGGTTATGGCCACTTTAGTGGGAACAAGATTTTCGAGTAACACAACAACTTCCTCTCTTGACAGCTTCTACACTATAATAAGAGAGGAGATCGAGTCCCAGAGACCCCTTGAGGGGAAGTTTGATGGTTTCTCATTAGAGGTAGATGGACTTCTCAGGCACAAAGGTCGGATTTATGTTCCCAGTGATGGAGGCTTGAGGCAGGACATCTTGACAGAGGCACATTGTGCACCCTATTCAGCCCATCCTAGGGTGAGGAATATGCACGCTACTTTGAGATAGTTGTATCACTAGAGAGGAATTCGTAGAGATGCGGCTGGCTCGAGTTTTTCATGTTGTTAAGAGTGCTAGAAAGTGAAGGTCGAGCATCGACATCCAACTCTCCTTCTTTTTCCTCATGTACTATACGGAGTGGAAGTGGGACACCATTTCATGGAATTTTATTGGGCTACCGATGTCAAGATATCACCATGATGCCATCATGGTCACGGTGGATAAATTGACAAAAGTGGCTCACTTTTCTCTTGTGAAGACCACTTATATAGCTAGTGCAATGGCACGGGTTTATCTAGATGAGATTATCAAGTTGCCCATGATTCCCGGAAGATCATTTGTGACCACAATCCCTTGTACACTTCCCATTTTTGGACTACCATGCAGCATGCCCTTGGGATGAGGATCAATTTCAGCACAACATATCACCCTAAGACAGATGGAAAAACTAAGCGGGTGAATCAAATTTTAGAGGATATGCTCAGGATGTATGTTATGGATCATGAGTCAAAATGGGAGGATTACCTGTACTTGGTGGAGTTTTCCTATAATAATAGTTTTTAATGTTCTACAGGCATGGCTCCTTTTCAGGATTTGTATGGCAGAGAGTGCAGGAGACACCTCTTAGATGGGACATGTTAGAGGACATGGTTTCTCTTGGACCACCTTTGTTATAAGACATGGAGCAGTAGGTGGTTTTGATCAGATAGAGACTGCAAGAGGCTTATGACAGGAAGAAGAAGTATGCAGATCAACATAGGAATGACCGTAGTTTTGATGTAGGTATGAAGGTGTTCCTTCATGTTAGGCCACATAAGAGTCCTATCCGCTATGGAAAGGGTTCTAAGTTAGCTCCTAGATTTGTTGGTACTTTTGAGATCTTGGAGCATATCAGCCCTTTGACCTACCATCTAACATTTCCACCTAGCTTGTCTCACGTACATGATGTGTTTCATGTTTCAGTCCTTAGGAGATATATTATAGATCCTTCTCATGTGCTAGATTGGACCTCATTGTAGGTGCAAGATCAAGGGTAGGTGATGGTGGAGCCCATTTACATTATAGATCATAGGACCTTGGGCCTTTGAGGTAGAGATTGATCAGGTGTGAGTGCAGTGGGATAGATATGATAAGACTATAGCTACTTGGGAGGATGCTACATTGTTATGAGTTTAGTTTCCCCATCTATTCCAATGACTTCAAGAGGAAGTTGAGTCTAAGGGGAGGAGGATGTAGTGCCCACTTCCCTTTGACACCTTTTGACATTGATCCTGATACTACTGACTATATTATGGACATTGTTATAGTTTTGATTTAGTATGATGTTAGATGTTAGATCATGGATTATTGTTGATTTTGGTTCATATCTGATGCATGGTGTTTATTAGAGACATTTTTAGATATTGATGTTGATATACTGTTTGACATGGTTATATTATAGATGTTGTTCGGACTTGTGATATTTGGATATTTTGAGTAGACCTAGAAAATGAGAATTGAATTAAAATTGATGATGATATAGTTGTGGATGAAATTGTAAGTGATATTGCTGATTGTCTTGACGATTATTGTTATGACTCACATATATATTTATGATCTTGAAATTATATTTATATTCATTTGGATGTTTTGATATGGCCATGTGGTCAAAGGAGGTATTTTTATTTTAAGGTTTAAAATATCACAACAAACATCAGGGGATTGGAGACCAACCACTTTGGAATTCTAGATGAATTCAACAAGGTCACCATGGCAACTGTATTTTTGTGTGTGTGTTTGATTGGGTTAGTAATTCCCATGGGGTATCACCTTTAAATGTGACCAAGGGATTTTATGTATTTTCTTTTATTTGGTTCCTTTGTTAATGTTTGCATGTGTTTATTTTGTGGTGCATTGACCCCTTTTATTATTTACTAAATGGTGTGTTAGTATTGTGAGTAATCATGTGGTTAAGATAATTAATTAAAATATGTCATAAGAAATTAATTAATAGAGTGTTGGCCTTGAATTAAAATGTTGTAAGAAATGTGTAAGAGATATGTAAGTTGATTTTGGAGTAAGAAACACTTCATCTTCTTGAAATTCGAATTTGTCCTTCGAGGCTGATTTTGGAGGCTTGTGGGACAAGTTAAACTTGTCCCATACCTCTTAAATTTTTATACCAACCTTACCTATGGTTGGAGAGTTAAATTTATCCCTTCTTTATGTATTTTTGTAAGTAAAGTTGAATGTTGTAATTGCACTTTTCTTACATGTTTTAATTTCAGTCCTTTAAGTGTGGGTTTGATTTGAGTGTGTAAGTAAAACTTTCATATTTTCACCCACCTATTGATTATGCTTTGAGAATGAAGTTGACTTGGGTGTTGGAGTTGAGGATGTGTGAAGTGGCATCCTACATAGATCCACCTCATCCTCTTCCCTTCCCTCTTCTATAAATTGGAATTCTTTAGCTTGTTTTTGGGTTGCTTCATTTTTGCATACTCCATTTTGGGTGACTTATTTTGGTTTGGAGAGCTCTTGCTTTGGAGAAGTTTGAAGATTTTGAATACTTGTGCTTGGCTGATTTTTTTTTGGATTGCTTGCATTGGAAGAGCTTGTTGTTTTGAATTTGGAACAAACTCAATTATGGAGAGGTAGGATCTTGGCTCTTGAAATGCTCTTCTTTTCCTTTTATGAATATGTAAATGATTGAATGTTATTGTTGTGAATGTTTTAGCATGTCTATGGGCTGTTGGGTAGATGGCCTAGGAATGGTGTAGGAAAAGACTATGGGGTATACTTTATGGGAGGCATAAGTGTTTTTGGGAGGTATAAGTGTGGAGGGAGTTGGGATTTGGGTTCCACCTTACAAAGAAATAACTTTCTTTTCTTTACTTGTTATGGGGTGCCATAAGAGGTTGGGGAGGCATAAGGAAATGTGAGAAATAAGGGGTACTTGGGGGAGGCATAAGGGCATGTCAGGGTTTTGAAATGTTATATTTTGGTGGTTTGTTCTCAGGTGGTGATACCCAATTTCCCCTTTGGGAGGCATAAGTAGCATCCCCCATAGTTTCTTGATCCTTTGACTTGCATGATGAAGCCCGAGTTTTGTTTGTTGTCTTAATGTGGTTGCAAACTACATTTGTTCTAATGTGTTTTAAATGTGAGTTTTGCATGTGTGTTGTGGAAGCCTGTTGTTGCCATGAGTTGAAACACATTTCTTATTACATTGTGGTTGGGGATCGGGGCCAATGAAGAAGGATGGCTTCTCCTTTCATTGGATGTCTTGGTTGGGTGGAGAGCATTGTCTTTCCCCTACCTTTGTTGTGATCAAAATTGAAGAATGATGGATCTGCATGTTGCTATTCTAGAGCAAAGGAAAAGATAGTTTTGATAGTCCTTGTTGAGATTATTATTTATTGTAACCCTTTCCCACTTTGAAGTGGATGAACTTGTATATTATTTGTGATGGAATGATGTTTTTATTGGCTATGAAATTTGTAATTCAAATGTAAAAGAGATATACTCTATTTTCTACTTTTGAAAGAATGTGAAAGACATGAATTCTGTATGTTGTATTTCAAGGAATGAAAGAGAAAGTTGTAAGGATATCATTTATGAATTAATAGAAGATTGTATTATACTCATCAAATGGCATTGTTGTATTTGAAATATTATTTTTGAAATGCATTATGAGATCTCCATTTGAAAGTCTGGAAATACATATGAAGAAATGTATAATGCTCTGTTTTGCAGAAATGAATGTTTGGAAAAATCTGAAGTTGTAAATTGGCATTTGAATACCTTGTTTGAATCAACTTAATAAGTTTGAGTGTTTTGGAATGAATTTATTTTGAAGTTGGTAAATGTAAACAAATCTATTTGAATTGGATCGTTGTTAGATATTTTCAAACTAAAATGTTTTATTCAAAATGTACAAAATGACCCCTCAACAACAAACAATAAAATGAAATATTGAATTGAACAGAATATGAGTAAAATGACCCCAAACAACTAAAACACTTAGGAAATTTTATAGAACCTTTTAGAATCGGGTGCAAAACTTCTCACAGTCATTTTGTTGTCAAATTGAGAAATTTTGAATTGATCATCAATCAAACAAATTAACCCTTGAAATCCATCCTAAATTTACCCAAGTGCAACCCTCCATGTCTTTTGGCATGTTGAGAAAGGAAGGAGGTCGAATTGAACAAAATTTTATAAGTTGAATGTTATCAGTTTTCATTTTATAAGCCTGCATAGCGTTTTCTCAAAATTTACCCCTAAAACTTTATCCAAATTACATTCTTAAGGTTGTTGTGCAAAGAGAATGTCGAGAGCCTTCCGAAAGTCATCATTTTCCAAAAATGAAATTCCCTATCAAACGTTATGGCCTTCTGAAGTTTGAAGAAGAGGAAAAGCCTCTTAAACACCATCTTGTGTGCCCAGAAGAGGAAAAGCCTCTAGTGCATCCGTCTTGTTCACCCAAAAGAGGAAAAGCCTCTTGCATGCCCATCTTGCACACCCAAAAGAGGAAAAAGTTTCTTGCATGCTCGGGAGAAAAAGAGTCTCTCCCGTGTTCGTCTTGCACACCCAGGAGAACAAGAGTCTCTTCCGCGCCCGTCTTTTGCGCCCTGGAGAAAAGTGTTTCTTCCGTGCCTATTTTCCGTGCCTAGGGAAATTTCTTTCCGCACCCCAAGAAGATAATCTATCTGCGCTAAGGATGACTTTCACTCTCTTAGTGTTTTGTAGGATGATTTGATAATTGTTGAAATGGACTCTTGATTTTTTTGGGAACAATTTGAAAAAAAAAAATTACTTAACTTAACTATACATAGGTTTTTCTTGGGTCTCAAGTGGGAGACTTTAGGTGGCATTACAGTAATGGGTTTTAGTTTTTTATTGAGGTGTTGAAATGGTTATTTAGATTTTTAGAGTTGCAGAAGCAATTCTAAGATGGGTGTTTTTTGGAGAATTTTAATGGATTTTTTCAGTTTTAAAGGACGAAAGGGGAAGATGAAACAAGTAATTTTTGGAAAACCAAGCAAAACAAACATATTCATTCCATTATGTTAGTAAGAGGACCACTTCTATTGTGGTTTCATCCTTATTAGCATTAGGATCATGATATTTTAAGATTTTTATACTACAATTGATCAAGTAAACCAATCAATGAAATATTTCTTGTTTGATTTAGTAATTATTTTTAAAATTATAGAGACAACTACAAGATACACCAAGAAGCACATCCAACTTGAAAAATTATATATTTAAAGATAATTTTAGAAGATTTGCTTGAGACCAAAGAGGAGAGGTGAAGGCGGAGCAAACAACTTGAAGAACAAATTGCTTGGAGAATTCTTATTACATTGCTAAGCAATTTATAAAACAAGGGTTCCTGTGAGCAAATTTTTATTTTTGATAAAATCTTTGCTTCAGCTATGGCGGTTGTGAAACTTATTTAGGTACCTGTCTAAACATTTTATCCATATAAAACTTTTGAGGACTATAATTTATTCATAGAGGTGAGCCCTTGTGTCATTTTGATCGGCGTTTTGTAATTCTTTTTTGTAGGGAATATGAGTATTTGATATGAACTTATGGATCAAACTGGGCATGCCCTTTTTACCCAATATTTGGGCTTGCTGTTTTTGATGAATGAATCTTATCTTAAATTAACAAGTAAAATGATACAAGATAATTCACCCAAAAACACGAGGGCGAGAAGACAGCAAGCCCCAAAACCACAGAACAAACTAAACTAAAAAACCTTAGAATAAGAACATCCAAACACAAAACAAGCTTCACTGTTTTTAATTTACAGCTGCCATTGAGAAGTTATTGAAGAATACTATTATATTATGCCAATACACACAAAATATATATAAATGCTAATGTAAACACACATAAAATACATGTACAAATTATTTAAGGAAAATGATTATCGCTTCAGGAAACCTCACACAACAGAAAGATGACGACCCACCCATCGTTTTATGTGCTCAACGGAATGAACAGGCCAAAGAGAAACGAGAACTACGACAAGACCAGAGAATACGGATGGCACCACCGCCATGGAAGCGACGCCTGTAAGCTTTTAAGGACTGGGTGCCATTGCGTCTGCATCTACGTCTGCATCCGCGGGTGCGATGGAAGGATTGGGTGCCTCTAGGTCTGCGTCTACGTCTGTCTGCGGGTGACATGGAAGGACTGGGTGCCATGGAAGGACCAGGTGACATGGAAGGACCAGGTGCCATTGAAGCGACGCCTGTAAGCTTTGAAAAACTGGGTGCGTTTGTAAGAATCAAAGGGCTGGGTGCCTCTGCACCTGCCTCCTCCACTGCACAAACAATCATCAGTATTATTGCAGCCAAAACTGCTGCATAAACGGATTTGGCTGCCATCTCCACACCTGGTAAATTATAGTGACTAAGATGTTTCAACAAACATAAACAGAGACGAGAAACATTGTGAGTAGTGGACGACATTTATACCACTTTCCCTGCCCCAACGGACAACGTGACTAACGTTCCCCAATGATAAAAGATGTGAAAAAATATGGAAATTGGATTGGGGCCACGTTCAAGTAAAAGGAGGAAATTGGTCGGATTGTTTTTGAAAAGTGCTATCTCGAAAATATGATTTGTTTGAAAAGGTTAACGTGAAAAATACCTCAAATTAAAGGAGATTCGTTTGTACACAATGTGCAATCTTATGTGGTAAGGCTCGGAATGGTCCACTTTTTCCGTTTTTAATTAAGAAGTGTATTTCTATTAATAGCACGTGGAAAAGATAGTGCTAATTATATAAAAAAACAAGTGGTTTGGAATAATATCAAAATAAATTGAACATAAAAAATAGTCACCAAGGAAAAAAGTATGTTAAAAAATTACATAACATTAGTAATACTTTTCAATCAAAAGTTGTATTAAACAAGATGCATAGTGGGAAAAGTATTAGGTGGCGATAACAAATATGGATGCATTAGAGGTGATGGTGGGGGATTATAAGGCTTCACTCCCCACCCAATACTTTCACAAGGCTTTACAAGATCAGGGACTCCTTCCAAACTATCAATTTGTTGATTTTTTTTTTTTTACTACCTAGGTGAAATGTAAAGAGAAAGATGATGGAATTTATCTAGGGGAGTATCCCAAAAACCACCACTAGAGCCACCACCATCATCACCATTTAAGGGAGGAACATCCCGATCACTATCACCAATGTTAGCCCCACCACAAATAAATGTGTCAAATCCTCCTTTGCCCACCTCGAAAAGGAGAATGTCCATGAGAGTAGGGTGAGTAGGTTGTTTGTTTATACCTTGAGTGACAATGGGGAAAGTCATGGCCATAGCCATGCGAGGAGGAGTGGTGCTCAATAAGATCTAGTGGCTTATGGCTCATAGCTCATGGCACATGACAACTATGGTTGATGAGCATATCATATGCTCCTCCTCAAAGCGAACCTTTTCCACTTAGACATGAATTTGGAGTAACACAATGGAAATAATCGAAACTTTATACAAAACCATGTACATTTCAATGTGATTAAATAAAGCATAATTTCTTTCTTACAAAATGTGAAATAAATATCGATCTTAAAATTCCTATGATAATTAATTATTGTGTGTGGCTAGCATGGATGAGTCCCTACATACAATTATATTCTAGATGAATTATTCTAGAATAAAGGGTTTAAATGAGGGGTGGATTCATTTCCAAGATGATTGGGAAAAATGGAAAAACCAAATAGGACTTTAATACTCTTAGCTTGGTTGTAAGAGGTATAAATTTTGTATGGAATTCCAATATGTATTTGTGTTTCTCGAAGTAAAAGTCCCTGGTAGAAGATATACCAATGGAAATGAGCCCTCCTAGGTTATTTAGGGATTTTCTAGTGTTTTTGAAATTTCCTGGCCCAATCAAAGTGAGAAGATATCAAGTTTCATCACTATTTTAGGGAATCCATTTTTATTTCTTGAGTGACTTATAAGTGGTAACTAAATCGAGATTGATACTAACTAAAAGGAGTAGCATTGGAAAAATTATAATTTCTCCACCAATGGCCCCTTGAAGAGGCTCTAGTTTTGTACAATTGTTGTTCAAGGATAGAATTTTAAGTTTTAGAAATTGAGGTTGCATCGTCTTTATGAGATGGAACATTTTTTTAATGATTTCCCTAGAAATCCACTCTTGGGTTGATTTACAAGAAATATCATTGATGGTTCGTATCACTTTTTTACGTTGTCAAAGGATTTTAATTTTAGGGAACATGGAAAGGGGAGCATTCAAGAGATATATAATGAGGAGGACTATATCGAATGAGAATTAAAATTTATAGATATTTGTTACGTAGTCAACAACTAGGAATTAACAATAAGAAACAGTTCCATGAAGGAAACTACCACAAAAAGTTACAAAATTAGAAGTAGAGAAAGTCCAAGACTGTATAGAAGGGTCTAGAACATACAATATGGTCTTGGAAAAACTGTATCATCATTACCTAGGCTGGTTTAAATTACATTATTAGTTATGAAGCACTTCAAGTTAGAATATCCCTATTATAACACTCCACAACCCCAGAACTTTAGAGAATCCTCTACAAAATAATAATAATATCATGTTAACCTACGGTGGTTTGTAGTTATAGTCTTAGTTATGAATCACTTCCAAGTTCATATACCCCTGTTATAACATTGTGCAATCATATAAATTCCAAGAATCCTCTACAAACAACTAAGCACATTACTCCTTTATGTTTTCAAGCTCATATTTTTTATTGGATGTTTTAGAATTTTATTATTATATTTTATAATTAATATTGGAAGTTAATTAATCAAGATAGTCACTTGTATCTAACCTATATCCATTTATTGTATATTTGACCTCTTTGAATCAAATTTAGATTAGAAAACCACATAGGTAACTAATCTAAAAAGGGCTTAAATAGAGAGAAATCATGGAAAGGTTAGTACAAGCTATGTAAAATATTAATTAGAATAAGGAGATTAAAGGAAAAGGAATCACTTCATGTAATGAGAAATCCTCAATCAATACCCCTTCCAAGAGTTTCTAAGAAAACATTCAGCAAAAATAAACACAACACCTAGTAGAGGTAGAGCCTTAACATCACAAATATAAATTTTTCAACATTTAATACAAAATATAAAACAATCAACCTTGTAACAAAACATGTGTTGACTTTCCTATATTTTTTTGATATAATAATGAAGAATAATATGAGGGCAAGGAGGGATAAAAAAATATCATCCTCAAAAATACATCTAATAGTGTTTAGGTAAGATCACCATTCATATTTATGAGAGGTAAGATAAGTGATCTTATAGGTATTGGCAATAGAAATTGGATACATACTTGTCTCTTAATCGCATGTGTGAGAAATATTTTATCAAATTCGTGACACTTAATTTGGAGGGATTATACATGAGTGGTGGTACCATGGTATGGTCACCTAAAGACATGGTTTCATCTTTACTCTAGAAGAATTTAGGGAAAGAAATATGGAAATGTTCAACAATATAGATCAAAAGGTCCATTTCAACGAGTTATCCCAACTAAAATAGGAATGAATAGTGAAAAACTATATTATAAAATTCTAGATATTATCTTTGATGTACCAAATGTATTTGAAATAATACGTGTGGTCTTATTTGTTGAGGATTGGTTGAACCATTGAAGGGTTGGTAAAATATTTGTACCCTTTGTCTCTTCAAAAAGTAATTAGGAGAGCATTAAAATTGGAAAATTAGTTTCAAAGGGTGAATTTAATCCTATAAGATATAAAAGGAAAAACCTTTTGAGAAGCCAAGGGCAACACCTTATGAGAAGGAAAAGTTAACACCTTATGAGAATCAAAATAAGGCATTCTACCAAAGAGATTTTAATAAAAATGAACTTCCAAAAGTGACTAAAGACATAGAAATAATGAATGATATCAGAAGAAAAATATTATGGTTCACTTTAAATGATCTATAGGAACAAAACCATAAACATTTTGAATGTGGACAACTACACTACAATGAGAATACATTCCATAGTGTATTGGATTCAGAAGAATCTAATCTAGAAATTTGAACCGGTGAGGTATAACAAGAAAAGGAGAAAGAGGTATATACTTCATAAGAAACCCTTGCCACATTATTTTGTGCTCCTAGTTATCATCGTTTTAGAGTTTATGGTATTTTGAATGGGAAAAACATCACCATGTTGATCTATTTTGTACAATCAAGCCCCATTTTAGGGTTTGAGCCATTGTCTTCAATATATTTATCTAGGGATGGAAACCATCTGATAGTTATGTGTGGAGGACTAAGACACTCTAACCAATTGAGGTGATTTCATCAAAGGATCATATTTGTGCTAAATGTAGACACCTATACTTACACCCAAGCAATTTAAATAATTAAATTGCACTAATTATCCCCTTCTCGCAAATCGACGACATATCATCAAAAGCACTCATTTTCCCTCATATCATCATTAATTAATTACACTAAGCTAATTAATTAAATTTCCTATCCAAAAAATACCCTAATTAACGACCTTTCGTTAATAAATCACCCCTTCTACCTAGACTAATTAATTATTATTAATTAATTAGTTTTCCTTCCATTTAACCAATAAATCAATGTTTAATTGATTTAATCCCCTATAATAGGCTAAATCACACTAATATTCTTCTAATTGGCTTCTATAAGCTTACATCTACCTATTAATTAATCACCTTTGACTAATTAAAACACCCCCCAACTCCCATGACTTGCTAAACATGTATTAAACCCTTCTAAAGTAAGGTTACCTTTAATAAAGCAACCTTATCCATTCCTAATCATGTTTTACCTTTATCCCACATTCATGAGAATGTGTTGAATCCTTTATCCTTTGGGCTATATAAAGAGCCCTTCACCTACCTTTTCACTTACACCTAAACTCCTTAGAGAGCAAATGCAAAGCATATAGCAAAGAGACTAAGAGCTTGCACCTTTCCCTTTTGAGAGTTCATCATCTTGAAGAGTTAAGCCTCTTTCTTAAAGTGCTTGGGTCGTATGGGAGGTGTCAAAAGGGTCTTGTAGCCCAACTTTTATTAGCCCCCATTCCTAGGTTATTGAAACATTAAGGACAACTATTTTGATAGCCATGAAGCTTACTTAGGTCCATTAATTTATTTGTTGTTAGAGAATAGAGGAGTTTAGATATTTAACATTTTTAGTTTCAAAGTTTGTATTGATGAATGCTAGCATCTATCCCTTGTTTTATTCTTATCTTGATGGTGAATAGTTTTTATTCAATTCTTGCTAAGTTAAGGCTATTTAGGTGTTAGTCTTTACTCATATTAGCATTATTTTGAAAACAAACACATGCACACACTAAAGATTGAGATTTTATTCAATTATTAGTTTTTTGCATTTTTACTATAGGGGTCCGTACTATTTGCATTGAGATTGATCTTCGATTTTTAGTATGATTTAGCATTGTCATCATTTTTCAACCCTCGTGAGGATTTTATAAAAATTCCATAATACTCTATTGGATTTTAGGTGGCTTTTTTAATTCTTGAAAACCTTTGTAGCTGATGTTTCCTTTATTAGTATTTATTGCTGATTTTATATATTTTTTTGTGGTAATTTTGTAGAAAGGATTTATTATAAGTAGTTTCCAATTTATAATTACCTCCTTGTGTAAATATTATATTTACGTTGTATATTTTCTATTTGCACATTATTTCTTAGAATTTTTTAGCTCTCTTAAATTAAGAAAATTACAAAAACTATCATAATAGAGAAATATTATAAATATGAATATTAAATGTCATAAAAAAATACTCTACCCTTTTTAGCATATCTAAAAAAATAGAAATAAAACCGTTTATAGAGGAGTAGTACCTAACAACTATTAAGTCTTTTTTTCAATTCTTTTCAATATTTTTTGGCGTTGATCTAGTATTTTTGAAGTTTAATACTTGCATTATTACACATATAAAGGTTTGGATGATTCTAGTGCTACGAAAAGATCCAACTCATCAACTATACATGAATTAATCCACTAAAATCCATAGATATTTCTATTTATGTAAATTATATCTCACATATACATCACAAGAAAATTTTGACCTAATCTAGACATCCTTTTGCATACCTTGCAACAAGATCACCTAGAAACTAGATCCTCTTAACAAGCTCGAGTTCTTAATGTGATATCCATTCTCCTCATTACAAGATCAACCTAGGTATAATATCTTAGTTATATCGAATCACTTTTTTAAATAGCTTTCAAAGAGATAATTTTCCTAAGCTACATATTTTGAGCCATCCTAACACCGAGTTGATCCCTCAGGATTAATCCTTTTAGTTCTCCTATATTTATTTTATATCTATCGAGCTTGATCTAGTCTTTCATACTAGTGTGATATTTTTGGATCCATGTATTTGTAATAGACCCTATTTTTAACTAGGCATATCCTTAACATCCTCAAAATAATTACTAAATATGGGATTAGAGAAATTATCTTTGATATCCACAAAAAAACCCAACTCTATCTAAAAATTAACACAACAAACAACTCTTCTTATGATCACACATAAGTTAGTCTAATTGACCTTACAATAACACATAGAATAATCCCTCCAACTTATAAGATGTTGAGAAGATACCACATAGGAAATAAGAAATAAGACCTAATTTGGGCCTAGTATTGCATTGACCCTACTCAAATTCTAAATATTTGTCATGACCCTATCTCACTTTGCTTTAAAAGTTGACTCCTTATTGAATTAAGTTATCTAGCACATGTTGGCGACTAACAATGAGTACTAAGAAACTTCTATAGTAAAGGTTAGGGAATTATCCCCAACCGCATCATACATATTATTATTCATAAAGGTTATTAAACAAAGGTATCAAATATAAAAACAAATGGATATAGTATTGTTTTAAATAATTAAAAATATTATTTATCAAATCAGGGGGAAGCTTTGAATAATTATCTAAAAATAATAAACCAAATCATAACAAATGAACAATAAAAATGGTTTTTTTTTTGCATTCCCGAGAAAAACTTGGTGTAGTTTCCTAAAAATGTTTTCTGGCCAATATTTTAATTTATCCCTTTTGGAAGGGTGCAATGTTGTCATTTTAAAAACTAATTCTATATTTTACATTTTTATACTAATGTTGAGGTTTTCATAATGCTACCAAACCTATTGTGCGTGGAAAATAGAAAAACTAAAAAATCATTTTAAAACACACCCACAATATTTTTGATATATCCATTAAAAATTTTAAGTAATAGTAATGGCTCTATATCAAACTTATATGTAATTTTTCACGCTTTAATTTAAAAGTTCCAATTCCTAATATAGGTTTAATAAATATGTCCCTATAAATTACTAAGGAATAATAAATACATTCTACTTACATCTATTTCCTTTATTTCCATTCTCGATGATTGTTAGACATAAATCCTAATTTCAAGAAATATGAGTATATAAGGAGTTGTCATCCATGCAAATATATCTACCTTTAAGCATGTTTGATTGGTCACATAGATCCCTTTCACATACATTATATGTACAAAGTACCACTTTACTCTCACATATGTTAATGTTTCTCTTAGAGGTGGCTACATATATTGAGATGATACTATTCTTCCACGTAGAAAGGATTATATCAAAAAGGAACACATATAGATAGGTTTGGTATATTAGGTTGATAGTATACAAAAAAGAAAACTTTTTGGAGTCATAAGAAACTAATATTTTTCACATAGTATTGTTTTAGCACAAAGGAAAGTTCTTCTAAATTATTTCTTCATAATTCAATGTGTTTATGAGGAGATAATTATGTTGCATGGATATCCAGTTGTAGAGTTGTTTGAAGTTTATGACTTGTATTCTATAATTGTGGATGAAACTTTTTGTAGCATGCAATTGATGTTTAACAATAACAAGTGTATGACAATGTGTATTCAAATTTTAATCTCATCATCATGGGAGGAGACACAAATTAAGTAAAACATGATGTAATATTTTTGGCATGACTAATAAAAATTGATACACGGTTTCTATTGTCTTTGATGGAATAAATAAATAGTTTTTTCCATTTGTAGACTCAATTACACAATTTGATTTTTATGATATTCAAATATGCAAAGGAATTTTGTAGAGAATTGCAAATTTGAGTGACTCTTTTTAGTACATGAAGAAGTGTAAAATGATCAACTTACAAACATTGTCTTAAGATGTATTACACCTTCATTTACAAAGTTTATGACAAAAAATATTGTCACATAAGAAAAACCAATCTTCAATTTTTCTTCAACTTTTTCAAAAGTCAAATCCATTAAATTTGAAGAAAATCATAATGGCCAAGAAATTTATTTGAATTACAAATGTAAGAAGAAATAAAATTCAAACAAAAAGCAAGCATCCAATTAGAATTATGAAGAATCTAGAAGAAAAAATGAATGCCTTATTTGTAATCGGGAGCATGATTTGAAAAGTCTGTTGTATAATGAGTTGAAGGTTTTAAGAAAAATTCAAACCAAATTTTAAAAACAATATTCCAAAATTATTAATGTCTTCTAAAACATAGTCTTGTGTATATATTAAGAATTAAAAGAATAAATAGAAACATCATGGAAATATAGTTTATGATGAAGATGATGAAGATCATATATTGGCTACACCAAAAATAGATGAATCAACTTTTCGAGTTCCATCTAGTATGTATAGAGTAAGAATAACCTAGAATATTGCAGTGCCCACTCCTCTTTGACATTTATTATATTTTGATTTCGATTACTGCTGACTATAGACATGGATATTATTATATCATTTTGTTTTAGCATGATGTTAGATGATAGAGATATTTTGTTTATTGATAGATTGTGATTCATAGTATGATTGTGTGGATTCTTATATACATAGAGAGACATTTTATATTGATGAAATTGATGTGTTTTCGGCATATATATTACTGAAATTTGGAATTCTCATCATTTTCAATAGGATTTACAATTTGAAATAATTTTGTGATCTTGTTGATATTGATAAAAAGATAGAATTGAGATATTGTTGGCATTTTAGACAAATGATGACACTTTGTTTAGTTGAGATGATGATTTATCTATATGAGGATGTTTATTGATTGATATGCATATATTTTATCTTTGATGTTTTTGATGTGGTTGCAGGTGAAAGGAGGTATTGTGTGATTTTGCAAGAAATTAAATCACACCAATTAAAAGGGGGATTGGAGACCAACCACAATGGAATACTAGATGGATACAACGAAGGTCACCATGACAACTTGTGTAATGTTGTTGTTTTGTTTGTTTTAATTTGTTAGGGGGTCCCCATGGGGGATGACCTCAAATTGTGACCATGGGCTATGTGTGCAATTATTTCCCTTGTTTTCGATTTATTGTAGTGTATGTGATTTATTTGTGATGTAATTTATTTAATAATTTTTTAGTAATGAGCTTTTATTAAGTAATTAAATCATGTTGTTAAGCCATATGGGGATGTGACAAAAGGGGTCATTTATTAAATTTGTTGGTCTTTTGGATTATGTTATTCTGATTGTTTGTAACTGATTTTGAGTGTTGTACACTTTACCTTACCTTGGAATTTCGGATTTGGTCTTAAGGGGTATTTTTGGAGGCTTGCTAGACAAGCAAAGATTGTCCCACACCTCTTAATTTCATTTACCAACCCTACCTATGGATTGGGGGTCAGAAATAGACCCCATTATTTATTTTGTAAGACAAATAGTTAAATTGATTGTACTTTTATTATATGGGTTTTAAATTTTCTCCTTAAGGGGTGAAAGTTTAAATTGTGTGTGTAAGAGGCTTGTCATTCCTCTCAACCACCAATTTTTCGTTCATTGGGGTTGAGGTTTGACTTATGATGTGGAGTTATGGTTAAATGATGTGGCATTGTACATGAAGCCACATCACCCTCCTCTTCCTTTTTCTAGATATGCAAGTTTAGTTATTTGTTTGGGGTTTACTTCATTTCATTTGTGCTCTTGTATTTTTGAGTTGGAGAGTTTTGGAGTGCTTGTTGAATTTTTAGAGATTTTTAGAGGTGGATTGAACTTGAAGGAGCTTGGTGTGTGACTATTTTATCAAACTCTAACATGGAAAGGTAGGACCTAGACCCTTGTTTTACTTGTTTTCCCTTATATGTGTATATTTGTATGTTATTGAATGTTTTGGTATGCTTGTTGGGTTCTTGGGTAGAATTCCTAAGTATGGTGTAGGATAAGGCTATGGGGATCTTATATGTAGGGAGGAATAAGAGTTTATTTCATGTTTTGGGAGGTATTTGGGTTGGGTGACCCACCTTTGATAAGAATATACTTGTTTTTCTTACTCGGTTCTTTTGACCGAGACATAAGAGATTGTAGGAAGGAATAAGAGAATGTGGGAGGCATAAGAGTATCTTGAGGGGCATAAGATTTGTGTAGGTGTTTGAGATATATATTAGAGTGTTTAAGGTGGGAACCTAATTCCATTCGGAGGCATAAGTGATCTCCTTATAGATCCTTGCTCCATTGGCTTCGCATTTTCAAGCCTTGTGTATTTTATTAATTTCCTTCTTATGATATCATCTTGCATTGAATGTATTTTGAAATGGTTGTGAATTTTTTTGTGATGTGGAAGCATTGTGTAGTTGCCATAAGTATGATCCATCTTTTATTTCATTTTGGTTGGGTCTTGAGGGCTATTGAGGAGGATAGCTTCTTCTCCTAATTGGATTATTTCTTGGGTGAAGAGTGTTACATATCCTCTATTTTTGTTATTTTGATGAAATGAGGAAATGGTGGAGCTCTTGCTGAAGAATTGGAACTTGGAGATTTTGTGAAGTCAAAAAGTCCTTCTTTGTGAGAAAACCTTTCATTATAATCCCACCTTAGGTGGAAGAGTTACATTACATATTTGTTTATCAAGTTGAAATGTTTGGTAGAAAATAATGATATTTGTATTGTAAGGAATTGATCTATGCCAAAAGAAAAAGAATTAAATTTCATTATTATTTGTTTAAATTATATCATTGTTAAAATGAAGGAGGATAGAAGTTATTAACATTGATGATGTATCCCTAGAAAATCTTAAATGTATAATAGTTGTGTTTTCCTTGAGTAAATGGTGGTAGCGAGAATGGAGCGATGTGTTAAATTATAATTAGTTATTTTGTTGGAAAAATTGCATGTTTTTGTAGAAAGGAAAACAATGATAATTAGAAATAGATTAAGTTTCATTTATTCCTTCGACTGGAAAACATTTTTTTGGAAAAGTATTCTTATAGTGTTTTCTTGTTACTATTGAAATAGAAAATCTTTAAATTTAGTAATTTTAGGCATGGAATGAATAAATGGTTAAACCCTTCAACTGGAGACTTTAGGCACATAAATTCAACTAAGGATAAACTGTAAAACACTCCAATGTAAAACTTATTTTTGGAAAAATTACGGAATTGATGGTTCTATTTTCAAAGAACATGACCACTTCCCCGTGTAGAGTAGCCGTCTCTAAACCGCCGCTTAGGAAAGGTGGCATTTTTGAATCATAAAATAGGTAGGAAAGAAGTCCCAAGACCACCGGCCTACTTTGGGTGGTGGTTTCATCATTAACGGTGGAAAAATTAGAAAAATCTACATTGGGAAATTTAAAACTTGTTATATCAAACATTTAATCTTGAAAATTTCTAGAGGAAACCACCAAAGCAATCCATAAGGAATAAATTCATTGTTTTAAACATGTAAATATTTAAATATTTAAAGGCATTCAATATCATGGATAAAAAATGAAGTAGGTTTTTTCCAATAGAAAGCAAAAATGGAATTTTCTTTATAACAACTCCATATTTAGAGTGGATACCTATACCATATTCAAATGAAAGACATTATAGTAACAAATCCAGAACCTAAACTAAAGTAATCTTAATTTGGTGAATTCCTTCATGGTTCCTTCCCTCCTAGCTTTCATGTCTTACACTCCTCCAACCTGCAAAATTAAAGAAAAAAAAAGAGACCAATTGAGGAGTCTTGGGAAAAGAGAAAGGTGTAATAATATTTCATAAGGATTGTTTTGGTCAGGTATGGAACCCTAAGATCTAGTGACCACAATTTATTTGATCCAATGGTTGAGAATCTTCCCTACAATTGTTAGGTAAGAATAAATATTATTGGTTTTTAGATAATTTAAATGTATGTGTAAATGGGTGAATGGGGACATTTAATACCATTATACGTTAACTTAATTATTTATTTCCTAGTATGTATTAGTAAATATTTAAATAGAATTTAAGGAAAATAATTTAAGAGAAACGAGATAACTATGGATAAGAGTTGATTAAATGTGAGTTGAATGTTAATTCCTAAGGGGAAAGTATTTAACCTAGTGAAAGGAATTATTTAACACTTACCTAGTGATGATAATTAAATTAACTTTAGAACTATATTAAGCATATTTAATAAATATTATAGACCGGATGTAGCCTATGAAATGTAACATTGCGGTAGTAATTAATTGAACATATATTAGGGTTTGACACCCTTTCAACCTATTCAAAACAAAAAAATTGCCATAACTTTCTGGATAATTGTTTAAGGATCAATGTTTCTTTTTAGAATGACGATTTAGTGGGCATTACACTTGGTATCGAAGGTTCAATGCTTGGACCCCGGCACACTTGGAAACATAGGGCAAAACAATGAAACATAGCGCAACTCTAATCCTAGAGCACACAACTTGGATAATATTTGAAATGAAGAAAACCTAGAAAAATCAAATAAAATCTAAAGTAATAAAGTAACTCTCTCCTTGGTGTGTGCAGGAGGCACGGACTAGATGAGGGGTTCTTGCAAGTGTAACTATACTTACCACCCCAAGATTAGGAAGTAGCCGCTATATTTCCTCGTATACTTCGAAGTTGCATGATATAAATGCCGGTATACATGGAGAATCTTTGGGAGGGAGACACAACAGACAAAAGACTGCCATTAATAGAGGCTCGTGCACCTTACGAGACATAGTGATGAGCATAGGGTAGAGAACTCCTATGTGGATTCAGATCGATGAGATTCACCACGAGAGATGTCAAGGAGGCACACTATATGACACGGGATAGATCTAGGAGTCCTATGAGGCATGAGGATCATGTTGAGATACCTAGAGGTAGACAATATATAGTGGCAAATCACCTCGGGAAGATCCTAAAACTCCATATATCTCATTTCACTTTGGGGATGATGGAGGATTCCAGAAGAGGCATGATTGGTCAACATAATGGGATGCTTCAAGCTATGTCCATGTACTAGCAACACAAAGGCTCATGTTTCCATCCACCTTCTAAGAGAAGAAGATAGGGTCTAGTGGAGGATTGAGGAGAAGAAGCTCCATGTTCATTCCGAGACAATCACTTAGGAGCTCTTTGAGGATTGTTTCGGAGAAGATGCTTTTCTAGGAGGTTTATTCAAGTAGAGGATAGATGAGTTCCATGCTCTGCATTAGGCATATTTGTGGCGGCGGAGTATGAGATTCGTTTCGTGGACCCACTTCGGTATGTAGACTATATGCAAGACTAGAAGGTGAGGATCCACGGGTTCATCGAGGGGCTTGAACTTGGAAATTAGAGGGCGATACGCATTCATTTTCCGTAGACACTAGAAAAGGTCATTGAGTACATATTCATGATTAGCGAAAGATCTGAGGATGGGTCTAATGGGCCGTAAATCGATGATCATCATATCTTGAGGGAGTTTTAATATGTTATTCTAGGGGAGCTTAAGGGTTACCTACCCCATGTGAGATAAATTTTCACATGGATTTGGTTCTGGGAGCATAACCTATATCAAGAGCATCGTATATGATGAATACCCACGAGCTCTGTGAGCTCAATTCGTAGCTTGAGCGCATTATATAGAAAGGCATAATTCATCCTAGTGTATCTCCTTGGGTGCATTTGTGTTTTTGTCAAGAAGAAGGACAAATATCTACGATTATGTTTTGATTATTGTTAGTTGAACAAAGTAACGATCAAGAAACGTTACCCCCTTCCAGGATATTGATTATTTGTTTTATCGGATGAAGGAGGCCATAATATTTTCTAAGATATATATTTAGTTTGTATACCATCACCGAGAGGATCACAAAGGAAAATATTCATAAGACAACCTTCTATACTATATATGGCAACCGTGATTTCCACAGTAGTTCCTTTTGTCCGATGAATGCCCCCACATTGTTCATGATTTTGATGAATGGGGTATTCAAGATATTTTTCGATCACTTTGTGCTCATTTTTCTTGATGAAATTTTGACTTACTGATATATGCATGTTGAACACCTTTGACAGGTTCTACAATGTCTTTGTGTGTAATAGATTTACGGGAACTGCGAAGTGTATTCTTTTAGTAAGTGGTACAATACTTGGCTCACATCATTTTCGGGAAGGTATCACCATAGATCCTTCCACGATTCAAGCTATTATGGTTTGGCCCATGCCAAATAGCGTGGCAAGTGCATAGTTTCATGGGGTTTGTAGGATACTAAAGGATATTTTTAAAGGATTTATCTTCGATTACGCACCCCATCACTTCCTTCAAAAGAAAGGGAAGAATTGTTTTTGGTGAAATCAATATGAGTGGCCTTCAATACACTAATGGGATGCCTTATATCAAAGCAACGATTGTTCTATGCACCGACCCTCAAGGGGATTTATTTGTGTGTATGGATGCTTCCTTGGTAGGATTAGGTGGGTTATTGATGCAAGAGGGCCGTGTGGTTGCCTTTGAGTCTCACAAACTCAAAGATAATGAGCTCAATTATCCGACTCATGACCTAGAGCTTGCAGAAATTGTGCATGTTTTTGTTTGATGGAGACATTTCCTTCTTGGGAGGAGATTTAATCTTAGGACTGATAACTTGAGTCTTCGTCACCTCTTCTCGCAACCCAACCTAAATGCTCTTTAGTGGAATTGGATGGATTTGTTATGCTAGTATGACATGTAGATAGAGTATATGAAGGGGAAAGAGAGTGTTTTTCCGACGCTCTAAGGAGAGCAGAGACATTTGGTTATGGACACTTTAGTTCCATAGCAATATTTTACAACAAATTCCTCATGACATTTTCTTCCTTGCATCCCGATAAGGATTGATTCTTAGAGACCCCTTGAGAGGACGTTCGATCATTTTGCATTAGATTCAGATGGAATTGTCAGGCACGAGAGGTGAGATATATGTACATAGGGATGGAGGTTTGAGATAGGATATCTTGGAAAAGGATCATTGTGCACCTTATTCAACCCATCCAGGGGTGAGGAAGATGCATGCCACCTTGAAACAACTTTACCAATGGAGATTTCTTCAAAGAGATATAGCTCGGTTTGTGTCGTGATGTTTAGAGAGTCGAGGGTGAAGGCCAAGCATCAAGATCCAACCGGCCTTCTATACCCACATGTTATCTCGGAGTGGAAATGGGACACCATTTCCATGGATTTCATATTAGGTCTACTAATGCTTTGAGATACCACCACGATTCCATCATGGTCAGGGTGGATAGATTAACGAAAGTTGGTCATTTTTCTCCAGTGAAGAACACCTATATAACTAGTGCAGTAGCGAGAGTGTACCTCTATGATATGTTTAGACTGTATGGGATTCTGTGAAAGATCATCTATGACCATGTTCCTTTGTACATATCACACTTCTGACAACCATGTAAGAAGCCCTTAATATGTGTTTCAACTTCAACATAGCTTATCATCCAGAGATAGATAAGGTAAATTTTGTTTTGGAGGACATGCTTTGGATGTACATCATGGATCATCAGTTAAAGTGGGAAGAGTACTTGTATTTGGTGGAGTTTTCCTACCAAAATAGTTTTCAAATTTTGATTGACATGGAACCTTTTCGAGCACTATTAGTGCAAAATCACAACACCCACAAATGAGTTCTATAGATATGCTTTTCTAAGGAAGAGTCATTTGGTGAGATTTGCATAACATTGAACTTCCCCAAGGTGTGGGACCTTGTAAAATGAAAAATCTCTCCGTTAAAGGTTGGTTCATATTCCTTTGTTTAGGTGCATGCGTGAGAACTTGCAGAGAGATCTATCTCTATACCTAATCTAAAATTTTCTAAGGAGATAGGGATAGAAAGGGATATAAGAAATAAGAAATAAGTAAACTACAAGGTGATGCAATGAAGGAATGATGAACACTAGTTTTTCGATAGACACAAACCAACAAAATACATATAATAATCAAGCACAAGATAACCAGATTTATAATGAAAGACCAAATGTGAGAAAAAAGGGACAGAAAGGATCTAGAATCAATCACAAACATGTTTTATTGCTTTGTAGATTGATACATTTCATTATAAAATAGCCACGAGGAAAGAAACATACTACAATTTTAATGGAAGGCCTAAACTCTATGAATTCCTTTACTAGAAGGAAAGGGGAGCCTTCAAAACAAAATAATGTCTAACCCTTTACAACTGGTCCTAATCCTTTATTTATAGACTCGATACAGATGGGAAAAAAAGAGAGAAGTGGGGAAAAATAGCTCCAAGCTCAACCACCACTATTTAATGTCTCCCATAAAATCTTTTCCAAATCTATGTTGACTGCATCAAATCCTTATTCAAAGTGTGTCGAAGGAGGAAGAAACAACGGACCATATCAAATCTGATTTGGTTGTTGAGGCAAGAATAACATGCATTAAAGACCCAAATAATTTTTCAACATTTTTCACCTATCGGGGCCTAAAAATTTATTTTTTATCTTCCCATGGCACAGAGGGACATTGAGATGCTTCCAACGGTGTCAGATTTACAATATTTCGAGCCACGAGTCGAAATATATGCCCCTTCAAGTTTGTATCGGGTCATTACAAATGCGAGGGAAAACAATTTGAAAAAATGGGTCTCCTTTTTAATATGGGGCATGTGGCAGCCAGATTAGGGAAAAATCAGGTTTGCGGGTCCATGATTTATCTTTTCTCCCCTTTTCCACAAAATAAAAACTCGAGAAAACCATCGTTGCTGGATGCTCCGCTTAGACACGAGGCACACTCACAGTTAGCTATGGAAATGCACTTTAATTTTATCTCGTGCCTTTTTTTACAAAAGGAAAATTTTCACCTTTTCCTTCGACTCCCGCTTCGACCTTGAATCGGGCTCAAATCTTGACTTTTCCTTTGGGCAAAGTTGCGGCCCATTTGTAACTTTTACACCTTTGGAATAACAAGGGGCGAAAACCAACTTTCCCCATGATGGCCCGCTTTAGTGATACTAGTTTAGGCTTGCCACATGACGTTTCCTTCGCCGCCTACGCAATTGCCATGTTTTTGGCTAAGTCTTTTGCTTGGTAGCATTATATCTCTTGACCTAGGACACGTGGTAGTCTGGCACTCATTTGGAAACCCTATCTCTGTTCAATCCTTAAATTAGCACCATTTAGACACTTGGCAGCCTCCGCCATCCCGCCCCATGCATTGATTATTTAACCGACTCTACCCCTTTTTTACGAGGCTGGACACATGGAGGCACTTGTGCTCACTTGGAAGCCCTATTCAAAATTTTCCTTTGAAGGAGCGTCGAGTTGACACTTGCAGCCTTTGCATGACAAAGGGAATTTTCAATGGCCCCTTAACTTTTTAGACTTTGGGCTGCATGGTGAGCTCGCGCTCATTTGTGTCTCCACCTTTAGACTAACTCTTATTCAATTTTTGAGTAATTCTATGACCTATTTACAATATCTCGAATGAGTTGTGTCGTTCCTTATGTAGGGTCATGCTGATCCAATATTTGGCACGGGGAGAAATATGGATAAAAATTTGGTAACTCGAGGGTTTTGTGCGTCGAGAAGCGACAGTGAGCGTGGGAATCAACACGTGACTCTTCCGCGTAGACCTCCCGAGGCGCAGACAAACTAGTAGAATGCAAGACAAACTAATCGGTCTAATGTCTTGGACACGCACTAATGGTATTTGCGAATCTAAGGCAAAGAAGGCCCTTCTAACTTGGACTGGTGTGATAGATCGATCAGCGAGGATGACTGCTCGAAGGCTCCAATCAATATCGAGCTCTGGCGTGATTCGATCTATGGGTTGTGGGATGCGTGGAAAATGACCCGGGATGGTTTCGTGTATTTCTCCTGATAGGGTCATATGGTAAATATGGTCGATTCTATGGACGATTCTCTGGCCTAGTCCAAAATTCTCTAGCTTTGTTAGCTGTTGTGTCTAGTAGGGATAATCATGAATGATGAGAGGGAATCGAGTAGATCAAATACTAATGTACGAAGGCCGTTGTTTATATCTAACCGACTTGTGGGTTCGTTGGGTCATGGGGATCTGGGGATCACAACCATAGACTCTTGGTTGTTGCATGGTCCCGTTATGGTCATACGGAGATCAAGTTCTCGATCCCTAGCATCCAAAGAGTCGTAAGCCTTTTCAGCCTTCTACGCTTAGAATCAGCAATTGTGCGATTTTCTCGTAATACCTCACAGTGTTCTAAATGACTTGGATTCTTAAGTGGTATCTATATCTACTAGGTGTCTCCAAATCTGGGCATGGAACTAAAGGATCGCACCCGAATATTTGTTCTCTTTCAAATCCTTCTACAAATATGCGGATGTTTTCTAGGATAACCCGTAGTTTGGCTGATTTGACCAAAACAGATGTGCTTGGTCGCTTCGATATTTAACCCTCTCAACCGTGACTGATCTCGCTGGAAGTCCGTGTTGTTTGGAAGACTTGTATCCTAAGGTTTTGGTCAATATCGCTTATTGCCACTACGGTATTGGGTCAGGGCACAATTGGCTCGAAAATGTATTCCCGGGCTCCCTAGGTCCCGTGATTGTCATGCAAAAGCAAATGAGACAAACTATAATAAAGTAAAACTAAGTGTACTTCTAACATATATAATTTCTTTTTTGTATTTTCTCGGCAATTTATAAGAAAGCAAATATTTAAAATATTTAGAATTGATAACTAAACTAACAACGTAAAACAAACAAAATAGCCGAGTGTAGCTATTTGTCTCAGTGCAATTTCGTATATCTATTCTAAACAAGGAAATAACTAATCTATCTCAAGAAGATTCTTCGATCCTACCTCGTAAGTGAGGAATGAATCATAGTTTCTCGTAAACTATCAATCCCCACAACTTCCCTGGCAATATCGAGAATGGAAATAACTTAAATAAAGCGATTAACTACTTTATTTGATAAGTTCTAACTAAAACTTTGAAAGATGGAACCTGGATTTCGCAGAACAGTGGCGAATCCGACGGTGTGTGTGTTCTTGTCCCCTCAGTATGATCTCCACGTTCTTTGTGCTCACGTGAATCCAGAAAAGCGTGGAATGCTTGCATCAACAGAATAAGTATTTGATCAATGGACAGCCTTTGGAATGCGTATGTAATAGAGTGCGGATAGAGAGGGATGGCGCAAGAGTACAGAGCTTGGCCTATACAATTCCTAGCGGGGTCTACTGCGAATCGTGCAACAAAAGTATCCAGAACCTGAAACTAGTCTGTATGAAGAGCAAAACCTGCAACTTCAATGGCTGCCTTAGACTATTCTACTCCAAAACAGTAATACTGTTTGCACAAGTTGGATCTGTGGCTTACCAACAGTAACACAAAGCTAAAACAAACCTGTAACAACCTATGCTACCAATCTTAAGCAAGCTAAAAGACCATAAAGATCAAACATGAAAATTGAGTTAAAAATGGTGGCTCAAATAATGTTTGCAGACTTGCACAAGTTGGATATGTGGCTTACCAAATTGCAACACAATACTAGCCAAAGCACTCAATGAGAAATCTAAGAATTCTAAGCAAAAGAAAACTAGATCTACTGCAACAAGAAATTCAAAACAAACTTTGGAGCAAAATTCAGAGCTAAATTCAGGGGCCATTTGCATGTGCACAAACCATGCATTTATAGGAATCCAAACATGCAGAGATCAAATCCAAACTGAACTCCTAAACATTAAACAAAAGAAAAACACTATTCCAGGGACCAAAAACATAAATGCGTGCTCAAGTCGGCAAGAAAAGCTGGTAAAGCGTTGATATTTCACGCGGGTCGCGCCAAAAGAACGCTCGAAAACGCGCATAGACCGCCGCCCCCGCTCAGTATGGCAGCAGCAGACCGCCTCCGATCGTGGCGGCGGTCACGAGACCGCCGCAGGGCGGCGGTTTCGCCACCAAGGTCAAAAGGCCAAGGAAAGAGGAAAGAAAGGGAAAACAAAGGGCGCGGGGCAAAGCGAGGCATGCGGGATGTTAACGCATACTCCGAGGGCTTTTCCGATCCCGAACACCTCATGCGAGGAGACTCAGTATCATCATCAGGGGCACTTATTACACGCTCCGCAAAGATGACTTACAATTTTGGGTACGTACATATTGCCCCCTCGGAGAAGCGTTTTAGCCATGAAGAGGCATAAAACGGTGGGTCCGAGCATGGCCGTCCCGAAATAGGAAGTGAGAAATTATACCTTACACGCCCGTGTGTTGAAATGACGCCGCTCCAAAATTCCCGCTACCTGCAAAATGAAAAGAGAACTCAAATGCAGATAGATACAATAATTTGAAAAATAAACGTTAAAATAATAGAGAAAGAGGACGTACCGTTTGTGCGAGGATAGAAACTTACCTCCGCTCGGCGCCTCCGAACTCGTGAAAAGTTATTTTTAAAACGAAACAGGACGATATATATATGAAAGTGGGCCTATTTTCCTATTCATTTGCGCGAGTCGATTTGATTGATTTTGAGCTCTGGGACCCACGGTGACGGTTTCTTACGCGAGTAGAGTCAAAACATCCGTAGTGAGATAGAGATCATGCCTCCACGAGCGGAACACCGACCTCGCCGATCACAAAGTTGGTTTTCTTCCATTTTATGTTTCCCTCTTCAAATTTGAAATGGCAAATTCTTTGCAATGGGGGGATTATTTTTGAAATTGTTAGGTTCAAAAGGTCCATCTAGGGGGGGCGCCTACTGGGTAGGCTTTGTTTTTAGTTAAAATGGTTATTTTTCGCATTTTTGGGACTTTTTAGGTTTAAAAACCCGCGCGGGTTTTCGGACCGCGACCGCCGCCCTGGACAGGGCGGCGGTTACACGACCGCCTCCCTGTACAGGGCGGCGGTCACGAGACCGCCGCCCTTAAGGCGGCGGTTACAAAACCGCCCCCTGCTCAGGGCGGCGGTTTTGCACAGAATGCAAAAGAACCTTACTTAAAAGCTTTTGCTTGTATTTTTAGCATTTGTACGTGTTTTTATGCTTCTCTTGATGTTGTTTAGATACTAACTTACTCTTCCTTGTGTGTTTTTGGGTGTATGCAGGCAAAAGAGGAGTACATTAGATGGAGCCGGAGCGAGAGTGTGACTCGGCTGCCTGGGCTTTGATGCCCTCTCACAGATGAGGAGGACACATCACAGAGGGCCGGATATTACGTTGTCGCGTGTGCCCCACGTTGCTCCATCCAAATGATTCTTTGTGACCTATTTTCATATTGGGACGCAGACGGAACACCTTCCGATCGCCAGGGTCCGTGGTGAGTGGACCATCACTTTGGAGGATGTTTATCGCATCCTGGGGTCCCGATCATCGGGAGGAGACTCACACCGAGACACTGGGTCCAGAGCACGATTGCACAAAGGCAAGGTGTTATATGGGGGATGATGCAATATTTCCACGGGGCCAAAGAAGGGAGTGAGAGTTAGATCCATTCCTTCTTTGCCCATCCCCGTATTTCGACAGCCATCATGGGGATCCTCCTCGAGACCGATCGGGACAAGGGAGGGGATACATTGTTATACCTGCCGGGCCCCATCATCACACGATAGAGGGACATGGCCGGAAATACGCCCGGGCGCAGAGCATTTTGGGACCACCTACCATGACTTATACAGGGTGGTCCGATCACAGGATGGCTTTTTGAGCCACCCCACTCTAGTCATGAGTCAGGTGTATGAGCGTTTCATTCCGTATGGCAGAGGCGTGGCGGTGGCAGATCCCGGGCGGTGAGGGCAGCCCGATGGTCGTGTATGTCGCTGGTCGAGCACCTCACCACCCCAAGAGCCACCCTTACCACTACAGCATACATGGAGGCTACACCGCACTCAGCCTTATGGCCGGTATATGGGGAGAGGAGACTACGACATTGATCTCCGCTCCACCACAGGCAAAGTGTTATCGATCGTGTGGGCCGGGTAGAGGTACATCCCTTCAAAGCAGGTTCCTCAGCCAGCTTGGCCTCCCCTACGCGGCTATGCTTCCTCCAAGAAGACCCGCTTATAGATCACCCGAGAGGCTGAGGGGGCCTAGAGGCCGTGGTCGACAGCTGATTACCCCCGCATTCCTATCATGGCACCGAGGGATAGTTCGGGCCAGAGGGAGAGCTGGTGCGCCTCGGGCACCATTACTTCAGATTGCTGCAGGTCCTGCTCATAGCAGTGACGACCCTATAGATATTGACTCCGATTCTGAGGAGCACACAGAGGGAGGGTCAGAGGAGCAGACAGACGAGAGCGATCCTGAGTGGCATGATACTCAGGACATTTTGCGGGCAGAGAGAGAGGAGGAGAGTGCAGAGAGAGAGACCGTGGCCTCTGAGGAGCCACTCTCCCGAGGTCATGGTGGAGACGATGAGTCCGTTGCGGGGCGCCATGTTGCCCCAACTACAGGAGTAGCTCCTCGCCTCAGCAAGCATCGCAGCAGCCGGCCGGCCCCACGACCCATCTTGGAGGCCTGGCGATCCGAGTAAGTTATCTTCTCCTCCTTTCAATGCTTGTTTTGTTTTAGGATTTGTTTTCGAATGTTAACTCTCCTTATATTTGCATTGTGTATACTTTAATCTTTTGCCTAGTTTCTAATTTGTTTTTCTTTCTTTGCTTGCAGAGATCATTGATGAGTGGCGGGATCTAATCCGTAGGGTTTGCGCGATTCTTTGATGATCCCTATGGATAAGACCCGCACGGAGTTATCCGTGGATGCCGGAGAGCCCTCAAGCAGCCTGGCAGCATACCGACGCCTTCGCCTCCCGCTTGGCATGTGGCCAAGATGGTGTCAACTCTCCGTACATGAGTTGGGCAAAGCTATAGGACAGCCGAGCGCCTTATGAGGAGCCGCTCTCATGGCGAGACCACGATCGCCCCTTGGGACCCCGAGCCCTCCGTCCATTCTGAGCGCGCCACCCGAGTCCTAGGCGAGGGCGCGCACCTTCGCCGGGATCGCAGGGGCCGAGAGGCCACTTGGCTCTCTATATTTGTAGTTACATTCTTTTGTGTATTACGGGCTCTTTGAGCGCTTTGACCATGCTCATGCATGATGGCATCAGATATAAACTTGATTTATTTATATATATGCGCGTCGGTTTTGGATCAAAACTTGTCATTTGTATTCTACTTTCTTTATTTCCAACTGTTTTGTGTATACTACGATGTATGTTTTATGTGCTTTCTAGAATGTATGCAATGGAAAACAGATGATGCAAATGTTTGCTTTCTTTTTGTGTTTCATGATGCTGATACATGATATTGTAGATATATTGTGATCTTAAATCTTAGTTTCTGTGGGCAATTTGGATACCTCATGATTTGTTTTGGCAAAATGATGAAAAATAACCAAGATGATGAATGATTAACTTGCCCCACTCCTAACTCCACGCAACTAGTAAGATGCGAGGGCTCATCACCAAGAGCCAAGAAGGGCGCAAGTTATGAAATATGGTGAAATGATAGTGATAAAAGACAGGCGAAGCTTTGGTGGAACCAAGTTAAGAACTACAAGCTTACTCTACCTGAATGACTTCATAGTTTTGGGTGCGACTTGCTTTGCGGTTTATCCAGACTTAGACCCGTAGATGGCCACATAGTAGACAAAATCTGGGTTTTTAGGATTTTTAACTCTCTTGGAATTTTGATCATCTGATTTATTCGTTTATTGACTCAAAGTTTGAATTGATTGTTTATGACTTTTTAACATTCACTTTGTTTAGAGGACCCCCTACACTTTGCCCCATGCTACTTGTAAGAAGCATGGGTTTATCACCGTGGGCAAGGCATAAAGTAGTAAGGGCATTTATCCTTTCCCAACCCTACGTCACTAGTAAGAGACGCAAGCTCATCACCGAAGGTCAGGGGCAAGGAAATGTGTAAAATAAAATTTTCTGTTTCAATCACTTCTTGACTTGTTTATCTGAGTAAACTGTCAATATATGCTTATTTCCAAAGAGATGCGTATATGGGATAGATGTGACACCATGAAGCTTCTAGAACAGACCATAGGCAAGACACCTATCCTAAGAAGAAATCAAAGCGAGAACAAACTTGCAGATCTTGGTATGGTTACCATTAGGACTTCGTCATGTCTGAACTGTTTGATAAAAGATTCTGAAGTGATTTGATAATGTTAAAGATGGAGAGATATGATTAAAGAACTTTATGCCAGAAACATCACGAGTTTGAAATAAATTGCTTTTGAGAATAGATTCCTTGATCATAATTTGTGTAAGAACAAGTGGACAAAATGATCCTAATTTGTATGAAAATGCAATGTAGATAGTTATATAGGTAAATAAGTACGCTTATGCGCGTAAACGCTTGAGGTGGAGAGAATTGACTGCTTCGCCAAACTCCTCACCTTCTAGCGTACATAAGAGGTATGCACCATTTCCGTAGTCTTTGTGACTTGGTATGGGCCCAACCATTTGGGCCGGAACTTCCTTCCTTCGCCGGTCTTCTTGTCGATCCGGCTATCTAACCTTAGAACTAGGTCACCTTCGTATATGTCACGCTCATAGACCTTCTTGTTGTATTGCACGCACATCCGGCCGGCATAGACTCTATGTCATTGCTCAAAGATCTATCCTCGCTTCATCCAGCTTTCTAATTGAGAAAGACGTGCTTCTCTCGTAAGCGTCCTCATCCGTAATCCTCAGTAGCGAAATGCGAAGACTGGGGATTTCAACTTCGAGTGGGAGAACTGCTTCTGACCCAAATACCAGCGAGAAAGGAGTTGCTCCTGTTGGAGTTCTTATTGAAGTTCGATGGGCCCACAAGGCCGGATATAACTTTAAGTGCCAATCCCGCTTGTTTTCTTTTCACTGCTTTTAAGGAGAATGGCTTTCAAAGTTTTTTATTTGTTGCTTCACCGCCCATTGGCTTGGGGATAGTACAAGGAGGCCGTATGATGGCTGATTTTAAATCTGTTGCATAGCTCACGAACTTCTTCGTTTTTGAAAGAGGTTCCATTATCTGAGATAATGATTTGTGGGATACCGTACCTGCAAATGATTTGGTTCAAAATGAACTTAGCGATTACGTAACTGTACACAGCTTGTAAGAGGCATGGCTTCTACCCATTTAGTGAAATATTCAAAGGGCCGTGATTATAAAATTGTGGCCGCCTCAGGAGGAGGGAGAGAATTTCCCTATCAAGTCCAGCCCCATGTAGAAAAGGGCCATGGAGTAACGATCGGTCAGTAAAGTTTGTGGCTGGCATGTGGATCTCATGAGAGAACTCCCGACACTTATGGCACTGCACAGACAAACTCTATTGTGTCATGTTCTAGAGTGGGCCGTAAATAACCCATTCGATGTATTTTTCGAGCAAAGGGCATGGCCACCGAAGTGGCCTCCACATATACCGCTATGGGATTCATGGAGAATCCTCTTGACTCTTCTCGTGTCAACGCACCTTAAGAGCATTCCATCGAATGCTTTCCGATAGAGCACCCGCTCTATAATTACGTATTTAGCTACGATAATGCGTAACCTCCTTTTTGTTGAGGTGTAGCTCCTTCCGGGTACCTATGGTCTATGATATAACTAATGATATCAGCGTACCAAGGGCACTCGAGATATAGCAGGTCGGGTTTCACGTAGTACACGCATTCATCCGGGAAAGTCTAAATCCACTAAGTCTCCTCCGTCTAGCGGGTTATCACCTAACCAATCTGCAATGATTTGTCCTTTAACCGACTTCGATTTACAAAAGTTAATTCAACTCTCCCATTAAGGTTATAAACGCCCAAATTTTTTTTTTCAACAAGGACCCTTGTGTGAGAAAAGTCCGTAAATGGTCCGTCTTTACTATGACCCTTGTCTCTTGATTTAGCATGTAGTGTCTTAGGCGTTTAGTAGCAAAGACTATGGCAAGACATTCTCGCTCCGCTTGTGTATAGCGTGTTTCGTAGTCGAGCAATGTTCGCTAATGAAATAAATTGCACGCCTCTCTCTTGTCATCGCCTTCTTGGGCTAGCATGCAAGCTAACGAAACATCGGTGGCCCGTGAGTACAAAATTAAAGGGCGATCTAGCTTAGGCGGCATTAGCGTAGGCGGTGATAATAAGAAACGCTGACAAAGATCAAAAGCTTTACTGCAATCTTCACCCAATTAATGCTATAGTCCTTCTTGAGTAAATTGTTGATTGGGTGAATGGCGAAGCTTAGATCCGGATAAATCTCCGATCGCACCGAGCTTCCCAAGAAATGATCTCGATTCCGCATTCACTCGAGGGTGGGACCATTTCGAGGACAGCCCAAATTTTGGCTGGATCAACATCGATCCCTCGTGATGATATGATGTAACCTAGGAGCTTTCCTCCTGTTACACCAAAGACGCATTTCTCCGGATTTAGCGTAACTCCGTATTCTATTAAACGTGAAAGAATGACGCGAGTACTTCAGATGGTCACAACGCTTCTTGCCTTAGCCAACAAGTCATCTACGTAGGATTCCATGATTTTATGAATTAAATCGTGAAATATATAAGTCATAGCCCGCTGGTATGTAGCACCAGCGTTTTTGAGACCGAAAGGCATGACAGATAGCAATAGGTTCCCAAGGAGTTATAAACGTGGTTTTAGCTTGATCTTGCTCGATATTTTGATTTGATTGTATCCCGAGAATCCATCCATGAGAGACAAGAGTTCAAAACCTGCTGTTGCATCAACAATAACGTCTATGGATGGTAATGGGAAGTCATCCTTAGGGCAAGCTTTGTTGATATCTCGAAAATCTATGCAGATGCGTATCTTTCCATTCTTCTTGAGAACGGGAACGATGTTGGATACCCATTGGGAGTAGTCAACTGGCTTGATGAATCCTACTTGAAGGAGTTTCATCACCTCCTCTTTTACCATGAGAGCTACTTTGGGTTTCATGGGTCTTGATTTCTGTTTAATAGGCTTTGCATCTGATCTAGTGACGAGGTTGTGCACCGCAATGTGGGGTGCGACTCCGGTCATCTCTTTGTAATTAAATGCAAATGCCTTCTGATGTTCTCTGAGAACCCGAGTATGTATCTCTACTTCCTCTGGGGTTAATGAAGAACCTAACTTTAAAACTCTTGGTTCATCTTCCGTTCCGATGTTGACATCGATTGTTTCTTCAATTAAAGAGGCATTACCCTCTTTGAACTCGTGGTGGTGCCGAGGTAGATCTATATCATCCCCGCTTTTCCACCACGTATATATTAGGTTCTTTTTGCGAGGGAAGATTCGTTACGGGATTTCCAAGTAGGAAGATGAATGCGGATCGTGGATAAATCCAAATGTGTGATAGGAGAGATGTAATGCCGCAAGGGCATTTAAATCCAAAGTAGCCGCATCATTTCCAACATGGTCTAGGATGGTAGATTCACTTCCGCTTGAAAGAGGATCCTTCATCGCTTTTATTAATGGTTCGTTACTTAATGGATACCGTGAAATGAGTATCTTCTAGCTCATTGCTTGGAGTGAAGCGTGATGCCGGTTGCTATCGAATCGGCGAAGATTCTTCTCTCGTGGAATTGCTTCGATGGATATGAAGTTGAACGCTTTGCTTAAATCTAATACAACGCTTTTGTAAAGTCAGCAAGTGTTCGGCTTTAGTTTCATATACCTCTCAAACTTGGTTTGCAACTAATCAATCGCGAGTCTCCTAAAACTCGATATTATCGATACCAATTCTTTTGGCTAAGGTAAGGCCAAGGAGGAGGGCTTCGTATTCAGCGCCGTTGTTTGTACATTCAAAGTTTAATTTAAAAGAGAATGGGAGGACCTTCTCTTCGGGCGAGGTAAGAATTATACCTGCCCCCGCTCCATAACGGCATTTAGCTCCATCGAAATGGAGAGTCCAATACTTAGCTGGGAGTATGGATGTAGGTGTATCTCGCCGTGTTTGCAGACACTCTACTTCTACCATACGAGATCTTCTCACGGCAAGGAACCAACACCTAAGGAAAATCCTATGCCTACTGAATCGAATGGTAAGAATATTGGTGAATCTTGTTCTATTAATTCAACGATCTTCGCAGTAGTCTCTAATGATACTGTCTCTTTAGTTTTACCTTTTGGAATTGTTTGGACTATGTTGGTAGTTTCAAGATCCGTCAGTAGGTATCAACTTTTCCTCCGGCTTTGAGCCGAGGGTTTGTTAAGTTGGTTTGTTGGCGCTCGACTCGAGTGTACACCTGGTCTCTTCTTTAAATCAGCTAGGTGTACGTCAAATGGCTTTGATCGCCTTTGCTACAAATACCTTTCCCGATGCAGAATCTTACTTCTTGAAATAGCGTGGAAGGGATTGCCTTCATGCGGTGTATCCATGGTCCCGAGGATCATATTATAGTTAGTTTCCGATCTATAATATAAAACTCAGCTTAGGATTGTTTTAGGTCCTAAGGTGACTGGTAGTATTATAGTTCCTATCGATGTGGCTTTAAGGTCATCGTAGCCTCTCAAGGTATTTCGTGTAGTAGAACAGTTTGTTTCTCCATATCCCAATTTTTGGAGAAAAGAGAAAGGAACTATGTTAACCGCAGCTCCGTCATCAACCATTGCCCGTTTTACATAGTTATTATAAACTTGTACTTGCAAGTGTAGGGCTGGATCACCTCGGCGTGCGATCTCAGCATCTGTAGGCATTTTACTTATTTCGAATATGAATTCGACATCCCTATCTGCTTGTCCTGGAGGATAAACATCAAAGTCTATATGATTTACTTGTGCTTCTGGTGGTGGAGTGATGCTAATTAAATGGCCCAAACCTAATGCCTCTAAAAGAGCAGCCCTGTGAGCAGGGGAATTCTTTAGTAAATCAAGGAATGAAATATGCGAGAAGGTTTTTGTTAGATCATTAATTAGATCGTAAGCACCCATAGGTTTTGTTACGGTTTGTTGGATGTTATCAGCTTCCGGAAGATGGCTTGGACTTGGTTGAGAGAAATACTCGTGTCCTCGTAATTGCTTCAACGGGTAAATCGGAATCTAACTCTACTAATCCAACTACCTTAGGTCGTGGTTGACTTCCTAGTTGTGGCGCAACTAACGGATTTAGCGAGGTTGAGGCCTCGTGATCGTTGTTTCCTGTTATTGCACCTTTGTTTGTTCCAGTTGGTTTCAACCTATCATTATCATGGTTTGGGAGTGGATCATTAAAGATCTTGAGAGGGGCGTTCGAGGGGAAACCGCCCGCGAAGGTAGTTGCTGCTTGGACGTAGGATCTGCTAAGAACATATCCATAAAAAATTGTTTTTGCTCATTTGGCAAGCGCCGCATGAATTTGTTGTAATCACGACACGCTTCTAGTGTCATGCCCTTGAATTTTATGGAAACCACAATAAGAATTGGGATTATAATTCCCGCTTTGTTGGTTTGGTGTGTATTGTGGCCTAAAATTCCTGCCAAACTGTTGCTATTAGGACCAAAGTTTTGGAATTGTTGTTTTTGGTTTTGACTTTGGTTTTGGTAACCAAATGAGTTTTGGCTTGGTCCTCGCATGGGATTTCGCCGTTGTTGTTGTTGTGGATTGTTAAAATCCACCGTATTAATCGTCGACAAAATTGTTGTTTCTTTGGTTGTTTGTTTGTGATGGAGTATTAACGATATTTACCCTCTTGGGCTGGCCGGGCTACTACCCTGCCTCTTGTGTACCCCACGATTTTTGTTAAGGATTTTGGGTCCTTGATTGACGCTTGTGGTGGTTGTAGTGTTTTGAGAAGAGGTGATTAACCTCCCGCTTGCTCCGCACGCCTTACGGCCGCTATCTATCACCGCTTGATCAATTCGCAGAGCACTTTCAAGCACCTCGTCATAAGTCCTCGTGGGAATTTTTGACTTCTTCCTTCACTTCTCTCGCTAAGAGAATGAAGGAATAAATCGCATAGCTCCATCTGATCCATGTTTGGAGCGCTTGCCGAGGAATAAAGGACTGTACGCCACCTTTGGATGAAATGGGCGACAGACTCGTTATGTTCTTGCTTGATGTGCAAGAACTCCCCGATTCCCTGCCTTTAATAGTTTGTTCATGTCGAAGGCTTTGATGAATTCAGCATACGAGTTGTTTGAACGAATGTATGGAAGCCTCGTATTCTCAGTAATACCAATCGAGGGCAATGCCTTCCAGCGCTTTGGGAATATTTTAGCAACAACCCCATCCCATGGGAGTAATTCACGAATGGCGGTAGCGTAAGCTTTGATATGCGCATTCGGATCTCCTTCTCCTTTGTATTTGGGCAAATCGAAGAGGCCTTGAAGCATAACGCTTCGTATGGCGAAATCTAAGGGCTCCTTTAAATATTCTGAATAAGTCCCTATCGCATATGTCTCAACCATTGATGGTGCCTGTGGTGGCGGAAGGGGTTGTTGATATGGCGTAACGTACGCGTTGGCAGGGGCATAAGGCAATCCCTGCATTTGAGTAAACACGCCGGGGGATGAGTACAAATCCCCTTGTGGTGATTTGGAGTACATGTTTAAGTACGAAGGGGTACTATCTAGGAATGGATTGCTTTGATCGACCAAGAGGAACAAAGTGTTAGCGATCAGGGGTCTAGTTGGCACTTGTTGTGAATATTGAGGAGTCATACCCAAAGTGTGCCTATTCCTGTGAGGAGATCCACTTGGCTAGGATGGTGCGGAGGATTGGAATTCCCTGTTTGTATGATTTTTGAATTTTGACTTGCTTGGGCAAGTTCTAATCCTCTAACCTTTTCCATTAGATTTGAAATGACTTCGCTTGGTGAAGCCATGATATCGTGCCTTGGTGGCGTTTGTCAGTATGTCCTGTCAGTTGTATAGGCATGTGATAGCCTGTCATGAACTCGATTGCTATCTTGCCAAGTTTCTCCAAGAATATTTCCCGTAGAGGTATTTTCTTGAAAATGGGTCTCAGTGTACTTGTAAACCTCCTATAGGTGGGTACATACCCCGGAGCGTTGTTCACTCCTAGGATAAGGTATTGATTGTCCATCATCCAAGACCAAGTATGGATCCGATTGTCTACTAATATGTGGTCCGAGTAATACCCGAGGAGATGAAGCATTCTCCACCAATGTCATATTGTTTGAGCCTCAAGGCTCTTGCTTGTGTTTGAGCAATTTGCTCCAACCCTCTCGCTTGAAAGGACGAGTTATATCTAGTCCTTGGTGTTTGTGTTGACAATTGGTTAGTTGAATAGTTGTCGCCCACATTGAGAGTGAGGGTGATGATTGCCTATTCTGTGGGCGTAGTATGCCTCAAGACCCAAGAGGGGTCTCGCCAGATGCATCGAATCCCGACATATTCGGGGTATATGAATACCCGCAGACAATGGGAAGGAGCGAAGGTGATTTGAGAAGATAAAACTTCTCAAAGAGAAGGTGAAAGAATTGCTTGATTCACGTCAGGTTCACCAATTTTGTACGTCGGAAAAGCGACAGGTGAGCGTGGGAATCAACACGTGACTCTTCCGCGTACCCGACCTCCCGAGGTCGTGCCGAGACAGCCGGTGGGGGTAGAATGCGCAGACAAACTAGTCAGGCAATCTAATGTCTTGGACACGCACTAATGGTATTTGCGAATCTAAGGCAAAGAAGGCCCTTCTAACTTGGACTGGTGTGATAGATCGATCAGCGAGGATGACTGCTCGAAGGCTCCAATCAATATCGAGCTCGGCGTGATTCGATCTATGGGTCAGGGGATGCGTGGAAAATGACCCGAGATGGTTTCGTATTTCTCCCGATAGGGTCATATGGTAAATATGGTCGATTCTATGGACGATTCTCTCGCCTAGTCCAAAATTCTCTAGCTTTGTTAGTGTTGTGTCTAGTAGGGATAATCATTGAATGATGAGAGGTGGAATCGAGTAGACTCAAATACTAATGTACGAAGGCTAGTGTTTATATCTAACCGACTTGTGGGTTCGTTGGGTCATGGATCTGGGATCACAACCATATACTCTTGGTTGTTGCGGTCCCATTATGGTCATATGGGAGATCAAGTTCGATCCCTAAGATCCAAAGAGTCGTAAGCCTTTTCAGCTTCTACGTTTAGAATCAGCAATTGTGCGATTTTCTCGTAATACCTCACAGTGTTCTAAATGACTTGGATTCTTAAGCTGGTATCTATATCTACTAGGGTGTCTCCAAATGCTCTGGTCAGGAACTAAAGGATCGCACCCGAATATTTGTTCTCTTTCAAATCCTTCTACAAATCATGCAGATGTTTTCTAGGATAACCTCGTAGTTTGGCTGATTTGACCAAAACAGATGTGCTTGGTCGTCTTCGATATTTAACCCTCTCAACCGTGACTCGATCGTCATTGGAAGTCCGTTGTTGTTTGAAGACTTGTATCCTAAGGTTTTGGTCAATATCGCTTATTGCCACTACGGTATTGGGTCAGGGGCACAATTGGCTCGAAATGTATTCCCCGGCTCCCTAGGTCCCGTGAATTGTCATGCAAAAGCGGAAATGAGACAAACTATAATAAAGTAAAACTAAGTGTACTTCTAACATATATAATTTCTTTTTGTATTTTCTCGCAATTTATAAGAAAGCAATATTTAAAATATTTAGAATTGATAACTAAACTAACAACGTAAAACAAACAAAATAAATGCCGAGTGTAGCTATTTGTCTGCAGCAATTTCGTATATCTATTCTAAACAAGGAAATAACTAATCTATCTCAAAAGATTCTTCGATCCTACCTCGTAAGTGAGGAATGAATCATAGTTTCTCGTAAACTATCAATCCCCACAACTTCCCCTGAAGGCAATATCGAGAATGGAAATAACTTAAATAAAGCGATTAACTACTTTATTTGATAAGTTCTAACTAAAACTTTGAAAGATGGAACCTCGGATTTCGCAGTAATGCTGGCGAATCCGACGGCGTGTATGTGTTCTTGTCCCTCAAGCATGATCTCCACGTTCTTTGTGCTCACGTGAATCCAGAAAAGCGTGGAATGCTTGCATCAACAGGAATAAGTATTTGGATCAATGGACAGCCTTTGGAATGCAGACAGAATAGAGTGCGGATAGGAGAGGGATGGCGCAAGAGTACAGAGCTTGGCCTATACAATTCCTAGCGGGGTCTACTGCGAATCGTGCAACAAAAGTATCCAGAACCTGAAACTAGTCTGTATGAAGAGCAAAACCTGCAACTTCAATGGCTGCCTTAGACTATTCTACTCCAAAACAGTAATACTGTTTGCACAAGTTGGATCTGTGGCTTACCAACAGTAACACAAAGCTAAAACAAACCTGTAACAACCTATGCTACCAATCTTAAGCAAGCTAAAAGACCATAGCACTGAAACATGAAAATTGGAGTTAAAAATGGTGGCTCAAATAATGTTTGCACTTGCACAAGTTGGATATGTGGCTTACCAGCTGCAACACAATACTAGCCAAAGCACTCAATGAGAAATCTAAGAATTCTAAGCAAAAGAAAACTAGATCTACTGCAACAAGAAATTCAAAACAAACTTTGGAGCAAAATTCAGAGCTAAATTCAGGGGCCATTTGCATGTGCACAAACCATGCATTTATAGGAATCCAAACATGCAGAGATCAAATCCAAACTGAACTCCTAAACATTAAACAAAAGAAAAACACTATTCCAGGGGACCAAAAACATAAATGCGTGCTCAAGTCGGAAAGAAAAGCTGGTAAAGCGTTGATATTTCACGCGGTCGCGTCAAAAGAACGCTCGAAAACGCGCAGACAGACCGCCGCCCGGCCAGGGCGGGCAGCATGACCGCCTCCCGATCGGGCGGCGGTCTCGCGAGACCGCCGCAGGCGGCGGTTTCGTCACTGAAGGTCAAAAGGCCAAGGAAAGAGGAAAGAAAGGGAAAAACAAAGGGCGCGGGGGCAAAGCGAGGCATGCGGGATGTTAACGCATACCCGAGGTATCGAGGAGACTCAGATCATCAGGGGCACTTATTACACCGCTCCGCATACACCTTACAATTTTGCTTCTTCCTACTAGATGAAAAGACCAATTGCCTTGTCATATCTATTGGGCATGGAGTCTAGAACGATGGTCTAATACTTATTCCTCTCCGATTCATGAGACCAACTGTTTACACTCTCAATTTTCATAAGAAATATTGAAATGAAGGTTTCTAAGATTAGAAAATTATTTTGACCAGGGCCTCATCATCTCCTGAATGGACTGCATAAGAGCAACAAAAAACACCACAACTATATACAAAATTTGAAAAGTGTGAAAAGCACTTAGGATAAAAGCAACCTAAACTACAAAAGTAAGATAATGTGCATAAACACTTACAGAAAAGGAATTAAACTAATATGTATAAGGTGATCACCTTCCTTCTAATAAGACTTTGTTTAAGATAGATTCCATTTACTGGAATTTGTAATTCCTCGCCATCCAACATACACAATTGGAAATCATTGCTACTTTTACACCTTGTGACCATGTAGGGGCCACTCCAGATAGCATCAAACTTGGAATGCCTCCCTATTTTTTCCCGATCTGTATCCCATTTCAAAACCATGTCTCCTTCTTGTAAGGTATTTGTTTTTTCCTTCTTGTCAAAGCATCTCTTGATCGAGGCTTGATCCTTCTCTATTTCTTAGAGTGCATGTTCTTTGGTTTCTTCCAATTCTATCAGCTCCATGTACACGCATCCGTCGGTTCAAATTAAGACATATCTAGCTTCTTTAAGAGCTCTAATTATGGAAGCTCAAGGGATATGGGCAACACTACCTCTTTCCCATAGGCAAGTTTGAATGGAGAGATGCTTGTAGACCTCTTGAGTTTTATCCTATCAGCCCATAAGGCCAATTTGAGCTTTGAGTGCCGGTTCGTGATTTTCATCAAGAGTTCTTCGATGATCTTTACCAAGTTCTTGTTTGTGGACTCATCTCGGCCATTACCTTGAGGGTAATAGTTTCATGAAGTGCTCAATGAATTCTCATTCTTAACATCTCATCCTGTGATCATGGAACCTATGAATGCTAATGCATTGTTTGATATAATGGTGGTGACACTCCAAATCTTGCATTGTTCTTAGCTTCCTTGTGGCCTTAGCTTAAATTTGTATTGATGACTCCAATGAAGTCCAATCCACAAGGTGCATGAAAGGTTGGTCGATTGAAATTGGGTGTAATGGAAGTGCTGCTAGCTTTTCTTTGCCTTTGAAAAATGCACAATTCTTATACCTTAGGATCCAAGCATAGCAGTCACTAAACACTCGGGCCAATAATAACCCACCTTCATGATCTTGAGTTTTGTCACCCTTGGAGAAAAATTTCCTCAGCTACTTCAACATGGAATTCTTGTAACACTCTCTCAACTCCGATCTCTGTCTCAATGCATCTTAGCGAGAATGCCATTGATTTCTTTTTTGAACAAGACACCAACAATAAGAACATATGGGATGGGCTATAGTCTTAAATGTCTCTATTTTTATTTAATCATCTCATGAGGACACAGGCCTATTTGAAGGAAGTGAACCATGCCTTGAGTCCAAAAAGGAGTAGGTACATCATCATTTCCTTCCTCTTGATTATCCTGTAGAACAAAAATAACCTCCTTTTCATTGTTTGCTTCATGTTGTTGACTTGAAGCTAGTTGTTAACAAAACCCCTTCCCACGACCAGCTTAGTGACCTTGATCTCAATCTCATATTCTATGACACAAGTGATCCACCCTACACATTTTCATTCGGATCCTTGTTGAGAAGGAATTCTCAGTAACTCCCGCATAGGAGACCAACAATTGGATTTTATTATTTAAAACCAGATGCTTTAACTTCTTTAATCCTCGATTATTGCCGGAATTGATTTTTGATGAAGGATTATCTCACTTCATAGTCTTCTAGACCTTGACTAAAGAAATCAATTGGTTGTTTTGTACCTTCCTTTTACGTTGAAGTAAGATTATAGAAATTGTGTCACCGCCACCAAAGGCATACAAAGATGAAGTCTTTAGATAAATTTAGATTCACAATAGTTGGGGCTTGTGATATATCTTCTTTGATGTCCTCAAGTCTTTCCTTTCCTTTAGATGTCCAATTGAATGATAAGCTCTTCTTCAACATCAATGTTATTGGCTTAACAAGGGTGGAAAATTTTGGTACAACCCTGTTGACAAAATTGATTTTTCCAAGGAAGCTTTGAAGAGCTTTCTTGTGGATTGGCAATGGAAATGCTCTTATTGTTTCCACACTCTTTGGTTCAATTACCAATCCTTATTTTGATACAATATGGCCTAGAAGCCTTCCCTCATGGGCAAAGAATATGCATTTTTTAGGGTTCAATGATACCCTAAAAATTTTGCATATTCAAAACACCTGCCTTAGGTGGAAAAGGTGGTTTGCTACATTTTTTGAATAGACTGTAATGTCATCTAGATAGATCAGTACTATTTTTTTGATCACCCCTTTGAATGGCATATCCATTTCCCTTAGAAACCCAGGTTTGACATTGGACAATCCAAATGGAAATTTTCTATAGGCATAGGTGCCTCATTTGGTGGTGAAAGTTGTTTTGAACTGATCATCTTCTTTCACCATTATCTGGTTGTACCACTGAGTAGCCATCTAGGAGGAGAATATCTCGATCCGGACACCACTTGCAAGATCTGATCCACTTTGAAGGGAGTGCGTAGTGTAATTTGAGGGAATCTCTGTTCAAGTCTCAAAATCTACACACAACCTAATCTCTCCATTTTCTTCTAGAAAAGGACCGGGTTTGTAACCTGCTTGAGTGTTTGATGGGAAATATGATATTTTCCTCTATCGGTTGTTCATCTCTTTCTTCATAAGAGGCTTAATGTGTGGATTGAATGGTCTCTACTTTTGCTTGATGGGCTGAGCAATTGGATCTAGTTTGATTGTGTGTTGTTCTAACTTTGGATTGAACCCTCTTAGGTCTTCATATCTCCAAGAAAATACATCTGGAAATTCTTAGCAAAGTTGTATGAATTCATACATTTCTTACTTCGTGGCCACTTTGCCAATTTGAAGTTCTTTTCCTTCTCCAACTGGGATTGACTCTGAATCTTCTCCTTTGATCTATATGTTAGCCTTATCTTTTCTAAACTGATCATTAGGATTGAAGATAGACTCCAATGTCACTAAGCCTTTGGGAAGCTTGTTTGTATGCAACTGTAATATTTGATTCCCATATTGCTGCTCTAATCTTCTTTGATTTCTAGCTGAGAATTCAGCTTCTTCTTGCAAAACATTAATGATCTATCGATCATTCTCGAACACCTTCAAGCATGTGTTGTTATTTGGCACTACTGGCCTCACAACTATATGGATATGTGGTTGTTCTTTATCTCTTTTGATGCTTTCAACCACATCAAACATTTTTCCAATTGATGCAAGCCTATCAACATCTTCGTCCTCCTTCTTGGGTATGGACACAATGCTTTGAAGGCCTCAAAATGCTCCATGAAATCACATACCATAATCTTGTAGTTATTGAGCAAGTCATTCTTGACAGCATTAAGTCCACTAACTTGATTGGCAACCAGTTCACTGTCACCAAAAATTACAAGTTCTTGATTCCTAGCTTCCTTGCCCAATGGAGACCATGGACAAAAACTCAGCAGTGTTATTTGAGTAGGAAAACTATAATCTGAAGGATGAATAATATTTCATACCTTTAGGGGACACAATCATAGCTCCTTTTCTATTCCTTGATACATCAAAGAACAATTTCCATACCTCATTGTCTTCTTTATATTCTCGCTTAACTAGGTCAAGAAGAATATGATTCTCTTCATGTAGATAGTAGACACCTAACTCGATTCTTCCATATCCTTATAGGGGTTAAAATAATGTGTTTTATTGGCACACTCATTTAGATTCAAGTCGGGATACATCCCACCTTGGTATCTCCTTCACAAGTTCTTAGGAGGTCTTCTTGATCCAAAGTTGAGTAGTTGGCTTTGATTGGGATTGGCACATAAGATTCGATGTATGATAATCGAAATGGGCTCATATTTGATCATGGCCTTTTCCCCATACCTTTATATAAAGAGCACATGTGACCAATCAGTAGATAGATAGCCTCTAATTTTGGTAGTGAATTCCCTAGACAAATACAAACCAAAATGTCATGGTAAATCTATGATTGATACATTCTGCAAAACAATCACATTGGGAAGGCATGTAGAGTGAGGTTCGGATCCTTGATGATTCCAATAGTTTTTACTATTGTCCCATATAATTACTACCCCTTTAGAGATGACTTCATATCAAAGACCTAGCTGATCTGCTCTTTTCTTGGGAAATACGTAACTACTTGCCCCATAATCGATCATATAATTATGCACCAATTTGTCTCCTATAATAAATGAAACATAGAATGGAGGAGGTCGTGGGTTCTTACCTTGCTATTCTCAATGGTTTTCCCCATGTTGAGTTGTATTGGTAAGAAATTTCTCTTAGTTGTTAGGGGTGTGATTTGAGGTTGACCGGGTTTTGTATAGAAGTCTGCATAGATCCCTCTTCCTTGGAATGGCCAATGACTCCTATACTAAAATGTTCACACTTATCCTCCTCATTTGCTCAATGATATTGAATGAGCTATCCTTTTTCTTCCCCTTACCGAGGCACATTTTTCTTGCACATGGGTTACTACAACCGGTGCTTGAGTTGATTTGGAAGGTGACTTGGATTGGTTCTGCATGTTGGGAGTTATATTTGGAGCACCAAAACCTTGTGGAGTGATGGAAGGTTGAGGATTTCCTAGGTTCATTTTTTGGCCTTCTCTAATATTTTTCCTTTTGGACCATGTATTTGAAGCTACAATTTGAGAAGCGAACTAATTCATCCCATAGAAGTCCTCATATTTCCAGGTTGACAAACATAGTTTCACTTGGAGGTCCCTCTTGTTGAGCTCCTTGCTGCTGATCTCTTTCTTCACTAGGTTCGTATGACACCATTTGGTTTGTACCATCAAGGCCTGATTCAAGGGCACCATTAAAGCACATTGATTGGTTATGTGGTTGATTGCATGGGAAAGCGTATGATAGAAAAGTGACATGTGAGTACGAGAATCGGTAAGTGACCTTCCCCATACCCAACCTCCCGAGGTCATGTCAAGAAAGCCAAGTGGTTTAAAATATGGGTGACTTAGATGAAGTCATAGCTAGGATTATGGTCAGTTTTCTACTATAGAAAAGCTACAGGTGAGGATGAGAATTGACAAGAAATTTTCCTAAAGCTAACTATGGGAGGATCAGTGACTAAGATCTTGTAGTGTGATCTCCTAGTAACTGGAATGAAAAAGGGGAGATTTAGAGGCTATGAATGGGTAGCGTAAATTCCCTATGGTTTATCTTCCTAATTAGGATCTATGTATTAATCTAAAATGAAGTCTCTTAATTAACTTAGACTAAAAATAACAATTTATACTACTCCCGAAAGGGAAACTAATATAAACAAAATGTATGATTGAAACAATATAATTACAAACAATTATTCAAAATAATTTTATAAATAAACTAAACAAGTGAGATAACCCAAAGGTGTGTTATTCACCGTGTAAATGTGTAAATCAAGATGAAAGACAACTAATTAACTTAATTGAAAACCTTCAATCTTACCTCGAAGTGACGAACAAATCATAGCTTCTTAGAAACTATCATCCCCCTCAACTTCCCTAGAAATATTGAAAGCAAGATTAACTACTCTATTTGATAATCAATTTGATGATTTAAAACTGGAGATTACCGAGCGAGAGGAAAATCCAATTGTGTTGTATCTTGTTCCCTCAATGGGATCTCTTCATTCTTGCATGTTCACATGACAAATGAAAGGGTAGGAGTATAGCGAGAATTGGTAAGATAAGGCAATGGGATGATAGTTGCTTTGAAGGAAAAATGGCATGAAGCACAAGTAGGAGAGGGATGGCACAAGTGAGTTGGCTTGGCCTATGTGATTCCTAGCAAGTTTGTTGCAGTAATGATGAAACAAAATGATAAACAATAGGTACTTGAACAATGGGCAATAACAGCTTCAGAGAAATACAACGAAGTACAAGTAGGAGAGGGATTGCATAAGAGAACAAAGCTTGGCCTATGCGATTCCTAGTAGGATCATTGTCAGTGTACAATGATGTATAACTAAATATTAAGAATTCTAGTCCATGCTAAAGATAAAATGATTCATAAATAAAATCTAGGACTGAGTATTGAAGACTGAAGCTCAAGAATGAAGACTCTAAACAAAAGAACCAAGACCATTTTCTTGTAAACAAGCTACATATTTATAGCATTTACAATCACCAGAAGGCAAGTTCAAATTGAACTCTCTCACCATTAAACAAAGAGAAATCACTATTTACCAGGTGGCCAAAACATAAATGCAAGCTTTAGTGGTTGAGAAATGTGGATGCAAATTGAATTTTTATGTTTGACAAAATCGTCGGAACGTTCTAGAAAACATGGACAGGACCGCTGCCCTGTCCTGGGTGACGGTTATAGGACCGCCACCTGGTAGGGTGATGGTTATAGGACCGTCACCCTATCTCGGTGATGGTTACAGGACCACCACCACGACAGGAGGTAGTCATGTAGCTAATGACAAAAATGCAAGGAAAAAGAGAGAAATGGTTAGGAAAAAACATGTAGAGGTTAGATAAGGCTTTTTTGGGATGCAAATGTATAGTCAACAAGCTTTACGGATTCCGAACACCTTGTGAAGAGATTTGAATCATCGTCGGTGTTTTCGGTAACCTCTTTCTGATAGTACAATACATATAATTTTGGGTATGTACATATTGCCCCCTTGGAGAAGTGTTTTAGCCATGAAGATGCATAAAACGGTGGGTTCGAGTATGGCGGTCCCGAAATGGGGAGTTAGAAGCTATACCGACACACTGTGTGTCACAATATTTCCATCCAAATTCGCTATTTGTAAAATGAAAATGGGACTCAAGTGTAGATAAATAAAATAAATCAAAAATAAATACTAAAGTAGAATGAAATGAGGACTCACCATTTGTGTGGGGATAAGAACTTACCTCCACTTTGTTGCTCTAACTCTACGTAAAAACACTCAAAACAAGATTAGAATACTAGATATATATATAACGAGCTCATTTTACTATTTATTTACGCGTATCGATTTGGTATTTTTGAGCATTCGGTCCATGGTGATCACTCTTTTTACTTTTTTAGTATGATTGAATTGGAATGGGCTTGGGAATGATATTTTGCGTTAGGCTTAGCTTTTTGTTTGTTTTGAATGCTTTTGAGAAGAACTCCTAAGAAATTCTTAACTAGAGCAGTCATAATGGGCCTCAAAAGGGTGGATAGGCAGAGTTCCTTTATTTCTTAGTCTCCATTTTGTGAGGCAAGTATGATGTTTTGGTATTTTGTGCTTATTGCAAGTGTTTTGACCACACCTAGTGTGTGATGACATCATAAAAAGCTATGACACACCGTGATATGTACATATATCTCTTTTTGGTTTAGTTATTCATTGTATAGAGTTGGCTTATATTGATGATTTGATTCATGTGTGTACTCTTAGATGTTTAGAATTTTTTATTTTCATATGCTTTTTAGAATGTATGTAATGGATGACAGGTGATAACAAATGTTGAACGAATGTTTCTCCTTTTGTTTGTTTTTGTAATTCTGATATGTGATGATGCAAACATACTTTGTCATATTGAATTGTTGGCTTCTTTGGGCAATATTCGTTGCTTCTTCTTGTTTTGGTAAAACGTGATGAATATATAGTGATAATGAGATGAACTTGCCCCATTCCTAACTCCACGCAACTAGTAAGATGTGAGGGCTCAACACCAAGAGTTGGGAAGGGAAAAATTATATGAGTTTGGCTGAATGTGAATGATGAAAGAAAGATAAGGTATTGAAGGAAGTCAAATTCAGACTTTCATACTTACTCTTACTCAAAAATACTACATAGTTTAGAATGCATTCTATTTTCTATTTTATCTAGACTTAGATCCATGGATGGCAACTTGGTTGACAAAATCTAGTTTTAAGGATTTGATCTCTTTGGAATTATGATTTTTAACTTCACTTAATGCTTTTATTTAAGATATTAATATTCACTAATTTGTGTGAATAGACCCCTACGCCCGCCCCATGATACTAGTAAGAAGCATGGGCTCATCACTGAAGGTAGGACATAGGCGAGTAAGGACACTTCTTTCCTTTCTCAACCTCGTATCACTAGATAGAAAAGTGACATGCGAGGATGAGAATCAACAAGTGACCTTCCCTGTACCCAACCTCTTGAGCTCGTGTCAAGACAAATGTGGTTTAAAATACCGGTGACTTAGATGAAGTCACAGCAGGGATTATGGTCAATTTTGTACGATAGAAAAGCTACATGCGAGGATGTGAATTGGTAAGAAAATTTCCTAAAGCTAACTATGGGAGGATCAGTGACTAAGATCTGGTAGTGTGAGCTCCCTATAACTAGAATGACAAAGGGGAGATTTAGAGGCTATGAACGGGTAGTGTAAATTCCCTATGGTTTATCTTCCTAATTAGGATCTAAGTATTAATCTAAAATGAATTCTCTGAATTAACTTAAACTAAAAATAAAAATTTATACTACTTTTGAAAGGGAAACTAATATAAAAAAATGTACAATTGAAACATTATAAATACAAACAATTATTTAAAATACTTTTAAAAAATAAACAAGTGAAATAGCCCAAGTGTGGTTTATTCACTGTGCAAATGTGTGAATCTAGATGAAAGAAAACTAATTAACTTAATTCAAAACCTTCAATCTTACCTCGGGAGGAAGAAATCATAGTTTCTTAGAAAATATCATTCCCCACAAGTTCCCTGGCAATATTGAAATCAAGCTTAATTGAAATAAAATGATTCACTACTCTATTTGATAATAAATTTGATGATTTAAAACTGGAGTTTATTGAACAGAGGCAAATCCAATTTTGTTGTAGCTTGTTCCCTCAATGTGATCTCTTCGTTCTTTGGTGTTCACGTGAATCCAGAAAGAGTAGGAGTATAACAACATCGGTAAGAGAAGGCACTGGGATGATAGTTGCTTTGAAGGAAAAATGGCATGAAGCACAAGTAGGAGAGGGATGGTGCAAGTGAACTAGCTTGGCCTATGTGATTCCTAGCAGGTTGTTGCAGCAATGATGAAACAAAATGATAAACAATAGGTACTCAAATAATGGGCAATAACAGCTTTAGAGAAATACAATGAAGTACAAGTAGGAGAGGGATGGCGCAAGAGAACAGAGCTTGGCCTATGCGATTCCTAGTAGGATCGTTGTTGGTGTACAATGAGGCATAACTAAATATTTAGAATTCTAGTCCATGTTAAAGATAAAATGATTCATAAACAAAATCTAGGACTGAGTATTGAAGACTAAAGCTCAAGAATGAAGACTCTAGACCAAAGAACCAAGACCATTTGCTTGTAAACAAGTTGCATATTTATAGCATTTGCAATCACCAGAAGGTAATTTCAAATTCAATTGTATCACAATTAAACAAATAGAAATTACTATTTACTAGGAGGCCAAAATATAAATGCAAGCTTTAGTGGTTGAGAAATGTGGATGTAAATTGAATTCTTATGTTTGAAAAAATTTGAACGTTACGGAAAACACGCACAGGACCGCTGCCTGCGCAGGTGTTAGTTCTTGGACCACCGCCTTATCACGGGTGACGGTTACAGGACTTCCACCTTGGCCTCAGGTGATGGTTACATGACCGCCGCCCTAGCGGTGACATTACATGACCACCGCCTGGCTGATGGTTACAGGGACCATCATCCCGGCTCAGGTGATGGTTCTGACCACCACCCTGGTAAGGAGATGGTCCTGTAACTAATGAAAAAAATGCAAGGAAAAAGAGAGAAAAGGTTAGGACAAAACATGTAGAGGTTGGACAAGGATTTTTGGGATGCAAATGTATACTCAGTGAGATTTCTAGATTCCGAACACCTTGCGAAGAGATCTAAATCATCATTGGGGTTTTCCATAATCTCTTTCTAATAGTATAGTACATACAATTTTGGGTACATACAGAAACGAAAATCATATTCATGTGCCCTATTATTTTGTGCTAGATACAATGCCCTTGATATTAAAGTTGTGTTTGGATCATATGCCCTAAAGGTCTAGCGACTTGAGGTCATCGTTAGTTTTGGCTCTTATTTACAGGTTGAGATGGTGGTCTATTTTACGATACTTTGGGTTCTAACCTGATATTTAGCCTGAGATTGATATGGCGTAGAACTCGAGCTTGCTGCCTTTTGATGGTTACTAACTCATTACCGAGGTTCTAAAACTATTACATAACTTTCGGAGCTATTTTGAAGTGTTAGATGATGAGGTGGAGGCTTCAATCGAGCTTTGACTCCCGAGAGTAGGAACAAAGGATAATGTGGGTGTTTGGATGGTACCTGGGTTTCCTAACTCGTGGTACAGAGGAATGGATGGCCTATGATTGAGTTTTCTAGCCTGAATCAAATGATTCTCTACCTCTATGGAAAGGCTATAGGTTGCAGGTAAGGTTAGGCCCCCTATAGACTCAATCATCAAAGAGATATCATAATTTAAAGCCCTAAGAAAGTATAAGAAGGCACCTTCATTAGTGGGCTTTACTTGTTGGAATCCTTTCCTAGCTCTCGCTAAAATCGAGGTTGAAGTCCATCACCTACTCATCCAGAGATATCTTGATTGTTGTTAGTTTCTCCAACAAAGATAAGTTATCACCTTTTTCTCCAAACTGGTTATGAAGAGTTGTGCACAACTAGTTCTAATTTTGGATAGAGCCTGCTTCAAGGCTCTTGAACCATTGTGAAGCTTTACCTTTGAGTGAAGAGGTGAGAAACTTGACTGCAATGTCCATCTCATGGATTTCATGGATTATACAGACATTTGCAATATCTTAGACATGATCACCAGGAGAATTCTGGTTTTCACTAGTGAAATATGGGATGCTCTTTAATATTACTATCGGGACTAAATTTTTGCATTCAAAGTGAGTGGGCTGCTACCGGTGAAATTGACATAAGGATTTGGCTGAGCCATCCTAATCGCCGTAAGCACCCCTCTTTATTGAAAGAATGGCCTACTGGGAGGAGGTGTCGATAAGGCTCTGTTTGGTTGGGATAGAGACTTCTGGGCTCTTCTTCCTCCCTCCCTCTTTCTCGGGAATAGGTCTAGATAGACAAATAATAACTCCTCTCTAGTTTTGACCTTGCTTGTATCCTTCTCATGAACTTTCTTGGACTACCTAAACCTATGGATTTATTTCTTTTGGAGTTTCCAGCGTACAATTTTAAGACTTCTTAGAAGTTAGAATCACAACAAGTGCACATCAATCTTACTATAATAATATGGAGACTTCTCTGTCCCACTAGGCATTCCAAAAATATTAGTGCAAAATCACAACACCCCCAGATGAGTTCTATAGATCTACTTTTCTAAGGAAGATTCATTTGGTGAGTTTTACATAACATTGAACTTTCCCCAAGGTGTGGGACCTTGCAAAATGGAAAATCTCTCCTGATTAAAGGTTGGTTCTTATTCCTCTGTTTAGGTGCATACGTGAGAACTTGTAGAGGATCTATATCTCATGTACCTAATATAAAATTTTCCAAGGAGACATGGATAGAAAGGGATATAAGAAATAAGAAATAACTAAACTACAAGGTGATGCACCTAAGGAATGATGAACACTAGTTTTGTTGATAGACACAAACCAACAAAATACATATAATAATAAAGCACAGATAACCAGATTTATAACAAAAGACCAAATGTGAGGAAAAGGGGATAGAAACGATCTAGAATTGATCAAAAATGTATTTTATTGCTCTGTGAGATTGATACAATGCATTACAAAATAGCCAAGAGGCAAGAAACATACTGCAATTTTAATGAAAGGCCTAAACTCCATGAATTCCTTTGCTTGAAGGAAAGGGGATCCTACAAAACAAAAGAATGTCTAACCCTTTACAAAAATTCCCGAGCCCTATTTATGGCCTTGATACAAATGGGGAAAAAGAGAGAAGAGGGAAAAACAACTCCAAGCTCAACCACCACTATTTAATGTCTCCCAATAAATTTGTTCCAAATTTTTCTTGATAACATCAAATCCTTATTCAACACGTCGAAGGAGGAAGAGAGAGTGGAGCAGATTGAATCGATCTAGTTGTTGAGAAAAGAAGATCTTGCATTAAATACCTGAAGACATTTTCTCCAATTTTCACATACCAGGGCTTGAAAAAATGATTTTTATCTTTCCATGCCATAGAGGACATCGAGCCGCTTCCAATGGTGTAAGATTTACAATATTTCAATCCACCGAGTCGAAAGATATGCCCATTCAAACTTTGTATTGGGTCCATACATATAGGCGGGAAAAACAGTTTCAAAAATGGGACTCCTTTTTAATATGGGGCACAAGGGAGCCGATTAGGAAAAATCAGGTTTACGGGTCCGTGATTTTTTTTTCCCCTTTTCCACAAAATGCAAAACTCGAAAAACCCCACACCCAGGCGCTCTGCTTAGACACATGGTAACCTTTGGTTGGGCGACGAGATGCACTTCAATTTTATCTCTCGTGCCTTTTTAACAAAAGGAAAATTTTCACCTTTTCCTCCGACTCCCGCTTTGACCTTATCTCGGGCTCAAATGTTGACATTTTCCTTTGGGCGGAGTTACGACCCATTTTGCAAATTTTACACCTTTGGAATAACAAGGGGCGAGAAATCCAACTTTCCCTTGATGGCCAACTTTAGCGCTACTAGTTTAGGATTTCCACGTGGCATTTCCTTTGCCACCGCCTAATTTCTATGTTTTTGGCTAAGTCTTTTACTTAGCGGGGTCATATCTCTTGACTTGGGACACACGGTAGTCTGGCACTCATTTGGAAACCCTCTCTCTATTCAATCCTTGAATTAGTGCCATTTAGACACTTGGCAACCTCTGTCGACCTACCCCATGTATTGACTATTTAACCGACTCTGCCCCTTTTTTAGACTAGACACGTGGAGGCACCGCACTCACTTGAAATTCAAATTCAAAATTTTCGTTTGAGGGAGCGTCGAGTTGACACTTGGCAGCCTCCACGGAGTTTGTGGAATTTTTAATAGTCCCTTAACTTTTCAGACTTTGGGCCATGTGGCGAGCTTGCGCTCATTTAGGTCTCTGCCTTTGGACTAACTCTTGGAGATGCACCACACTGACACTTGGCACCTTCTTTATTACTTGAAGCCTTTTCAATGGCCCCAAAATTTTGGGCCTCTGGATTCATGGGATCATGGAACTCATTTGGGCTTCCCTTTACTGGATTAAACTTTGGAGAAGCGCCAAGTAGACACATGGTTCTCGTCTGCTGCCTCCTCCATACTTAGTCGATTTCTTGACTCTTTTATGAACTTTTTCAAGTCCGAAGAGTTCCAATCTTCACCATTTTTTCACTTTCTTGCTCTTGGTTCCTCGGCGGAATTGCCCTCTCTATTCTAACCATGTTATTCCATTGTTGAGTCCTTCGCAACTTATTTACAAGATCTAAATGAGTTTTCTCGGTTCTTTCTATATGGGGTCTTGGTTGATCCAATATTGGCCGAAGGGGTTAAATATGGATAAAAGACACTTTATGGTAATGAGTGTAGGACACCTTTGAGTTGGTATAAACTTTAGGACATAGTATCTATTGGCCCAACTTCTTTATAGGACATGGAGCAATAGGTTGTTTTGGTTCGATAGAGGTTGCGGGAGGAACAAGACAAAAAGAAGAAGTACATAGATCAAAGGAGATTTCACCATAGTTATGAGGTGGGCACGAGGGTGTATCTTGCTGTAAAATCTCATAAGATTCCTATCATTATGGAAAATACTATAAGTTGTCTCCTAGATTCATGGGTCCATTTGAGATCTTGGAGTGGATCGGTCCCTTAGCTTACCGTCTAGCCTTGTAACCCAACTTGTCTCATGTGCATGATGTTTTTCACATATATTTTCTTAGGATATATACTTCAGATCCATCTCATGTATTTTATTGGACTACATTGCAGGTGCGGGAGAAAGGGCGATGATGGTGGATCCCATGTGTATTTTAAAGGGTTGGTCCTTGGGCCTTTTAGGTCAATAGATTGATGAAGTGTGAGTCAAGTGGGACAGGTATGATGAGACTTATGCTACATGGGAGGATGCTACGTTGCTATGAGTCTAGGTTCTACACCTATTTCAATGACTTCTAGGAGGAATTCGATTCTAAGGGGAGGGGGATGTAGTGCCCACTCCTCTTCCGCATTGTTTACATTTTTATTTTGATTACTATTGATGATAGATATGGATGTTATTGTATGATTTTGGTTTATCAAGATGTTAGATGATAGATATATTATGATTATTGATGGATTGTGATTCATAGTATGATTTTGTGGATTCTTAGATACATAGAGAGACATTTTATAGTGATGATGATGATGTGTTGTTGGCATATATATTACTGACATTCAAAATTCTCATCATGTTGAGTAGGATTTAGCATTTGAACTAATCTTGTGATCTTGTTGATATTGATAAAAAGATAGAATTGAGATGTTAAAATTTTAGACAAATGATGGCATTGTCTAGTTGAGATGATGATTTACCTATATGAGGATGTGTATTGATTGATATGTGTGCATTTTATCTTTGATGTGTTTGATGCGGCCGTGAGGCCGAAGGAGGTATGGTGTGATTTTAAAGGTAATTAAATCAAAACAATCAAAAGGGGGATTGGATACCAATCACAGCCAAACACTAGATCGATACAACGAAGGTAACCATGGAAACTTGTGTAATTTTGTTGTTGTTTTGTTTTAATTTGTTCGGGAGTACCCATGGGGAATATAACCCACAATTATTACCATTGGTTATGTGTGTAATTTTTTTCCCTTGTTTTTGATTTATTTTAGAGTATGTGATTTATTTTTGATGTAATTTATTTAATCATTTTTATTAATATCATTTTATTAAGTAATTAAATAATGTTGTTAAGCCTTATGAAGATGTAACAAAATAGGTCATTTATTAGAGTTGTTGGTCTTTTGGACAATGTGATTTTGATTGTGTAAGTGAATTTGAGTGTTATACACTCTACCTTACCTTAGAAATTCGGATTTGGGAATAGGGGTCATTTTATGAGGGCTTATGGGACAAGATAAACTTGTCCCAAACCTCTTAATTTCATATACCAACCCTACCAATGGATTGGGGGTCAAAAATAGACCCCATTATGTGTTTCGTAAGATAAAACCTGACTTTTTGCACTTTTCCTACATGAGTTGTAAAGATTTTCCTTAGGGGTGTGGGTTTGGATTGTGTGTGTAAGAGGATTTTCATTCCTCTCAACTACCAATTTATTGTGCATTAGGGTTGATGTTTGACTTGTGATGTGGAGTTGAGGATAAGTGATGTGGTATCCTACAATGAGCCACCTCGAGACTCCCTTTCCTTTTTCTATATATGCAAATTTAATTTCTTCTTTGGGGTTACTTTACTTCATTTGTGCTCTTCTATTTTTGGAGTTGGATATTTTTGGAGTTCTTTTTCAATTTTTGAGCTTGTTATAGGTGGATTGAGCTTGAAGGAGCTTGGTGTGTGACTCTCTGATCAAGCACTAACATGGAAAGGTAGGAGCTACACCCTTGTTTTAATTGTTTTCTCTTATATGTGTATATTTGTATGTTATTGAATGTTTTGGTATGCTTGTTGGGTTCTTCAAGACAATGCTTAAGTATGGTGTAGGAGAAGTATATGTGGATCATTTATGTAGGGATGCATAAGAGCTTTTTTTTTTTTTTTTTTGGGAGGGAGTTGGGTTGAGTGCCCCACCTTTGAAAAGAAAATACTTGCATTTCTTACTTGGTTCTTTCGAGGAAGAAATAACACATTGTAGGGAGGCATAAGAGAATGTGAGGTGCATAAGAGGATCTTAAAGGAGGAATAACAGTTGCATAGGGGTTTCAGATGTATATTGGACTATTTAAGGTGGGAACCTAATTCTATTGGGAGGCATCGTGATATCCCCATAGGTCCTTGCTCCATTGGCTTTGCATTTTAAAGCCTTGTATATTTTGTTAGTTTCCTTCTTGTGATTGCATCTTGTGTTGAATGTGTTATGAAATGGTTGTGAAAATTGTTTTGTGATTTGGAAGCATTGTGTAGTTTCCATGAGTTGGATCCATATTTTATTACATTTTGGTTGGGGCTTGAGGAAAATGAGGAGGATATATTCTTCTCCTCCATGGATTATTTGTTGGATGGAGAGTGTTGCCTCTCTCCATTTTTTTGTTGTGATCAAGTGAAGAAATGGTGGAGCTCTTGTTGAATAATTGGAATTTGGATCTTTTGTGAAGTCAAAAGAAATCCTTCTTTGTGAGAAAATCTTTCATGTAATCCCTCCATAGGTGGAGGACTAGTAATATTGTATTTAAAAGAAGAGTTACAATACATTTTTGTGTATCAAGTTGAAATGTGTGGTGGAAAGGAAACATCTTTGCATGTTAAGGAAATGAGCTATGCTCAAAGGAAAGAAAATAATTATTATTTATTAAAATTGTATCATTGTAAGAATCAAGGAGGAACATAGAAGTTGTAAACATTGATGATGTATCTTTAGCAAATCTTAAAGGTATAATAATTGTTATGTTTGCCTTGAGTAAATGGTGATAGTAGTAATGAAAGGATGTGTTAGATTATAATGTGTTATTTTGTTGGAAAAATTTCAATTTTTGTGGAAAGGAAAACAATGATATGTAGAAATAGATTAAGTTTCATATATTCCTCTGAGTGGAAAATGATTTTGTGGGAAAAGTAATGTTATAGTGTTTTTTTGTTACTATTCAAATAGAAAAATTTCAAATTTAGTAATTTTAGGCATGGAAAGAATATATGGTTAAACCCTTAAACTTAAAAATTTAGGCACATAAATTAAACTAAGGATAAACTATAAGACACTCTAGTAAAACTTTTTTTTGGAAAAATTACGGAATTGATGGTTCTATTTTCAAACAATAGGACCACCACCCTATCTGATTAGAGGTCTCTGAACCCTCTCAAGAAAGGTGGAATTTTGTAAATTGTCACCCAAGTAAGGTGGCAGTCCCAAAAGCACCAACCTACTTACTTTTGGAGGCATTTTCATCACTTGATGGCGAGAAAAAGTAAAAAAAAAATCACTCTTGGGAAATTTAAAACTTGTTCTATAAAAAATTTAAGCTTGTAAATTTGTAGATGAAACCACTAGTAAGCCAAAAGGCATAAACTCATTATTCTAAACTGTAAATATTTAAATGTGTATTTAAAGGCATTCAATATCATGGGTAAAAAATGAAGTAGGGTTTTTTCCCAAGAACGCAAAAAAATGGAATTTTCTTTATAACAAATTCAAATTTGGAGTGGAAACCTTTACACTATTCAAATTAAATACATTACAATAATAAATCCACAACCTAAGCTAAACTAAGCTTCATTTTCTTAATTCCTTCATGGTTTCTTCCCTCCTAGATTTCATGGCTTCCAGGTCCTCCAACCTACAAAATTAAAGAATGAAAAGAGACCAAATGAGGAGGTTTCAGAAAAGAAAAAGGATTAATAATATTTCATAAGGATTTTTAGGGTTAGTATGTAACCTTAAGATCTAGGGTCCATAATTGATTTGATTCAAGGGTTGAGAATCAACCCTACAATTATTAGGTAAGAATAAATACTATGGGTTTTTAGATAATTTAAAGGTATGTGTAAATGGGTGAATAGGGCCATTTAATAATCTTGTGTGTTAATTTAATTATTTAGTTCCTAGTATGTCTTAGCAATTATTTAAATGGACTTTAAGGAAAATGATTTAAGAGAACTAAGATAACTATGGATAAGAGTTGATTAAATGTGAGATGAAAGTTAATTCCTAAGGGGGAAACTATTTAACCTAGTGCAAGGAATTATTAAACACTTATCTAGTGATGATAATTAAATTGAGTTTAGAAATAGATTAAGAATATTTAATTAATAGTATATACTGGATCTATCCTATGAAATGTAAAATTTCTGGTAGGAATTAATTAAACGTATATTAGGGTTTGACACCCTTGGAACTTGTTTTAAGAAAAAAAAATTACCGTAACTTTCTAGATAATTATTTAAGGATTAATGTGGTTTTTGGAACACAAATTTAGTGGGCGTTATAAATATTATAAGTCATAACCATTGGCTGACCATACTATGTCAATAAACCACAAACAAAACATGTTTCCTTTAGGGATGATACTTCCTAAAATTATAGGGAACTTATGACATCAAGTTTCCTTCCAGTGATAGAAATGTCACCCTCACAAATGTATTGTATCCCCCATGACAGAAAAATAATTATCTCATTAAACTATAAATTTAAACACAATCTTAAAGATGAGATTAATTTATTTGATTGAGTTTCATGGAGATTGAAAAAGCTAAAAAACTAAGGTGTGTTTCATATTTCATTTGTTACAAATATATAGGTGAATTATTTCCTAAGATCTCAAAAATAATTCACTAATAATACATGATATTTTCTAACAATTCATTTAATATGGAAGCTTCAAATATAGTTTTTTTAATAAAAATTTCACTTATAAAATACTATTTGACACATAAGTCACATATGACTATATTAAATATGATCACTATTTCAAGGAAATTTTTTGTAAACTCGCGAATATTAGGGGTTCTAGAAATTGGAAATAGCTAATATTTAGTAGTTATTTTCCACCTAGTTAGCCAAAAAAATGGCCAACGGGTCATTTGTATGGGTCGGTTCACCTATTATTTACACTTAAACATTAACTTATTAATGTATTTAACCAAAATTTTGAATCAAACTGCTCTCATATTCACCGAGCTATATTACTATACATATCACGGAGAATAATACATATCCATCGATCTTGAAAGATATCAACAAAAATAAATCGTCTCTTTTTTCCATGACATAGGTTACCATACAACCTATTTTATAATATGCGACTATTGTATTTCTTGGATACTTCTATCATGTAACCTCTTCCATCCCGCATTTCCATCCAACCTCTACCATCTAACCTCTTATGTCCAACCTCGGTCTGTCCACCCTCTTCAATTCAACCTCAATTGGTCTAATCTCTACCACCCAACCTCAATTTTTCCACCCTCTACCATAAAACATGTAGGCTATTATTCCATCTAACCTCTTCCATCAAACCTCAATCTATCCAAACTCTCTCACCCTTGTGCATAAAAGTTTCATCCATACAAATCCAATATGTCTTATCCCTATTATTCCAACCCTTAGATTTTCCTACCCTTGATCATCAAACCCCTAGCTTGTATGACCCTTGTTTGTTAGCCTCTTTCCCATCATGCACCTTCTCTGTGACTCTTTATTGTGTAACCCTCTACCATGCCGGTATGTAGTGTTGACCCTTATAGCCGTCACATCATAGTCAATATCAATGACATATAAATGGATTCTTCAAAATATGTTAATTAGGTTACTACTAGTTCATAAAAGAGTAATAAGATATTATTTCACTATTTTTGAAACTCGTAAAAATGAAATTTGTGTCGGTATTCTGCAAAAAATATAGGTAAGTAATATATACTAATTTACAGAACTTTATTATTATATTTTCCATAATGTATGTTGCTTTTTCTCATCTTTATTAAATTGATATCTTAGTCTTTGTAATATTGTTTATTTAGTTATATTGATCATATAAATAATTGACACTATATTTCTCTAACAAGTTTTTATATAGAAATTTCTCGAACACATTCATAAACTTATATTATTTGTTATGATCTTATTGACGAATTTTTTTTTCCCTTAATGATTTCAAACTAGAAGAAGAATCATCAAATTCTCATCCAACACCAACCTTAGAGGAAGATTATACTCCAATGTTTGTTTCATGAAAAATGAGAAATGAGGATCAAGATATTCCCGATGAAAACATAATTAAAGAAAACCTAGAGGCACAAGTTGAAGTTGAAGAAAGTAATAAAAATATGCCGAAGAAAGATTACAAATTAGAGAATTGGAAGTTGTTTAAGGCTCAACTGGGAAGCCTAATATCCTTTTATTGAACCGGTGGAGTCAAAAATGGTAACAATATTCAAACTCAATGTCGATTGAAAATATTTAGTTTGAAACAAGGAAAATATCATACAAAGAAAATTAAATTATACACCATTTAAAAACAATGTGGTAAAATATATATTTCAAAAAATCAAAAGGATGGGTACATATTAAAATATCTTAAATGGAAAAATTCAAAAGACTCAAGCAGATATAAAGTACCCAAAAGAGTGTGAAAAAGAAAAAGAAATGTTTAAAAATTCTGAATGAAAAAGGTGAGACAATTGCAACAAAATTAGGAAAAGCTATGCGGATGAAATGGTTTCTAGAAGTATTCAGTTTGCTATGGTATTCCATATATCAAAAAAGGGAAGACCCATTTCAAATTTCTTGTATAATAAAATTTTGAATCATGTTATTGTCTTCTAGAACGTTCCAAAATCACATTGGTCACATAGAAGTGGTTAGTAAAATGTGAAATGTCTTGCTCTCGGTTTAACATGAGGATTTGAAAATGGCTATCAAAAATGTAAATTTTATTTCACTTTCTATTGATGAGGTCATAATGGTGGATAATACTTGATGGGTTTGTATTCATGTATATACTTTTGCAAATGAAGTGAAAAATCCCAATGTCTTAGATATTTATAAAATGAGAAAAAATTTCAATCCGAAAAAATTTACAAATTAGTTGTGTCAATTTTGAAGGATATAGTAAGTATGGATTATTTTCTGATTTCCACGAAGTTAGTTTGTGTTAGAAATTATGGTGCATTGTAATGTAGGGGGCAAAAATTGTTTATTTGTTAGACTACAAGCAATCATTACAACTTATATGAATGTAATTCATTGCATGGATCATAGAATGAATATGACATGTAAAATTGTGAATTCTCTCAAAAGTGTTGTTTGAGTGGAGGAGATCATTTTTGACATGCCCGCATATTATTCCAAAGTAGTCAAAAATTTTATTTTAGAAATTCAAAAATTTGTAGTGATGTAGATACTATATGGATTTCCACGAATGATTCTTCTTGTAGAATATTTGATGAATATCCTTCATGGACAAGTTTTTTTTATCAATACCTTAGGGAAGTAGATAAAGCTAAATATTTGTTGTACTATCTCGAAATATATTAAAACCTTTCTTATATAATGTGGTATTTTTCCAATGTTGAGTGAGCTTGATTGTTTATGAATCATGTGCAAGAGAATTCCATCTACATAAATGACTTAATATGAGTGAGAAAACATGTATGCATGAGTGTATAATAGCTCGTGGAAAAGAGATACCATTTCACACTTTTTGAGAACAACACATTTTGATGGATCGAGTTGGAAGAAGTAAGAGTGACACACAATTTATATGAAAGAGTTTAATGTGAAATATAAAAGAAATTGAAAAATAGTTTTTCAATATTTATCTACAGAGATCTGTGAATGATTAAAAAGATAAATTACTTAAAGCAATGGGAGTTATCAATCCTCTATTTTGGATTACAGGTCTAGAGGCATTACTAAAATGTCCATAAGCAATATATTTATAAAATACATGAAATTTCTAATGGAACATTTTTTTAAGAAGGAAGAGATAAACGATGTTGTTTTTGGAGTTATTTTTCAGCATAAGTTCTTGAGTTCTTAGCCATAAATTTTTCCCATGACTATCTTTGGAGAAATTGTAATTTAACGAAAATCCAAGATAGAATGTTTCCATTAGAAGACATTGGAAGATGATTTATTATAGAAATATTTAACAAAATAATTTTATTGAGTAGTTTCGATTATATAAACGTGTCAAATTATGATCCTGGGTGTGTTGAAGATGAGACGGTATCTACTACATTATCCTTCATAAAATTAAAATTTTGAAACAAATTTTATATAAATTAAGAAAGTTATCGGATCTTGTATGTATCGAGTTATTAAGGAATATAATTACGAAGAATGGGTAGCGATAACACTGTTTTAATTTTCATAGTACTAATTTCTTGTCTACATTATTGACACTATTGAAAAAATGATTCGATATATTTATATATTTCATATCGATTAATTATCAATTGGTCTTAATAGACTTTATTTTGTTTTGCTTGTAACAAAGTCAATTTTTATATATTTATTTTTATTATTTTAATAAGGATAGTTATTTATTTAGAACCATCTTTGTGTCCTGCATGAAACATATATCCTTTATATACTCTAACGAACACACACAAAACATTAAAACCATGCATTACATCTTCTAACAATAACATAAAAAACATTCACAAGAAAGAAAAAATCCAATAACAAGTTTGCATATTAAATTATTCAAACCTTTCAAAAATTTGAAAAAATAGTAAATATAGTTCCAATTCAAAATGAAACGTGTATTCATTCTAACAAGAGTTGGATTACTTTATAAACAAATACATTTTTCATAAAGCATTGTCATATAATATAATTACAAAGTTATGGGTTATCAATTTCTTCTCAAAGCTTCCGTGAAATTTGTGTCATATAAGAATACATTACAAAGGAATCATCTTCTCTGCCTATGATCCGAATCATAGTTGTCCTTACATCTACCACACGAATAAAAAAGTAGAAAATTGGCTTTCTAATATCTTTTAATTGCTACGTCAATGTCGAATTGTGACAACATACCCAGTCACATGCTTAAACTATTTTTTTTGTGGATTTTGTGTTGCAGTGTAGCTTGAATTTAATATTATAAAAGAGTCGAGTTTGGTCGGTTTATATAATTATTTCTACTAAAAATCCCGATACCTACAAATCATGCACTATGCAATTGATATTTTGAAGAATATTGTGCTCCTCTCTCACAAAATCTCCTGATGACGATAGTGATGGATCAACATATATATTTTATTTTAATAAGATATCCGGATCCACTTATGATCCTTGATTATCTTTCTTAATTGATGATTTTGTTTATTTAATAATAAAGTTTTTTTCCTTCAACTATATAAGTGCATTCAATATTTTGTGGGCATTCTTCATATGTGAATCAAATATAATTGCTTCTTTCATTAAATTTTCATATTCTTCCTACAAATCAAAAATATAGTAGATAAGTTCTAAAATTTTTATTGCAATGCTTATAGTTTCACAAATTTTCATGTGTAAAAAATGACCCACCACACATTTCAATTTTTATGCATTTGCAATTAAAAATTTAGTTTTTCTCTATCCTATTTGATGTAATACGTCTGTATTTAGCATTAAATTTTTTGAACTTGTTTAACATTTTATCCAAAAATTCATCATAAGAATAATTATTATAAAAATTGTTCCAGGGGTGAGATTTATTTAGAAAAATTGCAAACCTTTACGGTTGGTTCTCCACCGCAGATGAACAATTAATTACTTTTAGCATGATTATGGTAACAAGTATTTATTTATTTGATAAAACATTTGGCCCTATAATCCCAAGTGCGCACTAAATCCACATCTTACATAACCACTTCCTCAATTATTTACCCCATACTATCTCGATACTAGATTTTGAAGCCACAATATTTCTTTTAAACATCGTTGAGTGGAATTTGACTTAGAGGAGGAGTGTCTCTCATTTCATAGATATATTGTTGCACTTGTGGTTGAGTAGTTGGAGTACATTGCATCATATCATGGGTGTAAAAATAATTACCTGTCTCAACAACACCACTATCAAAATGCAAAAACTCATCATTGAGATCAATATGGCTCAAAATTTGGGTACTAGTTACACTCAAGACACCACCTAGTGAAAAACCTTGATGTTCTAATGTTGCGGGGTGATTTATTCTGAAGAGTAAGCGGGAAATTTAATATTCTTCCAAAAAAAAATTGTACAACGTGTGGCAATAATATCAAAGGCCTATTTGAAATCAATTATTGTCAACTATTAATTATAAGAATTAAAGTATTAAAAATTAACAATTACACCTTTGTAAATACTAAATAAAATATTTGCAAGTAAACAAAAGAAACTGTACATTATAAATTACCTTGCATTCTCGGAGATGTGACCGTCTGAACCTTGTGACTAAGCATGAGTTTCATCTATGCTATCAAACTCGAAGCTTTTGCAAATAAAAATGTACAAATATTAGAATACTTTACCACTTATAGAATAGATAGCTTGTTAATGATTCCTTCTAGTGTCTTCGGTAGAAATAGTAATATAAAATACATGTAAATAATTCTTGAGGAAAATGTGGTGGTGGAGGTATCGATCCCTTAGGTCCATTGAATCCATATTAGAATCAATCAAGGGCCTTCGAGGGGATTTAACCCAATAAATTTCCTTCTTATGAGATATTGAAGCTACATTTCTTCTCTATAGAATATAAATTATTGTTATTAATGCATTAAAAAATAATTAATTGTAATAATGTGTAACGCCAACAATTTTGGGGTTCTAAAACTACATTAAACCTTAAATAGTTATCTATAAAGTTGTGGATGTTTTAATTTATTTATTTTTTAAAAACATTACAAGGGTGTCAAACCCTATAATACGTTTAATTAATTCTTACCAACAATTTTTTACATTACATTAGAAAGATCGGGTCTACATTAACAATTAAATATTCTCAATCCATTCTAATGTACACTTAATTACAATCCGTTAGAAATGTGTCCATTGATTCTTTTACTTGGTTAAATAATTTCCCCCTCTCAAATAAACATCTAAATCCACATTTAATAAACCCTTATCCTTAGTTACCATAGTCCCCTTAAATTATTATCTTTAATTTCCATTAAATCATTTGTTAAAACACACAAGAAGAGTTACATTTTTAACTTAACACCCTAGGGCATTAAGTGGCCCCCTTTTACCCATTTTAACATAAACTTAAATTATTTAAAATCCCATAATATATATATACTCATCTAACAATTATAGGGTTAATTATTAACCCTTGGATCAAATGAATTGTGGCCACTGAGACCCTAGAGTTCCACCTAACCCTATCCATGCTTATGAAATTTTATTAATCCTTTTTCCTTAACTCGACCTCCTCATTAGGTGTCTTTTATTTTCTTTAATTTGTACGTTGTAGGAGGGAACCATGGAGGGATTCATTTGTATCTAAATTAGCTTAGTTTATTCATGTATTTTCATTGTAATGTCTTTTATTTTATGATTGTAGAGGTTTTCACCCAAAATCTAGAGTAGTTATTTAGTTATTTCCATTTTTGAGTTCTTTATTCGAGTAAAACCCTCTTTCCAATTAATCTATGAGATTTAATACATTTAAATGTCCATTGAAGGATTGGCATACTTTAAAAAATGAGTTTATTCCCTTATGGTTTGTTGGTGATTTCTTTTTTAGGTTTTATAGTTTATGATTTTATTAAAATTAAGTTCAATTTTATATAATCGCAAACATTTATTTTTCCGCCGAAAGTGATGAAACCACCACCATGATCAGTCGGTAGTCTTGTGACAACCACCCTAGGCTGAGTGACGATTCGTAAACCATCCCCCGACTAGGTGGCGGTTCGAGACATCCACTTTGGTGAGGCCGTAAGCGGTTTGGAGAATGCTACTCTACACAGGGCAGGGGTCCTGTTGTTAACAAAAAAACCATCAATTCCTCATTTTTTCAAAAACATTTTTTTCTAAGGTGATTTACGCTTTAACATTAGCTTAAATTTACATACCTAAAGTCACTAGTTGATAGGTTAACAACATTTTTTCATTCCATAACTTAAATAACTAATTACATGGATTTTATCTTTCAATAGTACAAAAGAAACAACTACAAGAATACTTTTCCAATAAAATTATTTTCAAGCTCAATTGATGGAATAAAATTAAACCTATTTCTAAGTATTATTGATTTATTTTCCACAACAAGAATGTAATTCTTTAACTAGATAATTCACTATAACTTAGTGCATTCTTCCATGACAACCACAACTATTTATGCAAAGAAAACAAAAGAAACTATATTACATTTCTTATTTTCTATGAATACATTCTCGAACGATTTACAACTTCCAAGTTCTCCTTTCATCTTATAATATTGCAAAATTCTACTAGTAATAATGAACTTTCCTTTTTCCTTTAAGCATAGATAAATTCTTAAAATACAAAAATATTTCTTTCCAAAAATATATTAAAACTTGATAAATAAAATATACAATACAACGTTTCTTTAAAATACAAGATTACTAGTCTTCCAACTTAAGTGGAAACTACAAGAAAAGTTTCTACAATGAACGATTTCCTCATTGTTTCCTTTTTGACTTCTAAAAATGATCCAAGTTATAAATATTCAGCAATATCTTAATCATTTATTCACTTCAATCACAACAACAAAAATGGAAGAGTACGCAACACTCTCCACACAACAAATAATCAATTGAGGAGAAGAATCTATCCACCTCATTGGACCCAATCCCCAACCACTATTTAATAAGGAATCAATACAACTCATGAAACTAACACCATAATTCCACATCATAATTCACACTTTAACAAACATTTAACACACATTCAACACAATGATACCAATAAAAAAATGCAAATTTCAAATACGCATGGCATGACACCAACTCAAATCCAATGGAGCAAGGAATCTACGGGGAGATCAGTTACTCCTCCCAATGGGATTAGGTACCCACTTTAAAGGAATGAATAAAACAACTCAAAAACCCCTACATAACTTTTATTCCTCCTTACAATCTCTTATGTATGCCTGAAAATAACTAAGAAAAGAAATCATTTTTATTATCAAAGGTGGGGTAACCAAGCCAACTCCCTCCCAAAATATGAAACAAAACTCTTATGCCTCCCTACACTAGAAAATCCACATAGCCTTCTCCTACACCATAGTTAGGCATTCTAACCATGATCCCAACAAACACAAAAACCATTCACTTGCATGCAATACAAACATATATAAAAAAAAGTAAAACAAGGGTGTAGTTTCTACATTTCCATATTAATAACTTAATCAAAGAATCAAACTCCAAGCTCCTTCAATCTCAATCCAACTCTAGCAAGCTCCATAAAATCAACAATCACTCTAAAAACTCTCCCACTCTATAAATATAATTGCACCGTAAAACGAAGTAACCCCAAACAAACAATTAAACTTGTATATTTAGGAAAAGGGAAGAGGAGGGTGAGGTGGATCCATGTAGGATTCCACATAAGTTATCCTCAACCCAAAGGCATAGTAAATATGTGGTTGCTATAAATGACAAGCTTCTTACACACTCAACCCAAATCCATACCCCTAATGACATAATTTATAACCCATGTAAGAAAAGTGCAATAAATATCACTTTTTACTTACAAAACACATAATGGGGTCTATTTTTGACCCCTTAACCCATAAGTATATCTAGTATATGTAATTAAGAGGTGTGAGACAAGCTTAACTTGTGCTACAAGCCTCAAAAAATGGCCCTTAAGCCAAAATCCGAATTTCCCAAGTAAGGTAGGGTGCACAACACTCAAATTCAAATACACTCAGCGTGACTCAAAAAATCTAGAGGACGAACTACTCTAATAAATGGTCCCTTTTGTCACATCCCCATTAATAAACATGATTAATTCACTTAATTGAGGCACATTAATGAAAAATTATTAAATGAATTACATCACAAAATAAATCACATAATCCACAATAAATGAAAGAAAATGCAAAGAATTACATACATATCCCATGGTCCCATTTGGAGGTCATCCTGCAATGGGGACACCCTAAATAACTAATAAAAACTTAAAAATTACACAAGTTTCCATATTTACCTTCGTTGTATCCATCCATTATTTCATTGTGGTTGGTCTCCTAACCCCCTTTTGATTGTTGTGATACAATTACCTGCCAAAACATACAATACCTCCTATTATCTCTTGAAAGTGCAACTTTGGTTGAGATATGACATCGGGGTTGTAATATTTCTTTGAATCTCTCACTCTTGTAGATACAATGGAAACACTTAAGGCCTATGGGTATACCTATTGTTGAGGTGAGTCTTTGGTATCAAGGATAGTTCCTTTTAATATATTCTATACTAATTTTTGTGGGTTTTGAGGGTAAAAAGATGATTGTAACTAAAATTAAAATGGGGTGATACACCAAACTTGTTAAGGGATTTGAATGAGTATATGTAAAATAAAAATGAGATTGAGTTTTGCATGCATGAACTAGTGTTTTTCAATAGAATATGAAGGCAAAATACTTTCTATATTAGGGGAATAAATCAAAACAACAAATTGAGATAAACTTGCACACTAATATTATGTAGAAATTACCATATTTGTAGAAGTAAGATGATTAATCGGGAATTTACATTCACAAGAATTAATATTTAGATACACACCATTGTAAATAATAGGAAAGGAATAAATTAGTTATCATTCAAGGGAAAAACAAGCAAAAATTTATTCGGCACTCCTATGTCCGAAAGGTCCCCCTTGTGCTTTGAAATTGCACATAATAGATAACAAGCATATTCAACCATCCCATCCTAAAAATAGGTTAAAATTTCTACTCGCCCATGCTTGCTAATTTTACCCCTTTATCATCAATAAATAAAGGATTAAAATTGACATGTTGATTACAATGAGGCATTAATAGCCTTAGTTACAAAAATAAATTTTAGTCCAAGTGCAGTTGACTGATCTGTTTTTAATAAAATTGGATACATAATTTAGGGATAATATCCCTTTCTTTATGTGTACGTAATCTCTAATGTATATGTAATATTTTTATTGTTCTACTTGATGTGACACATTCAACTTGATCCACTTACCATGATATTTTTAGGCATTCTTTAATTTTTCCCCTTTTGATGCATATGTAAAAATTATTCTTCCTTTGTGAGAAAACATTAATTCCTTTATCCTTGATACTTTGCAAAATATTCACCCAATGTCTAGGGACCATCTCATTGGCATGTCCAAAATAAGAGTACCATTATTTGAAAAAAATAAGGTAATTAACAAGTCAAAGGGTCTTATTGATCTCTCGATATGACATCTATTTGTGTTTTTGATATTTTTTCTTTTAGTAGATGACATGCCAAATAGACTCCCTTTCATGATCCATGTGATGAATATGATGTTGAAATATGTATATATGCACTTTTTTCCCTCAATTTTCATGATAATACCTTGTTATATTTTTGTTCACATGTGAAAGATACATGTATTTCTTTTAATTTATCTCCATGAGGATGAGATTCTTGGAAAATATTTAGGTAACTTCTAGGAAAATAAGTTAATTACGGAAAAATACATCTCGACGATCCATTACTTGGACACCTCCATTTGAATTGATCCTTGTATTATTTCTTGGTACCTTTAATTAGACCCCTTACATAACATAATAAGCTTAACTTTACCTTTTGATAACCTTGGGTGCATATATGTTGACCACCTTTTAAGAGCACATGGTTCTGGACCGTTTTGATTAATCATTTGATTTGGACGTTGCAAATACTATATTTTTCAGCCTTTTGAATGATCATTTGATTCTCATTATTGTCAGCATCTTTAATTTATTAGAAAAAATAGTATATGGTTAAGACCTTAGTCAAGTCAAAGCATCGATTTTTCATAATCATGTGGCTAGACGCCCTTCCACAATGACTCACCACATAATTCTATTGTTGGTGTTTTTATTATTTATATGTGTTTAGGTTTTGATTACACAAATTCCATGTTTGTACCTTCTATAACTCTAGTTGAATTATGTAACTATGGTAGTTTGCATCGGAAATTGGTGATTTCAATGTGGGCCATCGATCTCTGTACTGTTAAAACTAAATAGTCGATGATTATCTCATTTGCATTTTCATTGGAGTTGGTGGTTTTAGCTCTCAACCATTGATACCTATCCTTTTTATCTGTAATGTTGATTTCTAACTCTGTAGGAGTTAGGTTACTTGTGGAAGAATTGTGGTCATTTTGTGCATCGTAGTTCTTGGTACCTTACCTCTTCCAACCATTTGATTTTGTACCCTCTAATGACATGGTGGTTGAGTTGGGTTAGCATTTACATCATTGATTATGGTACGCACCAGATCTATTCCATCGATTCATTAACCTTGATCAAGTTATATTACTTTGATTGAGTTAATTTGTGGTAAAACAACTCAAACCCTATCATTTTGCTTCATTATGTTGTCAAAAATTACAGGAAAGCCATAGAAATTTTTTGCAATGATGGCATATTTATGTGAAATAGAGATTTTAAAAGTTTCAAAATGGCTCTGTGAGTTCCTTTCTTCCATTATTTCACTATGTTCCTCTTTGTGACTATGAATACTTGTATCTTTCAGCCATTTTCCAATTTTTGAGCTATCTTGTGAAGTTGTTTCCACCATTATTTGATTTTGAGCATAAAACTGAGATTCGTTTTGATGAAGAGATGGTAAGTACGTGGTACCCGGCTCTAAAAATGTTCTTCATTATAATATTGGATCCCTTGTACTAATACATCACTTGTATTATTTTTATGCTTCCTCTCAATGGAAATCAATTTCGAATTTGGAAAATTGTTCTGTACATATTACCGCTCTTTGTAACTCAAGTGTTTTTAATAACTTGACCTTCTGGTAATTCTTCAAGCATTGATTTTAAAACTTTCATAAAAATTTGTGGATGAACGGTCATAAAGAAAAAGAGAGCTTTCCTTTTCTAAGTCCTTAAAAATTGCAATAGAATGATTAAAATAATCGTTAATGGGTTTTCTGAAACTTGTAGTCATAATGAGAGCCGTCACTTCGTTCTTTGCTTTTTTGTTCCACTGAAACCTTTTAAAAGATTCATGAGTTAGGTTTCTTTGAGATTTCCTTCTGTATTCACTTATCTGCAAGTAATTTATTGATGAATTTTATACTCAAACTTGGTTTGTTCATTCACTTGAAAACATTATGTCAAATATTTTGTCTATCCTATAGCTGCGTTTGCATTATTTTTATGTTTCAAAGGATTATAAAGTGGGCATTCAAACAAAATATCTTAAAACTCTTCAACTTTGTCCCCTTTCTCAGAGGTGATATTTATATTATTCTGTCACATACCCAAACAAAGTCAGTCGATATTTCTTTCCCATGGCCATCTGCTATCAATTTCCATGTCTCTGAATATTTGTTATAATATCCAGAATTGGGTTTGCATTCTTCCATGACTTCATTGAATGATAAGTGTGTATATAGTAGTTATGGATTTATACCCAAAACTAGATTTCTCCTTTTCTTATCACTGTGTTTTTTTATACCTTGAACACATGGGTCTTCATTAATGGGTACAGTGATTCTGGTTGTGTTTCACCTCAATCATTTTGGGGAAATTTCAATACTTGTAGTTTTGAATATGAATAGTAATCTGGAAAAGATCAATATGACTTTTTACTTTAAATTTCTCTTGTTGATTGTTCATTATCACTTTCTATGTTTCTTTTCTTCTATTCAACATAAACCAAGCACTCTCAAAGGTACATGTGTCTTACATCTTTGATTACATTCACATATTTTGGGAAATCTCGGATATTGTGGAAATGGAAGTACTTGAAGTTACTTAAGAAGGTTGTTTCTATTTCTATTTTGACTGTTTTAGTTGTACTTCATCACTTAGTGACCTTGACTTAAATCGAATTTAGTATTCGTAATTTGTCATGGAAACTGAAATTACTTTTTCAAGAATGAAATAGGATCATGCCTTAGATTATGTCACCTCCTGTTGTTGAACATTGATTTCATAGTTAACTTAATATTGTATCTTAGTTTCATTTCCTTTTATCTATACCCTTGATTTGTAAATCTTCAATCACGGTATATAACTTGAAGCAATTTCTTAAGTTGAATACGTTAATGCTTGTAGCCTGAACTGATCACTTGAATACTTATATACTTATCAATACCTTACTATAGATCATTAATTTTTAGGATATGATAACACTTTCCTTCTTTTTATAAGTGCATACTTCTTCATTTACCTTTGTTGTGCTTCAGTCAATTTCTTCAAAACAAATCATAGAGCAAGATCACACACCACTGCTATAACATGCATACCTTTATTTAAATAACTCATTACATTTTAAAAATAAACATGAATATCCTGAAAATATTATAATACTTTGTACTTATACCTCTAATTCTTTAGTTACTTAATGAATCTAATAAATTTACTATTTTATCTCACTTTCTTGGAGTTATGAAGTAATGCTTTTAAAAACTCCTATCCAAAGTTATTTAATCTTGTACTTCATACTTTGTACTTGAAGACATCATGATTTGAATCTATAATTTTTATCTCAATTTTTTACATACTTTTGGCTATAATATTTTATGTTTTTATATCTACATAAGTACCTCGAGTTAAAAAGATGAAACATGTGCTTCTATTTGAATCTCTTCAATCTAAACTTGTACCCGAGTCCAGACTTTATATTGCATCATAACTAGAAACTACTTTATTAGTTTGATATTTCGAATTGAAGTAATCTTTTGAAAATGAAAACTTATTTGCTAGTTGATGAGGTGTTCCATTTTAGTAAGCATATAATGGAACTCGTTATCCAAATTTCACCTCCGCATAAAATTGGTTAAACCTAAGCCCGCACAAAAGAAACAAGAGAACTCATGTTCAAATCTAACAATCAAGCAAAAAGGGAATCTATAATGGATGAGCGAGTGGTCTCGAAAGGATCAAACGACCCGACATCAAAGAAATCTAAGGGTCACTTCATTGCATGAGCCCATGTTTCAAATCTAACAATCAGGTTGTAGACAGGCTCGAAAATGGAGAAGCAGGGTTAGCTAAGGAGGAAAATAGTGTCAAAGAAACTAGAAGCTCTCGAGAGAGGAATGGGAAAAGGTTCAAAGGCTTTGGGATTCACAAATGATTCAAAGTGAGCCCAAATTGGCTAAGTATGGAGGAGACAATGGAAGCTTCCATGTGCCTCATCGGCGCATCTCCAAAAGTAAATCCAAAAGCGGAGACTCAAACAAGTGCCAAACCTCCATGTGTCCAGAGCCCCAAAGGTTGCACCAGCCGTTGAAAAGTCTTCAACTTGGCAAAACGTACCCGATGTCGATTCGGTGCAACTTCAAAGATAAATCTCAAAGTGGAAACCCAAATGAGTGCGGGCTCACCACGTAATCCAAGTTAAAAAATTAGACGAGAGGGCCCAAATGACTAATTATAGAGAACCATCAGAAGCCTCCATGTGTCTCATCGGCGCAATTTAAAAGGAAATTCCGAAAGTAGTCTCGTAACGAGCGCGGGCTCGCCACATTTCCTAGGTCCAAAATAGGGACAGAGTCGGGGGTTGAATAGTCAAAATAGAGACAGGATAGTGGAAGGATCCAAGTGTCATCATGTCGCTACTTCGAAGTAAAATTCGGAGTGGAATTTCAAACAAGTTCCAAGCCTCCACATGTCTAGGGTTAGACTATATGGCCCCATAAATATAAAAAGCACTTAGCCAAAATACAAAGGAACAGAAAAGCCACGGAAGGTGCCACGTGTCTTCTCCCTGCACATATTCAAAAGGTAAATCTAGAAGCAGTCCCCAAACTAGTGCTAGCTCAAGCTTAGCATGTTGATGTTCAAAGCAGTCAGAAGGCAAGGCGGGTCATCGGAGGTAGTTTGAACTTTTTGCCCCGAGAAGGTGTAAAGTGAAAAAATGAGCTGCACCTCCACTGATGCCCAAGGAGCCATGTGTCAAGCCTCAATTTCGTGCAGGCCGGTGGGCCTGGGAGAGACTTTTTTGCTCAAATGGAAAATGCAAACCTTTGGGCCCGAAGATGGTTTTTGACAAAATTCATTATGCGCATTGCAAGGAAATTATTTACATTTTTTATTTTTTTGTGCCAAAAGGCACAAAGTGATTTTTGGGCCCGCGGACCAGTTTTGCTAACTGATTTTCACCATTTTTGTACAAACCTAACTCACACATTAAAATGGAGATATCTTTCAATCCAAAGCACGAAATTCAACAATTTTACACCGTTGAAAAGGTCTGGACCTTTTGTTACACCGTGGGAGCCTGAAACATTAATTTTGACAAGGTTAGGTTAGTGAAAAATGGGAAAACATCTTTCAGGCCATTAATGAAGAATCTAATCACTTTAACTACCAGATCTGATTTGATTCGATCCACCATTCTTCCTTATTCAATATGCTTTGAATAGACATAGAGTGTCGACTCGATAGACTATAGGTAAATTTGTGGTGGGCATTGATGGTTGGTTGTTGAGATTCAAGAGATGGAGTGAGTGTTTCTTCTTTCCTCTCGATTTTCATTGTCTATATATTGTAACACTTCTCATTTGAGAAGGGGAGACATTCTGGGATGTGGGGAAACTCTTTCAAAGTCATTTCCCGACTCCATTTGAGCTTGAGGCCTTCCCCTACACCTCGAGAACGTATTTGTGCCTCTCCGAGCACCACATGTAATAGTTTTTACACCTTATCGAGCAATAAAATCTTGTTTTGTTGCATCTTTTAACCCTTGGCATTGTTTTTTTGTTTCTTTGTGCCTCTCTATCTTGTGTTTTCTCCCTGTGTATGTATTTCATGTTTACAAGAGTATGATGTCATGCTTCATGAAGTTTCGATGGTGGATTTTGATCTCGTGTCTATGTGACTTCCGTCTGAACTCCCTTAGTCTTATTTTCCATGTTTCATTATCCCTAAGAGGAGTATCTCACCACTTCCTTTTCATGTGTATCACCGCTTAGTGTAGGATCTTTCATCCCCTCTCTCTCTCCTTGTATAATTGGAATGGTTAGATTAGGATTAGTTAGATTCTTCCTACACTGGAGTAGTTTGTGGCAAATAGATTAGGAAGCAAGAACCATCTTTCTCTGGAGGTCCATCTCAAGTTTTGCAAGTCCCACAGCTTGAGAGATGGTCCCATGTTCTGTAATCACACCGAATGCCCCACTTCACACTTAGGCTATTCGAGGGTGTTGTGATTCTCGCACTTATAGAACCTTGACATCACTTCTTTATTTCCTAAACATTTTTGTAGCTGAGCATTATTCTGTTTCATGTACTGATGCAACCTATATTTGTTACTAAATAATTTGGATCATGAATTTTGTTTTCTTCTACTACAACCTATACCTGCGTACTTACAAAAAAAAGTTAGAAAAAAATAGGATTTATCCTCTCTTATATTCCATAGTGGGTTTCTTTTGCCTTTATTATTCTATAATGATTTTGGGAATCATATTTGTTGTTGTAGAATACTTCCTTATCGGTTTTGTATCTTTCTCTTATGTACCTTATGCTTCGATATTTAGAAATCCATTTTCATGTAGTTAGATAGTACATGAGTACAAATCAAACCCTAAGCTCAATATTGATGTCATTTTTCTTTCATTTTCAGGTACATTGTGGCTTCCGGGAGAGTTGGATGAAAGATGAAGCTATAACTAAAGACAAAAGGATTAGAATAAAAACCTAAGGAAATGATTGGTTTCTTCTAGACTCTTTTACTTTAAAATTTATGCACATTTCCTTATTTCTTCATTAGTTATGAGTTACATCCCATGGATTTTGTGGGAAACATTTAATCTCTTCATGAATAAATAACATTAATTTTTATAACTAAGTTGTATACTTCTTTCTGTATTCAACTTTTATGATGGTTATTGATTGTATAATGAAATAAACAACTCAATCACATAATTAAATCTATTTAAACATGTAGAAGTAATGAGTTTTGAGGTACCTATAACTTAATAAGGAATCACTTTCATGTAAACTACAACTTTATTTGTTTTTCTTTGATTTACCGTAAGCTATGATTCCGCTTTTATCAAGGAAACACATTAGTCCTTCAGGGATATTGTGTTTCCTTGATGAAGATGAATATGGAATGATAGTCTATGTGAGGTGTTACATTTTATAACAACACACATATCATCAGATTACATGTAGTGAACCAATTGTTGCAAATCTGAAAACACAATAAAATTGTAATGTACCCCCTAGTTAGGTCCATTTCATCAATTCCTTCCATTGTAAACAAAGCTACGAGTTGCCCATTTTTTCACAAATGCAAATATTATCAATATTTCTTGTGATCCTGTGGGGAAAACTGCTGCTGTTAGATTATAGACCAGATGACTTACTCTTCTCCCTTGGATATGGATTCAAAACATATAACCAAAATATACCTTTTCCAAGAAATAAACTAAAACTTGAAAAGGAGCTAGTGAACCATATCACGTGAAGGAGTGTACTTTATAGATTTGAATAACATTACAATGTGCATGAAATGCACTTATTGAAAGCGAATTCCTACTCTAACCAAACATTGTAGGATTTTCAATAACAAAGTTTAAGAAACATACCATTCGAGGAATGGGAAGTTCCTCTCCATTTAGCCTTGAAAGATGAAATCATATAAGGACCACTCTAGATTGCATCAAAATTTGTGTCGTTTCCTGGCCTTACACGATCAACATTCCATTTTAACATAATGTCTCCTTCATTCAAGAATTTGAACCTATCCTTCTTATCATTTCTTTTCTTGATTTTTATTTGATTCTTTTGCATGTTCAAATGAGATTTATCTCTTAGCTCTTGCAAATCCATTAATTCAACATAATGAACCTCTGAATGGTGCATTCTCAAGTAATTCCATCCGATGCGATGAAATCCAATGCGGGCAACTCAACTAAGATAGGTATTCTTTTCTCTCATCCATAAACAAGCTTGTAAGGTGAATTTACAAATGATATTTTAGGAGTCATTCTTTCATCCCAAAGTGATGAATTTAACATCAGATGCCAAGCTCTTTTATCATCATTGAGTGTTCTTCTAATAATTTTTGAAAGATTTTTGTTAGTACTTTAAGCTAATCCATTACCTTGTGGGTAATAATTACATAAGGTACTTAAATAATTTCCATGCTTAATAGCCCAATCTGTTGCCTTTGCACAAAGAAACGCAAAAGAATTATCTACAATGATAGTTGTTGGACACTAAATATGCAAACTGTTCATTTGTAAAATGATAAGATTGAAGTCTCATTAACTTCTTTCAAATATATTGTTTCAGTCTAGAATGTAAATTAATCAGTAGTGATTAGGATCAAATTGTGTTTTTGTGATGAAGGTGGATTTATCATGCCAATGAAGTCAGTACCCCACTCCATGAATGACTAATTAATTGAAATTGGTTGCGAGGCACAATGAAGATAAAGATTATTTTCCAACAAAGAAAGCACACTTCTTACGGTTTCTAATGCATTTGAAGTATTGTTTGAATATGCTAGGCCAATAGTAACTAGCTTTCATAATTTTTAAGGATGTAGTACATGTAGAAAAGTGATGTCCTATAGGTCCATCATGAAACTTAGATAATAGTTGTTGATTTCTATCATAATCAATACATTGCATCAAAAAATCATTTATATCTCTTTTAAACAATACACCATCAATGAAAACATAGTGTACAACTTGTAGCTGAAATAATTTCTTTTATTCTTGTTCATACCTTCCGAATAAGTACCTGCTATAAGTAGTTATACAAGTCAATAATCCATGTTGATTCCTTAAATTCTCTACTAAGTTTTGGTTCCTGATTTTCTAGTTGTACCAAGATATCTAACTATTGATATGTGATTTCAACATGTTATTCTAAATATTCTAATTTTTCCGCCTGCTATATTTCCATATCTCTGAATTAGATGTTAACCTTTTCCTCAAACTATTTTTGCAACATGAATTTTGACATAATATTCCATAACCTTCATAATCTAGGTTGCTCACTTCTCATTAAATTATTTTTTAACAAGAAGGCTTTAACACTTAGGTGAGAGACTAAGACATGTATCTTATAATTGTAAAGAATATACTTAAATTTCTTAAATCCCCTAACTACTGAAAGTACTTATTTCAAAAGAAAGGTGTACCTTGTCTCGTATTTATGTAAACTTTTCCCAAAGAAAGAAATCGATTGCTCAGGTGTTTTCATCATTAACTTGAGTTAATATCGCTGAAATAGTTTTAGCTCCTGCAAGTGCATACATTACAAAATCCTTATCAAAATTTAGATTTGCAAGAGTAAGAACTTGTGAAATAGTTCATTTGATGGCTTGGAATTGTTTTCTTCCTTCGTTGGTCCAAGAGAAGTTATTATCTTTCTTTAACATGGGTGCTAATGGCTTGACTAATGCTTCAAAATCTAGAACAAATCTTCTAACAAAGTTGATTTTTCCAAGAAAACTTTGTAGTGCTTTCTTATAATGAGGCAAGGATAGATGTGAAATAGCTTCAATTCTAAATGGATCAATAGCTAAAACTTATTTGGAAACAATATGTACAAGTAACTTTCCTTGATGGACTGAAAATATAGTCTTTTTGGTATTCAATGCTATTCCAAACTGTCTACAAAGATGAAAAGCCTTCCTTAAATGTATTAGATGTTCATTATAATTTTTGAAAATATGGTGACATCATCTAACTAAACCAATATGTATTTATTTAATAAATTATTAAAATCCATGTCCATTGCACGTTGAAATGTTGCACCAACATGGGAAAATCCAAAAGGCATTATTTTGTAAGCATAAGTACCTCACTTTTTGGTGAAGGTTGTTTTGTATTAGTCTTCTACACACACAAGAATCTGATTTGATCCATTATAACCATTCAAATAGGAAAATATGTCTAAACATGAAAATATTCTTAATATCTAATCAATCTTGGGAAGAAAATAATGATATTTTAATGAAGCTTTATTAATATCTCTAAAATCCACACATAGTCATATTTTTCCATTATTTTTCCGAACATGAACAAGAATAGCTACCCAACTTGAATGCATAAATGCAAAGATAATACCTTATTCGATCGATTATGAAAACTCTTTTCTCATCAATGGTTCAATCTTTTATTTTACATGCCTTTGTTTCTGCCTAACTAGCTTGGAATTTGGCTATAACTCTATTGTATGTTTAGCTAAATTGGGATCAAAAACTCTCGATCTTGATATTTCCAAGAAAAAGATCTATGAATTCTTTAGATAAATTGATAAATGACTATTTATAAGTTGAGGAACATACCTTCTAGATAAATAGTTTCTTTTCATCAACCACTATGATATCATCATAGTTATCCAGTGAGTTGAAATCTTTCCTTTTTCCTTTCTTAAGAGATCATTAGAAAATATCTTCTAGTGTGACCAATTCTTGAGGAAAATTATTTTTCTTCAATTGAACAATCTGATCACCATAGAAGTGTTCCGGGTTTCATTTATTTACTATAGAAAATTTAGATTCTTGTTGCAAAAATCTCTGATTTGTCCATCATCGTCGAAGACTTGCCGCTTTTCTTCATTATTAGGTACTGAAGGTTTGATAATCAACTTTATATATGGTTGTACTTTTTTGTTTTCAATATGTTTTAGCACATCAAAGCTAGCACCAACTCTTGCAATTTTTTCTACTTGTTTATTTTCAACTCTTGGAACAAATTTCATATTAATAGCATCAAAATATTCCATTAAGTTGGAAACTCTATGTTTGTAATATTTTAGCAATGAATTATTACACACATTAAAGTTTTTAAAATGATTATTTACTAATTATAAATCACCAAAAACTTGCAAAGTGTTGGTACCTCTTTGTTTGGACCATTATAAGCCATAAATTATTCACTATGTTAGAAGTGCATGAAAATTATAGACTTAGAGCTTAAAAATACCTTTTGTCTATAGGGGAGTGAGCATCAAACATGCACCTTGTCCTTTCTTATTCTTGCATCCATTGAAATGAAGCTTCCATAGCCCTTCTATTTCTTATTCATTTATGACATGATAAGGGGTTTGTTGCATTTTCTTCATGTAATAAATAAATTCAAAAAAATCTTCCTCTTCTTCTTTGAAAGGATCATAAGCATGTTCTTCTTGAGTTTTTTCATCCATAAACATATTAGAAACACCATCTAGTGTAGAAACATGTGTTGTAACATCAAAATCATATTGATCTAAAGCTGCATAATTTGCTACAACATTTGAAGCATGAGGCTCAATATGAAATCTAGCTAGAGGCTCTGAATTTACAGTAACTTTAGTTCCATACCTTGTAGTAAAGAACAAAAATTACCAATCTGAAGAAATATAACCTCCTATATTTGTTGTAAAATCTCTTGATAAGCATAAGGAAAAGTAGGGAGGTAAATCTACAAGAGTAACATCTTGTAAGATAGTAACATTTAGGAAAGCATGTAAGGTTACCTCAAAAATTTTGATGATGCCAATTTTGTTGGTTTTTGTTCCATCTAGCTTTGTAACACACTTTTCTTTGTAGGATCATATTGTAGACCTAATTTATCTTCAATTACTTTTGGCATAATCATGTTACTTGCACCATTGTCAACCATGCAGTTATGAATTAAATGATCTATGAGAATCAAATATAAATAAAATGGTGGTGGTTTCTTGAAATCATGAGAATTAAAAACCTTTTGAACCATCCATTTAACTTCCTTCATATGATTTTGCTCCATTGTTCAAATAATCATGTTTTCTTTACGAGCTTCCTTTTTTGTTGGTTTTGATGAAATCAGTAGCTTAGCAAGTGTTGACACGTAATCATAGTACCTCGAATGTCTCGCAACTCGATGGGTTAAAACTATTAGTGTAATTACATAACATGGATCTTTTCACAAAGTGTGGGAATTTGTAATTAGGAAAGATCTCGAATGAAGGCCGATTCATATTCCTCTATCCAGATGCACACATTAAAATTGTAGAGGATCTACTCTAAAATCTAGTCTAACTTGCCAAGGAGACATGGTTAAGAAGATAAGCTCAATAGGAGTTCCTCTTATTGATGATCTTATAGTAACTTTAGGCATGGAATATGCTGTAAAAATGGTTTGAAATCAACCTTACAGAGTTGCCAAATAATTTTTTTGATATTTAGAATAAATTGTTGCTACTTGTTTCTCCAAAAATGTCTTTCTTTCACTATAAATCTATTGTAAGTTATTGTAATTTGATATAATCAACTATAGATTTAATTTGTAGTCCCACCGAGCATGCGAAAAGCTGTTATCTCTCAAAAGTGTACCCTAGTTGAGAGATAATAGTGGGGTTCTAAGATTTCTTTGAATCTCTCACTCTTGTAGATATAATGGAAACACCTCAGGTTTGTGGGTATACCTATTATTGAGGTGTGTCTCTTGTATCAAGGTGAATTCATTTTTATGTATCCTAAACTAGCTTTTTGGGATTCGAGTGTAAAATGATGAATGTAACTAAAATTGGAAGGGGATGATACACAAAAATTGTTGAGGGATTTGACTAAGTATATGCATAATAAAATTGAGAATGAATTTTGGATGCACGAACTAGTGGTTTTCAATAGAATATTAAGGCAACATACTTTGTGAATTGAGGAATAAATCACAACAACACAATAAGATAAAGATTCATGCTAATATTATGAAGAAACTAAATTTGCACTAAGGTAAGATGATTAATCAGAGAATTGAAACTCACAAGAATTAATAATGAGATACACACCACTATAAATAATTGGATAGGTATAAAGTAATTCTCATTCAGGGGAAAACAAACAAAAGTTGCTTCACACTCCTATGTCTGAAAATTACTCCTTGTGCCTTGGAATTTCACACAATATATATCAATATTATTCACCTATCCCATTCTAAAAATAGGATAAAATTTGTACTCCCACATGCTTTCTAATTTTACCCCTTTATCATGAATAAATAAAGGAATAAAATTAGACATGTTGATTACAATGAGGCATTAATAGCCTTAGTTACAAAAATAAATTTCAGTCCAAGTGTAGTTGACTGATCTATTTTTAATAAAATTGGATGAATAATTTGGCTAATAATAGCCCTTGCTTGTTGTGTAAGTATTCTCCAATGTGCATGTAATCTTTGTCTTCTTCTTCTTGATGTGAAACTTGCAACTTGATCCACTTGCCATGATATTTTTAGGCATTCTTTAATTTTTCCCTGTTTGGATGTGCATATAAAAATTAATCTTCCTATGTGAGAAAAATTTAATTATTTTATCCTTAATACTTTGCAAAATATTCACCCAATGTGTGGGGAGCAGCTATAGGCTTGTGCAAAAAAATAGTACCATTATTTGAAAAAAAAGGTAATTGCAATGTCAAAGGATCTTCTTGATCTCTGATGTGACATATGTTTGTGTTCTTTGATATTTGGTCTTCTAGTGCATGACATGCCAAATATACTCCCTTTCATGATCCATGTGATGAATAAGATGTTGACATCTATATATATGCACTCTTTTGCCTCAATCTGCATGATAATACCTTGTTACCGTTCTGTTCATGTGCAAAAGATACATGTCTTTCTTTTAATTTATCTCCATGGGCATGGGATTCTTGGAAAATTTTAAGGTAACTTCGAGGAAAAATAAGGTAATTATTGAAAAATACATCTTGACCATCCATTTCTTGGACACCTCCATTTGAATTGATCCTTGTATTATTTCTTTGTCCCTTTGATTAGACCCCTTACATAACATAATAAGGTTAACTTTACCTTTCGATAACCATGGGTGCATATATGTTGACCACCTTTTTGAGAGCACATGGTTTTAACCATTTTGATTAATAATTTGATTTTGAAATTACAAATACTATATTTTTGGCCTTTTGAATGATCATTTCATTATCATTATTTTTGACATCTTTGATTTATCGAAACCACAATATATGGTTAAGACCTTAGTCAAGTCAAAGAAATGATTTTTCTTAATCATGGGGTTAGACCCCTTCCACAATGACTCACAACATCATTATATTGTTGGTGATTTTATTAACTTAATATGTTAGGTTTTGATTACATAAATGCCATGTTTGTGCCTTACTGTAATTCTAGTTGAGTTCTATTACTGCAGATTGTTTGCATTGGAAATTTGTGATTTCAAGGTGGGCCATCGATCTCTTTCTTTACTTAAAACTAAACCGTTGATGATTATATTTTTGGTGTTTTTATTGGAGTTGGTGATTTTTCTCTCAACCATTGATGCCTGTCCTTTTCTATCTGAAATGTTGATTTCTAACTCTGTAGGAGTTAGGTTACTTGTGCGGAATTGTGGTCATTTTGTGCATCATAGATCCTGGTACCTTATGTCTACCCACTATTGCGCTTTTACCCTTTGATGACATGGTGGTTGAGTTGGGTTAGTATTTACATAGTTGACTTTGGTTCCCAGCCAATATATTTTGTTGATTCATTAACCTTGATTGAGTTAGGTTACTTTTATTGAGTTGAGTTATGGTAAAACAACTTGAACCCTAACATTTTTCTTCATTACATTGTTGAAAAAATAGGGCGAAGCCATGGAATTTTTTTTCCATGAATCCATTTATTATGTGAATTACACTTAGAAAATTTTTAAAATGGCTATGTGAGTTCCTTACTTTCATTATTTAACTCTATGTTGCTCTGTGAATTTTAATACTTGTATTTTTCTACAATTTTACTTGTTTTGATCTCTCCTGTGAAATTGTGGTTGTCTTTATTTGATTTCGAGCATAAAACTAAGATTCATTTTGATGAAGATACGGTAGGTTCTCGGTACTCGGTTCTTAAAATTTTCTTCATTATCATTTTGGCTCCCTTGTATTGATACATTGTTTCCTTGTATTATTTTTATACTTCCTTTGAATGGAAATAAATTTGAATTCGGAAAATGTGTTATGTACATTTTACTACTCTCTCGTAACTCAAGGGTTTTGAAGAACTTGAAATTTTAGTAAGTCTTCGAGTGTTTATTTTAAAGGTTTGGAAAAAATTTGTGGATTAATGACAATAAAGAAAAGTTGAGCTTTCCTTTTCTGAGTCTGTAAAAATTGCAACATAATGATTAAAATAACCATTAATGGGTTCTCTAAAAATTGCAGTAATAATGGAAGTCATCACTTGATTCATTACTTTTATTGTTCCACTAAAACCTTGTAAATGATTCCTAAGTTAGGTTCCTTTGATATTTCCTTTTGTATTCACTTATCTGAAAGTAATTTACTTATGATTGTTATACTCAAACTAGGTTTTTTCATTTGCATGACAACATTCTCTCTTAAAACCTTTGTCTATCCTAAAACCCGAGTTTTCATTATTTTGATGTTTCAAGGACTCTAAGTTGGGCATTGAAATAAAATATCTCAAACTCTTGAACTATTTCCCCTTACTTAGAGGTGATATTTGTATTCTTTTGTCACATACCCAAACTGGTTATTTCGATATTTCTTTCCCATGGCCATCGGTTATCGATTTCCACAACTCGAATATTTGTTATAATACCAAGAATTCGGTTTGAAATATTCCATTTATTCGATGCATAATAATTCTATTTATATTAGTTCTAGCTTTATACCCAAAACTAGGTTGCTCCTTTTGTGATCATTGTGCATTTTAGACCCTAAACATGTGGGCCTTCCTTACTAGGTACTATGCTTCGGTTGTATTTCACCTCAATCGTTATGGAGTAATTTCAATGCTTACATTATTTACTATGAAATGTAATATGGAAAATAACATTATGTATTTTTAATATAAATTTCTCTTGTTTATAGTTCATTATTACTTTCTTTGTTTCTATGCTTCTTTTCAACATATACTCGGCACTCTCAAAGGTGCATGTGGCTTTCATCTTGATTACATTCACATATTTTGGGAAATTTTGATCACTGTGGAAATGTAAGTACTCGAAGTTGCATAAGAAGGTTGTTTCCTAATTATCTTTTGATTGTGGTATTTGTACTTCATCACTTAGTCACCTTGACTTAACTCAAATTTTCCAATCTTAATTTGTCATGGCAAGAATCAAACAATTTTTTTGCATAACGAAATAGGGGCATTCCTTTTAATATGTCACCTTGAATTGTTAAAAATGATCTCAAACTTATGTTCATATTGTATCTTAGTTGCATTTCCTTTTATCATGCCCTTGAGTTGTGAATCTTCAAACGTGATATATAAGAAAATGCTTAAATTGAATACTTTAATGCTTTTAGCCTAAAATGATCACTTGAATACTTGTATCTTTATCAATACCTTGCTACAGATCATGAATTTTAGGATATGAGAAAACATTCCTTCTTTTGATAAGTGCATACTTCTTAATTTACCTTTGTTCTAATTTATTCAATTACTTCAAAGCAACTCATACATCAAGATCACACACCACTGCTACAACTTGCATACCTTGATTTAAATCCCTCAGTGCATCTTAGACAACAACCTAAACATACATCAAATGTTATAAGACTATACTTATACCTATGATTCTTTAGTAACTTAATGAAGCTAATAAATTTAGTATTTTATCTCACTTTCCTGGAGTTATGAAGTAATACTGTTACAAACTAGTATCGAAGTTATTTAATATTGTACTTCATACTCTGTACTATATGACATTATGATTTGAATCTATACTTCTTATCTCAATTCTTACATAGTGGTGGTAGTAATATTTTATGTTATTAAATATGCATAAGTACCTTGAGTTAAAAATCTTAAACATGTTTTTAAATTTCTATCTCTTGAATTTGAACTTTTACAGTCTATAATTTATATTGCATCATAACTGGAAACTACTTCTATAGTTTGATATTTCAAATCTAAGTAATCTTTTAAAATTGAAAAATGGTTTTGTTAAATGATGAGGTGTTCCATTTTAGTAAGCATATAACTGAACCTTTACAACACTTCTTTATTTCGTAAACATTTACGTAGTAGAGCATTGCTCTATTTCATGTGTTGATGCACGACCTACATTTGTCAGTACATAATTTGCATCTTGAATTTTTTTCTCTTATGTTGTAACTTGTACCTAAATAATTAAATAAAATAGTTAGAAAACAATAGGATTTATCCTCTCTTATATTCCATAGTGACTTTATTTTCTCTTTCTTATTACGTAATGATTCTAGGAATCATTTGTGCTATTATAGAATACGGCTTTATCAATTTCATATATGTCTTGATGAACCTTATGCTTCCGATATTTAGAAATACATTTACATGTATTTATATATTACATGAGTATAGATTAAGACCTAAGCTAAATATTGATATCATGTTTCCTTCATTTTTCTAATATCAATCTCCCCATTGTAATGTTTGTGACATGGCGGTGGATGCACATGGCATAGGACGACATGACATCTTACTTGTAGATTATAGAATTGAAGGTAATTTACTATAATAGTGAGGTTGCATTAAGTGTGAATCTATTGCGGTGCGTGATAAGTTGACCCATGACTATTACCGGGACATGTAAACTCTAACGGGTTAATCGAGATAGGTGGTATACATCCAAAAATTAATGGGTTAGGGGTATCCTATGTTTTGTGTTTTGATTAATAATAAGTGTGCAATACTTGTCTAAAATAAGTTTATTTTAACATGAATATTTGCTCACTTATTTTATCTTTAAAATATTTGAGAAAATTTGGAAACTTAAGTTTCTTAATATTTCTCGGGCATTTTAAGTTTTTCAATAGCCAAATCAAAGAGTAATTAGCAATATAATATTTTTACATATATTTAATATCTATTGTAGTGTAAAAATTTCAGACAAGACCACGGCTCATTTTTGGGTTGGTTTTATCTTTTGATTTATGTTTTTACGTTTACAATCATAAAAGTTTATATCAATAAAACAATCCTCCAAAATTGAGCAATGTAAGAGATATACTCAATCGTAGTCATTTGTGTGCAACAATCACATTGTATATTTGAGAGAACAATAATAAATTCATCACTTCATGTTCATCTATTTCATGGATATAAGAAGGAAGGAAGGTACACCAAAAGAAAATGTATTTGTAAATCGAATGTGAAATCAAGTGCTTAAATCAATTAATCATTCTTTGTAGTGTATTCGGATGAAATAAAACCTAGCTATTAGTTACCGGGAAGATTGGGGGATTTAATAGACACAAATACCTCTGATTTGATTTTATGCGTATTAAATACAAAGGTCGGGCCTCTACAAGATGTAATCTCCACTTCAAATATATTACACATAAAAAGTGAAAAAGAGGAGGAATCAACACTTGTGTTCGAGAACATTTAACTACTAAATACCCTACATAATTTACACCAAGGATATCTTTATTATTCCTTCCAAATAGACAACCATCATAGAAAAATCATCACGATACTTACAACAATCTCCCTAAGGTATATCTAGAAGCTCATTGAAGTTCATCCCTATATTCACATACTAATTAAGTATCGGAAAAATATGAAACTATATATCAAAGGTTAGTAATTTGTATAAATAAAAATGGAATCACAATGAGATATTTTAAAAATTTATTAGATTCTTTCTTATTCCCAAACTAGTTGTGTCAACACCTTCTATAGCGAGCGATGGAGATAGCGATGGGGAGTACAGTCAATGCGGTCTCCATTGTTTTGGGTCAGAGCGTCTATGATCTAGGCCAATATTAGCTGAAGAGAGGTTTCTTTCTGACAAGAATCAGACAGCTGAAAAAGTTGCATGTGGAAAAGATGGACACGCTGGGTTCCACACCTCTGGCCTGAAACAAGATTATTCAAAACCCTAACAACAAAGTGGGTCCAGATTCGGCTGCAAGAGGACAATTCACGTGGGAAAAGAACAATGAAGGTGCTACTTATCTTTTAATCTCAGATGGATGTGTGAGTAGGGCATTGGAAAAAAAAAATATCTCTCTTGTTGGTAAGTTTCTAGGCTCCAGACCCAATATTGACTTTATTAGAAAATGGGCTTTTAGAAAGTGGAAACCCAAGGGAGATCTGAGTATTACCATCATGCCACGGGGTTTTTTTCTGGAAAAATTTAACTAGTAGTCTGATTTAGAATAAGTGCTTCTGGGAGGGCCGTGGTGGTTGCGAAATATGGGCCTATTTTTGAAAATATGGTATCCAAGGATTTGACCCGAACACTAAAAACATCAATACCATTCCAATCTGGTGTAGACTACCTGGGCTACTTACAATTCTGGGGATGATGAGATCTTGCTAAACATTGCTAAATTATTGGGTGCTCTAATCGGGTTGGACGGACCCATGAGAAATGTATCCGACGTGCTTTTTCTCAATTCTACATCTCTTCGGAAATGGAGCAAGAGTTACCGGATCACATCATATTAAAATCTAAGTATGGAATGTGGACACAAAAAATTGAATTTGAAACATTCCATCTAAGATGCAAGCTCTGTTATTGTTTAAGACATTTTTCCAAAAATGTCCTAATAAGGATATCTCTATTATGGAAGATAAACCCAAAAGAAAGAACAACAAACAGGGGATCTAGAAATAACAAAATAAAATCGATGCTAAACAGTGAAAGCCAAAGAGAGGAAAAAAACCCTAATCAATCTGATCCGAACTACAATAAAAAGGAGTAAAAGGGGGGTTCAGAACTTCAATAAGGAAACACCTAGTCTGCGCGCCTAAAACCCCGGTGTGACAATGCTGCTTGGAGCACCCACCGAAAAAAGAAGACTTACAAATGCAAAATACAGTAAAGGTTACTCTAGAGGTGGATGAACAAGAAGGAAATGTAAAGGTGAATATTTATCCCCAAGAACTAGCTAAGAGCCCAAATGACACTATGGAAGTAGAGATAGATAATGCTTTTGACTTCATTGAGGAAGCTCTGGAAAAGAACAGTATGAGTTTAGAAGAAGCTCTAACTCCAAGGTACGTAAGCAAAATAGAAAGCACAAGAGGAAGCTCTCATCTCAGCAACAGATCTGCAGAATTGCCTCCTTGCTTCAGCAACAAATCTGTAGATATGCACTTCATTGATAGTAAATAGAAAGAGAAAGAGGAGGGAGAAGTAAAACCAGTTAAAGAAGATGAGGAACATGCTTCTAGATTCATAGAGGTCAGTTAAAAAAAAAAAAGAGAGAATGAAAGGATTTGAAATGATCCCAGAGTCGCTTTACAGTGAAAAAAAGATCTTGAACATCTAGAACTACTATATCTTCTACTAAAAGATTGGTAGATTTTGGTAGTAGTTCTAAAAGAGTAAGACCCTCAAAGAAAGCAATTAGATCCAAGAGAACAGAGAGAGACATTGTAGATGGAACTCAACGTCAATTGAACCATCAGGCAATACCAGTTCCCATTCCTATTTAATGAAGATTATCTCTTGGAACATCTGAGGTCTAAATGGAAACTCCAAACAGAGAATCATTAAGGAGTTACGGGAATCTAGTAGTCCTAGTATTTTGATTTTGCAGGAAACTAAGATGAAAGCTAAGATCCTTGAAACCAATAAATTTTTTTTTGGGAAAATTCTGATATGGCTGCGGTGGACTCTCAGGGAGCCTCTGGAGGTCTGGCTACTCTTTGGGATAAAATACACTGCACTGGTATGATTCTCAATGTTAACACTAATCATCTTGCTATTAAATTTCATGCTATTGAGAATAATAGTGAATGGATCCTTTCTAATATTTATGCCCCTAATACGGTTAGTGGGAGACGTAAGCTTTGGGCTGATCTTAAAATCTTTAGAAACCAGCACTCTACAACCAAATGGCTTATTATGGGGGATTTTAATACTCCTCTAAACCTAGGTGAAAAATATGGAGGTATATCCAGTTTTTCAATAGGTATGGAGGAGTTTGCTGATTTTGTTGCTGATCTCAATCTCTTGGATGTGGATCTTCATGGAAATAGATACACTTGGAATAATAGAAGGCTGGGAAAATATTTTATCCAAGTTACATTAGATAGGGCCCGATTTCGCTAGTTGGATTCTCAATCAGGACTTTCATCTGTCTTCTCTTTCCCGAGAGGTGGATCGGATCATAATCCGATTGCCTTAAATCTTCTCAATTAGATTAAGCCTAGCAGAAGCTCATTCAAGTTTAAAAAGATGTGGATAGAACATGATGGTATTTATGAAAAAATTAAAGAGTGGTGGGTTTGGAATGGAGAAGGCACGGATCAATATAGATTAACCCAGAAGCTCAAAAATGTCAAAAAACAAATTAAAACTCGGAATAAAACAGTTTTGGAAATGTTTTTGATAAAAAAAAAAAAGCTAAAGCGAGAAGATCCAAGATCTAGAAATCAAAATGAATACAATGGGAGATCTATCGAAGATCAAACCGAGAAAAAAACATTCTTGCGAGCTACATACGATCTACGGAGAAAGAATCCTTATGGAGACTAAAATCTAGGACTATCTCGGCTTAAAGAAGGAGACATAAATACAAAGTTATTTCATATGACTACTATAAAGCACGAGCTTGTAATAGAATTATGGAAGTCACTAAAAGTAATGGTACTTTGTTATTAAAGATCCCAACACATTAAAGAGGAAGCTCTCAATTTTTATAGAACACTTCTTAATGACGGGAGTATTTTTTTTTTACGAAGAGGCAATCTCTTTCATGTTGGAGGCTATTCCCCATAACAAAATTGAGGAATAGAGATTTAAGGATATAACTAAAGCTATCACACTTGAAGAACTGCAAAAGTTGTGTTTACCCTAGAAGACAAAAAAGCTCTGGGCCTTGATGGATTCTCTATAAAAAAATTCAGAAATTTTGGGATAGTTGCTTGGTTGATCTTCTTAGAGTAGTGAATGAATTCTATAGAACTGCAACCTTTTGAAAGAGATGAATAACACCCACATCGTGCTTGCCCCAAAAAAATGGATGCTAAGGACTTCAAAGATTTCAGACCTATCAGCCTTGTGAATGCTATCTATAGAATTTTCACTAAAATCATTGCTACCAGGCTTCAATCTATTTTGAATGATTTAATATCAAGGCAGCAGAGTGGATTCATTAAAGGCAGGATTATTCAAGATGGAGTGATTATGGTGCATGAAACCATACACTCTATGGATAATAATAAAAAAGTGAACATGGTTCTTAAGCTTGATATGAATAAAGCTTTTGATAAAGTCTCTTGGACTTTCTTAGACAGAGTTCTAAGTAAATTTGGCTTCCCTGCTAAATTCAGAAAAATAATTAATGCTTGCATCACTATGGTCGATTCTCATTTTTGGTTAACTCGTGAGCCGGTGGGTTTTTTCTCAAGTAGCAGAGGATTAAGACAAGGGAACCAATTTCCCCCCTACTCTTCATCCTTATGGTAGATAGTCTTAGTCCAACAATTGGCCAAGTAGTTACTGAGGGCCTTTTGATTGGATGAAATCCCACTTCCATTAGTCATGTTGCTTCTCATCAGCAATTTGCGGATGATACAATTCTTCTCTTAATGGCTTCTATCCTTGAATCTCAGGCTATCAAAGCTATTTTGAAAATTTATGAAGCTGCTTCTGGGTAAGAGATTAATTATGACAAAAGTTCCGTTTTCTTCTTCAATACACCTGAGGAAAGAAAACTGAAAATTGCAAAAATTATGGGATGTAAAATAGGTGAGCTTCCAGCCACTTACCTTGGTCTTCCTCTGGGCACCAAAAATTTTCCACCAAGGTGTGGAATGAATTGCTTTGGAGAGATTCCAAAGGAAAATGGCTGGATGGAAAGGAGCCATTCTTTCGAGTGCTGGTAAATGCCTGCTCATCAAGAGCACTCTTCAAAACCTGCCTATATATATTATGTCTCTTTATAAGATACCTGCTGCTTTCAGAGAAAAAATTGAGAGGATTCAAAAAAAATTCTTATGGCAGGGCACGGAGGAAAAATTTAAATTTCACTTAGTTGCTTGGGATAAGGTCTGTACTCCAAAATCATTAGGAGGACTGGGCATAAAAGACATCAAGAAAATGAATGAGGCTCTTATTAGGAAAATGGGATGGAGAATGCTCACTGAGAAGCAACCCTGGATAGATTTAATTAAGGCTAAATACCTTAAACAACAAGCTACTTACTCCTTTCTTCAAGACGAGCATCTTCCTTATGGTTCCTTGTTCTGGAATAACTTAGTGAAGAGTAGAAATTTCATAAAACAAGGAAGTAAGTGGAAAGTGGGAGATGGTAGTGATATAAAATTCTGGGAAGATAACTGGTTTAATGGCAGCCTCATGGATAGATTTGGAGCAGTTAAAGACATCATTGTAAGCAAGTATGGTACTAGAATCAAGGATTATATTGTAAGAATGGGCAACAAGAAGAAATGGAAAAAGCTCACTGTGGATAGAGACGATCTGACCCAGATTATTTCCTCCCTGCAAGATCAATTGGACCTTATCCCCTTAAGTCAGCTCGAAGTTAAGGATGAGTTGGTCTGGAGTAGTTCTATTGATGGGAACTACTCTGTTAAAGCTGGTTATAATACCTTCTTTGACAATAATCAATCTGAGTTTAAATGGAATTAAATTTTTCTTTTGGCTTGCTCTCGGGGACATAATTCTTACCACTAATACCACTGATAAGAAAAGGCTTTATAATGCCTAATAGGTGTCATTTATGTAAAAAAGACTCAGAGGATATCAGTCATCTGCTCATCCATTGTGAGTATGCTACCAAAATGTGGAGTTTTTCCCTCTCTAATTTTAAATCTTCCTGGGTGGTTCCAAGGGATCTTAGTCAGCTCTGGACACAATGGAGCCCACCTTACAAACATTGTGTCATGAGAAGACTCTGGAATTTGATAATGCCTCATATTATTTGGAGGATATGGAAAGATAGAAATGACATTATCTTCGAAATCACAAACATAACTATAAGATTAGTATTGGAAAGATCTCCAATGTTGTTAAAGAGAATATTGCTAAATTTAAACCCCTTAGAATAAGAATTACCTAGCAAATGAAGAGCACATCTTGTCCCAATGGCAGATTGGAGCTGATAGTATCCGAATACTACGAAACATTATTGATAGATCGTTGATACACTCGGCATCCTCCGGATCTTAAGCTGGTTTAAGTTGAATTTAGATGGGGCCTCTAAGGGAAACCTGGAATGGCGGTGGGGGAGGAGTAATCGAGGGATCATAAAGGAATTTTGGTGGCTGCCTATCTTGTAAAAATGGGAATATAAACTAATCATTTTTTGAAGCATAATCTATTTTATGGGGTCTTAGGATTTCTCGGACTCATAACATTCAAAATCTCATTCTCGAAGGAGACTCTCTCAATATAATCAATCATCTTAATCAGTGTTTTCCCCCAAGTTGGAACATCAAAGATTTCATTTTGGAGTCCATAAGTATTTTCCAAACCTTCAATAATATTCAGATTAATCATACCTACCGGGAGGGTAAAAAGGTGGCAGACACATTAGCTAACTATCGTATAAATGTCAATCTTATTGTATGGGATAATAGTGTTCACATCCCTAAGCAAATTAAAAACAACATACAAGTGGATAATTATGGACATAAAATATGGGATAGATTTAATGAGTATAGAGAAGGGTCTCTATGAATAAAACCTGCACACGCATATATAATTTTAAATCAGCACTCGATCGCCGGTTTGATGGGCATTCAGTATTACACAAAATATAATGATGATTTAAAGCAGTTTTATCTTAAGAATAAAGCCGCACATGGGGGAAGTATAATGCCTTTAATGCTAATAAATAGTTTTTTACGGATTCTCAAGTCCGTGGTAAGGCTGATGATGAGTTGGAGTGGATTACAAAGAATACTAATGCTCACACATGCGGGAACTCACGGATCGGATCAACAATATTACTTGTCACTCGTGGGAAGTGCCACATACACCTTTCCCATAGTGTGAGTAATAACGATGCAAGACATCACTTTGTGGGTTCAAAAATCGAAACAAGACATTTTTCTCGTAATATTTCTCAAAGGGAACTTGTTGTTTACATTGTTAGTTACTCTAATCTAGTGAAAATGGGTGGAGCCCCATGCCAGATCGAGCCCAATGCGGACCTGGAATGGAAGAACAAAGAAGAGCTCTGGAATCTTCTAAACAAGGGAGGCATCACTAATTTCATTGAAAAGATACAAGGACATGATCAAAACATCTCTGTTCAGTTTGTGAAGGACTGGAAAGACCGTAAAGTCGAGTATGGAGGCTAGAAAGTTTTGATCAGTGAACAATTAATCATCGAAGCTACTAGATTGGGAATGGATGGGTACGAGGTTTTCAATAAAATAATTGTGAGACCGGCTGAGGAGAGGAAATTTATGGAGGATGATGAGAACTTGGTTTTTGTCACAAACAGTCCGAAAGTCAACTCTATTCCTCCTCCTTTTGATGAGGTCACCCGTATTATGGTGAAATATATTTCTCTTGAAGGGAGATTTGTCTCAGTGCCCTCTAAGCATCTCGTGTTTCTCAACCACTTCCACAGGAACTTCATGGTATGTTTCCCTCATTACTTACTCAACTCTCTTGAACACTCTATTTTGGAGTTTCAAAAGCATGCTCGAGTGGTCCCGTTGCATCAGGGGCTTATTTTCTTGATTCATAAACTGTGCCTTTCCAAGCTTCCGGCATCCATGTCTCCTCCAAATCTGTTCCTTCTATTTCCTTCACCGATGTGGCTACCACCCTTCCATACCCTTCACTGGGACTGCTTCCCCTTCACCATCCTTCTCAGCTCCCCCTGCCATCCCCCCCACCTCTGCCCCCACCCCTTTCACCTCCATCTCGAATAGGCCTAGAACTAGATCCTCTAAAAGGCTGAACCTGGAAACCCCTGTTTCGGGGAATGTGCCTCGGGATGTAGAAGTTGCCCATAGTCTCCTTCACATTCGTAGTATGGGTTCTCGGGAGACTCATACCGAGAGCTCCAGTAAAGGCTGGAATCTCTGGAAGGCCGACATGCTTTGATGTTGAAAGATGAAGTAAAATAATTGTCTAAACAAAAAGGTAAGCATTTGAAGGATGAGGAGGCCGATATTGACAACAATCGGTTGGAAGATATATACAAAAAAATCTATTCCCCTGGATAGCAAACTTGGAAAAAATAAGACTCATCATGATTATAATATGGCCATTTTTAATGCAATTGAGGAATTTATTGAAAAACACGTTTCTTTGTCTCTTAATCTTAGTGACATTCTAACTACTCTTTAGGGATCGGAACAAGAAAGAAAACAAACCATCCAAAGAGTGGATACTACGACCCTTCTCACATGACGAAATTGGCTATGTTCACCTCTAGCAGAATATTAGATCCAAAATTTCCAAAGCCACTAAGAAATAATTGTCGATCTTCGTTGTTCTTGCTGAATTTTGTCGTAGTTTCGCCGCTTTGTTCTTTGCTTTTCTGCTTTGCTCTTTTGTAGTTTCCAATCTGGTTGGGCTGTTTTGTGTAACTGGTACTTGGTTACACTAGTTTTACGTCTTTTCTCGGTTATTTTTCCTTGTTGTTGTGTTTTCCACTACTATCTTGGATTCTAGGCCTCCATTTTTGTATACAAGGGTATAGTCCCTTTCAAAAACTATTTACCAATACTAAAAAAACAAGATTTTGGGCGGGATCTCAAGTAGGAAAAGATAACATAAAACTTTTCTATGTGGAAAATAATATTCCTCTATTTTAGCCAATGGCGAGAATTCTTATTTACATTTTATAGAATTGAACCAACTCAGAATCCTACATCAAGCAATATGAAAATAGAGTTCTCTTCTCTTGTTTTTACTTGATCTTAATGATTGTTTAAATGAATCTATTTTATATCAAAGAATTTTCATAAAATTTATAACAATTATGTTGACCATAATTACATTATCTATATCCATATCATTTTAAGAACCTCGGCTTACACTCATAATTGGAAGTTTCCACCGAAACTAGAGAATATTTAATTCATAAAAACAATCCTAACGACCACCATCGATAACTAGCTCAATGTCGTAAATAAATTCCTATAAAATAAATCTATCTTTATGGGTGATACTATCCATCAATCTATCCACATCCTGCATTCTATGTATACCTATAAGTCTTTGATTTTTAAATTAATTTGGATCTTTTTCAAAAACATTATGTGACATTGTGTTCTCTTGACTAGATTAAATCCACCTAAATAAGGAACATTTTTGTAGATCTTATAGATGAGGAAGAGAGGTGAGAAACATAGCATGCTAGCCATATGTTTTTTACATTTTTGGGAAATTGTTCTATCCATTTGGGGAAGGTTTATCACAATATATTTGTGGCCTCCACTAGCCACTTTGTGCGTGTTGTTTTACCCACTTTATCAATAAACCGAACAAACCCTCCTCTAGCTTGTGGTTTCTCAACCATTTTTATGTTTCTCATTTCAATAAAAATATTTAAGGGTTTTGTTTGGCTTAAATCCTTGGAAATAACTTTACGATGCCTTATGCGAAGAACTTGTACATATCAAAGCATCTAAAGCTTCATACATATCATCATCACCATCACCTTGAATGGTATTGATCATTTTGACCATCACAATCACTACAGTCCATGTCTATACCATCCAAGATTATAATCCTTTCACAAATTACCTTCTATGCAAGGAGAGCGGAAATGTGGAGCACAATGTTTTTTACTTATCATATATTGTAACAATATAATCTTCACCTAATATTTTGATAATTTATTTTTCTATTTATATCACTAGTTTTGACCTAATATCACCATCAATTGTTTTGATACAAGTTCCCAATACGTTTTGGATTCACATACGGATACACTAAAAAAAAATTCCCCCACATGTGGTTGTACAAAATTCATAGAAAAACTAAGAAAGATATAAATTCCATTATGATAAAAAGGAAATAACCACATATTCTGCATATGAAAACAAAATACCATGATTTATGCCTTTATAGATGTCCATACCCTATTTCAAATCCCCCATTTTGGCATAGACCAAGAGTATGTTGTCATATGAGCATTAGGATCATGATATATTTAATTGTGTATACTAACATTGATCAACCGAACCAATCAACGAAATATGTATTTTTTTATTTAGTAATTATTTTTAAATTCATAGAGACAACTACAAGATACACCAAAAGGAACATTTAACTATAAAAATTATATATTTAAAGATAATTTCTAATCTTTGTTTGAGACAACAGAGAATCCTGCGAGCGAATTAATTTTTTTGTGAAAATATTTACTTTGGATATGGTGGTTGTGAAACTTCTTTGTAGGTACTTGGATAGAGATTTTATCCATATAAAACATTTGATGACTATGATTTATTCAGAGTGGTGAGCCTTTTGTGTCTTTTTTATTGACATTTTGTTTAAACTCTCTTTAGTAGGTCATTTGAGTACTTGATATGAACTTATGGATTAAAATAAATATGTTCGTTTTTCTCAAGGTTTTAATATATGCTGATGAATGAGATATTATATTAAATTAACAATAAAAATGATAAAAGATAATTCACAAAAAAATGGCGGTGTTGTAGCACGCCCCAAAACAAAGAAATAAATTACACTAAAAATTCTAGGAATACAAAAGAACAAAAACGCCAAACATAAAATAAACTTGTTGGTTTCAATTTACAAATGCAATTGCAAATTTATTGAAGAATTATATTATATTATGCCAATACACAAAAATTATAACTAAATGCTAATGTAAAAACACATAAAATACATGTACACATTATTTAATGAAATTTATTATCCGTTCGAAAAACCCCACACAACATAAAGATGACGACCCACCCATCGTTTAATGTGCTCAATGGAATGAACATGCTAAAATAAATGAGGAATAAGATAATACCAAACAATATGGATGGAATCACTACCATGAAATTGGAGCCATGGAAGTGGCTCCTATAAGATTTGAAGCACTTTGGTTCATTCGCGTCTACGTTTGTGTCTACATCTATGTATATGTCTCATGGTTTCGGGTGTTATGGAAGGAATGGGTACACTTTTAAGCATGGAATTTTGTTTTCCTATATGTCTTCATCTTTTGAATCTGATGTAAACACTGCAAAAACAATCATTATTAATATTGAATCAAAAATCACTTTCCTATTCTCCAAATCAAGTTGCCCAAAAATTATTTTGAAAAATCTACTGGTTTGCACCCTTTATACCACTTCCAAGACCTTAAAATTCCTTCAATAGGAATAATTTTCTTCTCTCTTTACTCTCCAGGTGATATAAATTATCAAATCATCCATATCATGCTTTAATCACTTCATTATTTCAGCAAAAGAAATCTTTTCCTCGAAAACTACAACCTTCTTTCTCAAAAAAATTATTTTGTGAACCATAAAATATGATAATCATGAGACAATATTTATACCCATGGAAATATATCTTATTCATCTTTCCATAACATATTGGAAATCCTTCTAACTCCAAGTGGTAGGCCTTTAACCAAGCTCATCTCTATAAACTTCCCGAAACTACCCCAAAACTTCCCTTGGACTAGTCTTCACAAATAGGGCACAATTTTCTATTTTTTTACATCCTCATGACCTGAAACAACCATGTACATCAATAAAAATCCCATACTAAAACCAATTTCCATTTAATTTGTAGCTCATTTGATCAACCTTGTCCCAAAGTGAACTTCTTAAAAATAAGCACATGTTTGAGTGGGGTTCACTCATCACCAAACCACTAGCATACATTTTTGGAATCCTCAATGAGTTTTATACATCATAAAATAGCCATCCATGCAATATAAATCAATTATGGGAACTTAGGAGATAAATCTCTCAAATGACTTTCTAGATAGGGTTTTAAGCACATAATAAGTTCTTTACCTTCTTAACATTCATTCATACAAATGTGAGGATGAAATGACCTAATTATTTTTGTGAAACCTTACAGAATAAATTTATAAACATTCTTGAAATCCAAAAGTTTGCATGAAAATCACATGATTTAGGGTGAGCATCAAAAGATGCAATTCAAGCTAGAAATGACCTTCTTCTTGACCATGTTTCACCAAAACTGTCATAACTTGCAAAATACACATCATGAAAACCTGAAATTTTTCCCACATCATAATGAAACATGCTACTAACATCTTCAATCATCACCATGTCACAAATAGATATAAAAATTTCAATCCTATCTCATTTTCATATCTAACCCTTAGCGTTTTGCATTTTTTAGGCTAGGGTTAACTAAAATAACATCATAACTCACCATAAAACCTCTCCAAAGGGACCTAGCATACCTAAAATATATTTTATAACATCCTTTCATGATTCCACGAAATCAATTAGATCCACATCTCAACCTCATGCCTCATAACACCTAGACTTAGTCAAGATGAGAACCTAAAACTTGGCCTCCAACATGTATCTACATCCTAAAACTCATGTGAGTTCCTAAAAACTCCCCAAACATGATTTCCATGCTGAAAATATTCTCCTCATGCTATCAAGATGCTCTAACAACCATGCACCATAAACTAGACTAGCAAGGTCACCTAATTGGGGTTCTTATGACAAGGAATTCTCACTTTGAATCACTTCATGCAACCAAGAATATCATTTGACTCTACTTCATCCCCTTTTTCAATTAATGGAATTTTACATAAATGATAACACCTAAATCACAACATGCCATAGCATCCATCATCACTCGATAACTTAATATAACCTGCTAGGTATATGTCATCTACTTGTGGGGATAATATCTAAGTCAGCATTGTCCTTAACCATATCCACTCTCTATAAATTTCATACATACACTACCTCTATCGATATAGTGCTCAAGGCATGAATTGAATAATCCCAAACAACCACATAAGTTTCCTATATTATATTAAATTTCTTTGGTGGATAAATTGATCCTTTAGCCACGTGGTATGTAGAATCCTTTTCGATCTCCATGAAATCATCCAACCACCCTTATAAAATCATGTATGGCCTACATATATTTTATTGCAATGGAAACCTATTCAAAATCGATATATAAGTCATCATTTTCAATATTTTTATCTTGACATCACTCATCTCATTTCCACAATCTATGAATATGCCCAATCTACGTATGGTCCACCTATCAACCACATAACAGGATTTTTCTCATGGCCCACACATGTATTAATGGTTAAACTAGAAAAATGTACAGATTGTCACCTTGTTGACATGTGAAAATGATTCTTATTGTTGCATGACAATGCCTTCTCTTGTCACATGAAAACACCTTCTCTATCACACGCACAATGCCTTCTCTAGTCGTGCAACAACTCCCTCTTCCTATCACATGACAACGCCCTCTTCCCCGTGACACAACAACACCCTATTCATGTTACATGAAAATGCCCCTCGATATCACTCAACAATGATTACTTCCTATCATGTGTCAACCTCCCTCCTTGAAGCATGTCATTGTACCTTCCCCATCACTACTTCTTCCTATCGTGTGACAACTACTCTCCTTTTGATGTGTGTCAACCAAACCTTCTTATCTTGTTTCAACCTTTCATTGTCATGTGACAACATTTCTTATCGGCATGTGACAAGTCTTTGCCTCATCAGTGAGAGAATTTTCCATTGTTGTTATGTGTCAACTAGTGTTTTCCGTCAGGAGACAATAAGGAGTTTCAGATATGGCCAGACATTAATGATACCATACAAGGTAGCTCAACAACCAGATTAATGAGGTATGGCACCCATGTTTTCCATGTAAGAAAATTACCATTGAAAGGTAAACGATCATGGCTTCCTATACGTACGTACATGAATTTAATAAAGGATGTTGGTTAGTAGCTCCTTTTTCTATATATATGTAAATTCCCCTCATTTGAAAGGGGGAGAATTTCAAAATTGTAAAGGAACTTTGCCAAAAATTTCCAGCACTTTTGTGAGCTGTAGGCCTCAAATTTATGCATTTTGTGAAGGATTATTTCCTTCTTCCTATACTACAATGGATTGTGCATCATTATAAGCAATAAAATTAGTGTTTCATGGATCTTGTTTCCCTAGATTGATTTATATTGCATTTCTTGATTTCTATTATATTTTTTAGATATATTGTGTTCCTTTCCGGGATTAAATTTGTTTTGGTCCACAAGATTGGAAGTTTCAATGTGTTTTGGGACTGTGAAATTCTATCTACCCTCTTCTTCCACATTCACTCACTAGGAATCTCTCGAGTCTTGTTTTGGTTCTATCTCCTCCCTTAGTTTAGGATTTACATTTATGTATTTCTCTTCCTCTGGTCGAAATTCCCACACCTTGAGAGAATCCCACATTAGTCAAAATTAGGGTTTTGTAATGTGCAAATCCTAGGGTGCTACTTTTTCCCATAATATTTTTGGCACACCTGGTGGGACAGAAGTCAATATTTTCATTTTTATCAAGATTGGGTGTGTCTTGGTGAAATTATAGCCTTTGAAGGATTTACGAAACACATCTGGTGACTCCATCACTCAAATCTAGTGGTTTTAATAGCCCAAGTTTATCAAGTTCATGAGAATAATCTAAACAAGGTCAAGAACTAGAGAAGATGGGCTATTTTTCTATCTACACTTATCCCCATATAGAGAAAGAAGGGGAAGAAGAGCTCAAAGGTATCCATATCCACTAAATATAACTTTATCAACACCTCCACAAGGAATACCCTTTCTTCAATTGACTAGGGTTCTCAGGCCACTCAGGATGGCTCATCTACAACCACCAAATCAGCCACCCCCAAACCCATATGCAAATTTCACAGGCAGTAGTCCACTTTCCCTTAATGCACAAAATCTGGTCCCAATAGCAACATTAAAAAATATATTGTACTTCATTGGAAAAAATCACACAACTCCCATCGACCACATTCAAGACATTGTAAATATTTGTGCCATACATGAGATTTCCAAGATAGATGTTGTGGTCAAGTTTTTGGCTTCTTATTTCAAAGGAAAAGGATTGTAATGGTTCAGAGGCTTGGGAGTAGGATCGATTCGAAATGGAATTAATTGTGCATAGCTCTTTGTGGCCAGATTTGGGGAGAGGGCTGAAAATTTATCCCTCTTGAAGAAGATCACTACAATCAAAAGGGAACCAACTGAGTAGATGAAATACTTCAATGACATATTCCAAAGAACATGGGAAAGGATCCCAATTATGGTTAGACCAACAACTATAGTTACATTTCTCTATTTTCTTAAATATCGAAATTATGATATATGTGTTATGATACAATCTATGGGTGGAATAACCCTACCAAATGGTTATTCCATAGCTATTCGAGTTGATAATTTCCTAATTCAAGCTGGTAAACTTGGACCTAGGACACCTATGCTTCTCTATCCAGATATATGGGAATCCTAATCCTAATGAATTTCCTACAATAGCTCCGATCCATGCTCTAAGCAATCGAGTTCAAATGAACTCTAAAAGGTTATGAAGAATTTGCAAAACCGAGGAAATGAGATGGTAACTCCTAAGAGGCAACAAGCTCAAAATTCTAAACCTTATCATCCTTAGTTTGAACCCAATAAACCTCCATATTATCCAAACATGCCACATTTTCAAGTTATTAGCCATAGTGAAGGACAACCCCAAGTTTGCTCTGCCATTCCAAGCATATAACCCTAATGTAGTTTCAAAATATAGGGCCTTGGTTCTAACTCAAAACAACATAACACAAGAATATGAATGGTGTTTTCCATGTACCCAACCACATAATCAAGCAACATACTTCAATGGTGATTTAAATAAGGTAATGATGGTGATTGTGCAGGTGTTCCTCAAAACCAAACCAAGAAGAAAGTCAAGATGACGTAGCTAATCAACAAACACCTCCAAATGAGGCAACACTTGCGAATTGGCAAGCTAAGGATTTCTGTGGAATAAATTAGTCCCCTCCTCAAAGTGTGGCCATTAAAATAAGCTCTAAGAAAATAAATATAGATGAAGGGAATTTATCTAATCCAAGTAATTCTCATCCTTTTTCACACTTCGGGTATCAAAGAATCCAAGTGCAACCCCAAATATACATGATCAGCCCAAACTACCATATAAGACAACTCGGTGTCGATTACATTATCCCATGTGTGGGTAAGTGCACCAAGTTGGGGGACAATTAAGTGGACTTCAAATCCTGAATTTTACATTAAAAACAAGACAAAACATCAAATTTAGTCTTCCGCGGACTTGAACCATGACGAAAAGTAAAAACTATGTCATAAAAATGGTACCATTGCGTAGGGGAGACTATTAGCTTTGTAGAAATACTGATTTTAAAGTGAATAGAAGAGGATAAATATAATTTTATAATTTTTACTAATAGTAGGTCTTTAAGACACTTTTTCCCGTGAATTTTTATGTCTATGTTTAAGACTGCAAAATTTTTTTCACTAATCGAATGTGATAAAAATTATACCATCCCAACCATGGTGAAATTATATACATGTTCAAAAAATAATTATTTGATTTCAATATTTTTGATGAAGTTATGGCGAGCAAAACAGAAAGTGCTCTGTTTTCTTTATGTTTTCATACCACTTTCACGAAAAAAATCATAAAAAATAAAATATTACTCAAAAAAATACAAAATAAAATCCATCCCAAGATAGATAGTGGCATATAACTTCTCACCAAAGGAAAAAAATATATATCAATTTTTGGTCATCCAAATTGTGGGCAAACGAACTATAATCTTATCGGCGTTTTTAAAAAAAAATACCAAGTCATTGAATTTTGAGTGTTTAATATAGCTAATCTTGTCCATTTTTTACAAAAATTAGTGTTTTAGAAACTAGATTCCAGATTCTATGATTCATATTAATATAATTTTGTCTAATTTTGAGTGTATGTATTGCTAATAATCCCTACAAGTTGATACTATGTTGTTATTTGCAATATGATGTCCACGGATGACCCTATATTTGTCCATCAACTTCCTGCACTTACCCGTGTAGGAGATATTCATCCTAAGTAAAGGGTAGAAGAAGGAGAAGAAATATCCTTTTAACATTATTGATCAAATGAAGAATAACAATGTAAGCATTTCTATGTGGGAGTCATTGAAAATTCTGGGCCAACAAGATTTGTTATAAGTAGCCATGGAGAATTGGTCATCATGAAATGAGTTGTCCCGAAATCAAGAGAAGGTACTTGACTAAAGCAGCTCCAAAAGAAGGAATTCAGAAAGGTAAAATCATGAAGCCTCCTCCATTCTATATATATTTAGTTATTAGGAACATACTTGTACACAATTACATGATTGAATTGGGGGATATCAATTCAGCAATGCCGGAACAAATTGTAAATTAGTTGGGCCTGAAATATGAAATGGTTTCCAAAGGAGTGGTACAGTTAGATGGGATAGTAGTGGGGACTATTGGGATCATAAAATGTTTAAACCTTACATTTCACACATGTCCTAATGTCATAGTTTAGCAAGATATATCAGTGATTGACTTTCTCCCACTCTTTACAGTGTGCTTGTCAAGAGACTTCTCCACCAAAATTAGAGGCTACTTATTAGATGATTTTTCGCATATGATCTTCAGAAAAAGGTATGGAGCTAAGGCTAGAATCTATTCTGAACCTATTGCAAATTTCCATATTAAGCCTCATGTACCAAGCCTAATCAATGTAAATTTCTCATCCTTTGATCAAGAGGATTTCCCAAACACTCGGAAAAAAATACCAAAGTTATGGGCATCCTAGGTTCAACTCTTGATGAATGGGAAAACAAAATTCATGAATATGATCCATATAAGGAAATAGAGGAGGTTGAGTTGGGAGTTTAGTTTTTGCACAAGGAAAACACACCCCTTCCTAGCCTCACCAAACTGGATGATAAGGGTTATAACAAAAGTATGACATCTATTTATTGATGGCTCAATGATTAGGCAAGGTCTGGAGGAGGAGTAATGCTTTTTTCACCATAAGGTATGAAGTACTACTCATCTTTCAATTTTTATTTTACTTGTTCAAACAATACCGAGTATGAAGCTTTGATACATGGATTGAATTAGGCAAGAAAGAGGGGTATAAAAAAATTGCAAGTGTTTGGGGATAGTGAATTAATTATCAACCAGGTTAGGGGAAAACATGTTGCTAATAATGATCTACTCAAAGCCTACAAACATCGGGTATGGGATCAAATTTATGATTTTGAAATGTTCAATATTCAAGCCATACCAAGGAAGAAGAATGAGGCTATGGATAGGCTTGCAACAATTGGAGAAACATTTGATGTGGTGGATAATATTAAAAGAGATAAATTGTAGCCACATATTGATGTAATTGTGAGGCTAGATGTGCCGGACAATAACAATGAAATGGCGCAAGTATTTGAGAATGATCAACATTTCATTAACGTTTTGCGAAGGAGGCTAGTTTCTCATTTAGAAATCATGATAAATTGGAGAAACAATATGGTGATCAAGTTGTTCAACTAAGGACAAATAATCTAACAAAGGGTTTAGTGACTCTAGAGTCAATATTCAATCCTAATGATTAGTTTCGAATGCAAAGAGAAAATATTCAATACAAAGGTGAGGATTCATATCCAATTTTAGTTAGAGAAATAAAAACACTTAAAATTGGTAACGTAAGCACTGAACAAGAAAAATATGAATTTATACAACTTTTCCAAGAATTTCCAAATGTGTTTTCTTGGAACTATGAATATTTGAAAGGATTTAATCCTAAGCTAGCACAACACATGATTGAACTGGATTCGGGAGCTAAACCCATCAAGAAAAAGAAAAGGCCAGTCAATCCTCATATCGAGCCTCTCATGAAAAGATAACTGAACAAACTCATTAAAGAAAACATCATATTTCCAATCAAGCACTCTTCATGGGTAGAAAATATGGTGTCGGTTAGGAAAAAGAATGGGGAAATTAGGTTATGTGTGGATTTCTGAGACTTGAACAAGGCCTCTCTCAAGGACCACTACCCACTTCCTTCCATGGATAAAATATTACAGGTTGTAGCTGGTTTCAAAAGGTTCTCATTACTAGATGGCTACTCAAGCTATAATCAAATCATGGTGAAAGAATATGACCAGTTCAAGACAACCTTCACCATGAAGTGGGGCACATATGCTTATAGGAAGATGTCATTTGGATTATCAAATGCCAGAGCCACTTTCCAAAGGGCGATGGATATGGAATTCAAAGGAATGATCAATAAGATAGTTCTTGTGTATCTAGATGATATTATTGTATTCTCCAAGAACACAGAAAGTCGTCTCTTTCACCTCGAATAGTATTCCAAAGATGTAAGGGATTTTGAGTGTATCCAATTCAAAAAGTGTATATTCTTAGCTCATGAAGGAAATATCTTAGGCCACATTGTGTCTAAGGAAGGGTTGGAAATTGATCTAGAAAGGGTAGAAGCTATTTGAGCATTGTCATTTCCAAGTCATAAGAAGGCTCTCCAAATCTTTTCAGGGAAATTTTTTTTTAGGAGGTTTGTAGCTAACTTTTCCCATCTTGTCAAACCACTCACATAGATGGTGAAGAAGAGCATAGTTTTAAAATGGATTTCTGAAGGAAAATAAAGCTTTGAAGCTATAAAGCACACTATTACATAGGCTCCAACCCTCATAAATGTAGATTTCTCGAAGGATTTCATTTTATACACTTTTGGAAGCATGAATGAAATATTTACTATACTAGTACATGATATAAATCAAGAAGGAATTGAGCATCCTATCACATTCTTTAGCCAAAACCTTTCAGATTATGGGGTGATATATTCATTGATTGAGAAGCATGTCCTTGCTTTGTGATAAGAATTCTAAAGAAATTCAAAAATATAGTGTCAAATAACATATTTCATCTATTAGTTTCACATGTTGGTGTAAAATATTTTCTTTTGAACAAGGATGTTAATGAAAATAGACATGGTTGGATAACCAAGGTCATGGAGTATGATATTGATAGAAATGTGACCAAATTAGCTAGGGGAAAAGGGTTGTTTCAACAACTAGATTATAAATAGCATATTAAATAAAGATAGGAGGAATAATTTGTTACGATGTTGCAAGATAATCAAGAACAAGCTACGATAGTGTATATACCCATTCCTATTTGGACTCGAGATATTATATATTTTCTTCAAACGAGTAAAATTCCTTAGGGATTCAAGTACATCCAAAAGGATATATTTCATACTTCATTGCATCTCATATGTGTTTGTAGATAATATTTTGTTCAAAAGGGATGTGAATGGTGTCCCCCTAAGGTGCATCAAGACAGATCATATAAAGAGGGTATTGCACAAGTTTCATGATGGAGAGGTAAGTGGTCATTTTTTCCCAAAAGCAACAGCAATTAGAATCATGAGGGCTTGTTATTATAGGCCTGATATTTTAAATGACTACTACTCATAGATTAAGAAATGCAAGAAGTGTTCCTTCTTCACAGGTAAAGAGAAGCTAGCAGCCCTCCCACTCTGTCCTATCTCATTTGAAAAAAATTTCATGTAATGGGGGCTTGATTTTATTGGGATGATCAATCCAAGTTCTAACCTAGGTCACAAATGGATTCTTACAGCCTCAGACTAGTTCACTAAGTGGACAAAAGCAATTACACTTACAGAAGAAAGTGAAGCTAGTATTCTTGATTTCTACAAAGGTATTGCAATAAGGTTTCATGTTCCTTCAACTATAATATCAAATAATTCCTTATGTTTCATTGGAAAAAAATATCTAGTTAGGAAATTAGAAATGGAATCTACTTGAGCACTTCTTCTAACTACTACCATGAGGGTAATGACCAAGTACATTCCATGAACAAGAACTTTATGAGAATCATAAGAAGAACCCTAGAAGATAATCGAGGACTTAGCATAGACAATTAAAATAGGCCTTGTGGGTTGATAGGATCAATCCCAAGAAATCAACTGGTTATTCCCCTTTCAAGTTGGTTTATGGAAGGGAAGCAAGGCTGCCAATATCCCTTGAATTACAAGCCTTAGAGCTTATCAAGAATTTGGAGTTGTGTGAGTTTCTGGCTATGGGAATCAGGTATGCCGAGCTCATGTAGCTGGAAGGGCTAATGAACCAGGCCATGAAAATAATGGAGAAGGACCAAGGTCAAATCAAGATGAGTTTTGATAGAAACGAAAAAGATAGAACTTTTCAAGAAGGAGACTTGGTTCTAAAGTGGGATACACACATATCCAAACAATGAATGCACTCCAAGTTTGATGTAATGTGGAGTGCCCCTACTTGATTTCGGAAAAAGAAAACAATGATTTCTAATTGATGAAGTTGAAAAAAAAGAATTTTAGATCCCAAGAAATGGAATTTATCTCAAGTATTATTACTAATGGAAGTATCTTTCTTGTTAGTTTTAATTTATAGTTTGTAATTCTCCCAAGTTCTTGCAACACATTATTCTATTGTAGATAGGTTTACTTCTAGATAATTTCTTGTGCACTCTTTGCATGTTCCATTTGGGATGTGTATGATTTTGGTTTTTGCACATGGTTGTGCTTTGTTCTTTATTGCACTTTCTAGTTTCGAGGAAAGATCCAATGATGTAGTAATGTCTTAGTAGTGTTCTAGAGAGAACAAGAGGTTTTAGACATCGAACAGTTTTAACAATCGAATGGCTTCATACCCAATAGATGCAAAATTTTTGGTCTATCGGATCTAGTAGGAAAATCACCCCTCGAGTCACCATTTGATATCCTTTTTGGAAACCCCTTACAAAATGGATCAACCTAAAGGTTTGGGCATTGATACTTAATGGATAAGTTTAAAAGGTATCGTTTGGTGATCTTACAAGCCATGATGAAGTTTTGGAACAAGATTCAAGTATTAATGGTCAAAGTAGGAAAATGTACAGATTTTTGCCTTGTTGTCGTTTGACAATGCTTCTTTTTATCACACAAAAACAATTTCTCCTTTCATGTGAAAATGCCTTCTCATATCACGTGAGAATGCCCTATTCCTATCACATGATAATTCCCTCTTCTTATTACATGAAAACACCCTCTTCTTGTCGCATGATAATGCCCTCTTCCCGTTGCGTGACAAATCCCTCTTCCTATTGCGTGAAAACATCCCTCACTATCATGCGAAAATTCTTGCTTCTGTCATGCATCAACCTCCCTCCTTAAAATGCGCTATTCTACCTTCCCTATAATGTCTTATTCCTATCACGTGATAACCACTAGTTGTTGACGTGTGTCAACCACACCATATTATCGCACATCAACCTTCCCTCGCCGTAGTGTGACAACAATTTCCCTCACTAGAGGTGATTTTTCCCTTCTTTTCATGTGTCACTAGTGGTTTTCATCGGGCAACAACAAGGAGTTTCGATACAACCAAAAATTAATGATACCATACAAGGTAGCTTAACAACTAGATTAATTATTTATGGCACCCATGTTTGTCGCATAAGAAAAGTACCATTGAAAACTCGAACCAGCCCATACCTTTGTACAATAATTTAATGAAAGATGTTGGTTGGTAGATTATTTTCTCTATATATATGTAAATTTCACCTCATTTAAAATGGGGAGGAATTTATAATTGTAAAGGAACTCTGCCAAAATTGTTCTAACACTTTTATGAGCTGCAGCCTCTAATTTATGCATTTAGTGAAGGATTATTTACTTATGCCTATCTTGTAATGGATTGTACATCATTTTAAGTAATAAAATTAGAGTTTAGTAGGTATATACTGTAATGGATTTTTCTTCTTTCCCTAGCTTGATTTATATTGCATTTCTTTCCTTCTATTATATTTTGTAGGTATATTGTGCATATTGTGTTCCTTTGCGGGCTTAAATTTGTTGTGCTCCATGAGATTGGAGGTTTGAATGTGTTTTGGGATTATGGAATTCTATCCACCCTCTTCTTCCCCATTTCCCTCCACTTTCACTCACTAGGAATCTCTCTAGTCTTGTTTTGGTGCTATCACCTCCCTTAGTTTAGGATTTACATTTATGTATTTCTCTTCCTCTGGTCCCTTGGAATTGGTAGTTTAGGAGTAGATCAACATTGGAATAAGTCAGGAACTAGCCTTCTCTGGAGGTTTTTCTCAATCACAAAGGTCCCACACCTTGAGAAAATCCCATGTTAGTCAAAAGTAGGGTTTTGTAATGTGCAAATCCCATGGTGCTACTTTTTTCCTTAATAGTTATCCAATGTGATCCTATAGAAATACCTATACAAATGAGCTAACAAAAATAACCCCATACATATTGGATTCCAAGATCCTCTATCACCTTACAAATATATCACATCATGTATATGACATTGATGCATGTCTTCCATCCATTGCTATGAATAAGAGTAGTTCAAGAAAAATAGATTTCCACAATTACTTAACAACAAGTTAGTCACCAAAATAATCAACCTAATCATGGGCTCTCCAATACTACCAATCCTTAATCAAAATATCTATGCATATGTGATATGGTAAGGATGAAAATGAATTATTTTTAAAGTTATCTCCACACCCATTGCATCAAAGATTTTTCCATCACCTCCCCATGTTTCTTTTGAGGGGATCAAAAATTTAAACATGATACATATGTTATTTACAATAAGAAATAAGAGTTTCATCTAAATTCCTCCAACGGTTTCTATATGCTTTAAATTCTCCTTAGTCAATTAATTTCATCATCACCCATCCTCTTCATAGAGTGGTTCACATTTAAGTTCTTTAACACCTTCGTATCAATATATCCAATGTACTACTTTGATCTCGATGGATAATAAATATACAAAAACAAGTTTTAGTATTCTTTAGGATTTCCTTTGCCAACATTTCCAAACATAAAACAAAATTTTAACATGTTTATAAGAGTTGTAGAAAACCACACCAAAAAATTTAGTGATGTTACTTTTTTTTGTGGAAGAATATTTCATGTTTGTTAGCTTCATAGAATATCAATGAGTGGGAACTCCTCCTCTAATCTCATTCTCAATTATTTTCTCTCATTTTGTTTGTACTAAAATATTTTTAACCGTTTTCTCAACCTCTTCTTTCATTTGGATAATTTTGAAAGTTTTCCTACATGGTAAGAGAAAAAAATTTGTATATGTTGTAGTGTTAGAAATGATGATGATGATGGTTTCGATGAAGCCCCCTTACAATGCATAGGTTCCTTACCCATCTCAGTGCATACGAGAAACAACATAATGATGATGGTTTCCTCTAGTTGTCTCTCTCCTTAGCTCCTTTCTTTTGGTTTTACTTTTTTTTGTTGCCAAATCACTGCACCCTTCGAATGGCTAGGCTGTAAGTAGGATGTTCGGTTATTGGGAAACACGAGATCACCTCTCAAGCTATGGGGACTTGGGCTTGAGGTAAACCTCCACATAAGGCCCAATTCCTTTTCCTAAACTAGGTGTTGTACTATTCCTAGTGTCATAAAATGATTATCCAGTCCTATACTAACATTTCCATCAATTTTAAGGAAAGAGGTTTACAAAAAGGAAACTATACTAGGTATGGTGATGCACTCGAATATAAGGATGTTTTTAATTTCAGGAAGGGTTAATGTGAGTATGATGTGGGCACCGTTAGTCACCTTCACCTGTTGTAACATAGAAAGGGAGCAAAATACCACAAACCGGAATAATGCAATCCTTTGTTAGACTCAAAGTATACATAATAGAGAGATCAAATTTGATTGAACACAAAATTAACTAGTCATGAAGGTAGAGCACATGCACATGTCAAACATCCATTTCAGTAATTACAATGAATAATAATGCAACCTTTAACAGGAAGGAAAACAATATTTCCACAACTAACATAAAATAGGTAATATTAAATAAAGGTAAGCTAATCATTCACACTAAGGAATTCTGCATTCACAAAACACATAATTTGATCAACCATATGACTACAATAAATCATGTTATTCAATGCAAGATATCACTAAATAAAATTAAAAGGTTTTAAAATCTTTGAAGCACTCTTCCAAGCTTGAAGAGAAAATTCACTAAAATAATCTATCTCTATATGTCTCTAAGAATCCATGCATTTAACTATTTATAAGTTATTTAAGCTTTGAGCCATTACAAAATTAGGACTTCAACTAACATTTTAATAAAAAAGGAATGACATTATATCAAGGAGCGAGCTCCCATAAATATAGAAGTTTTTTTGAGGGTTTGATTCATCAAGCCTACAACTTTGACTGTCTAGAGCTTCGATCTGCCCTTTTATGTCTTCTCATCTTTTCCTAGTTCTGCAATGCCTTCTAATTTCATAGGTTTTTTTGTGCTTCCTCCAATGTAGCCATACGATGTTTATATTCGAGGAAACACTTGATGATCCCTGAATTTATTCATCTTCTCGGCACACATGCGAAGTGATTTACCACATATGTTGTCTCGATTTCCCTTGTGATCTTGGCTAGAATTATTATAAGTTTACTCACAACTTTATTTAGTCTTCCTATCAAATTTTGGAATAAAACCAATCTATCAAATGATTCACTACTAAAATTTTTGGTAACCTCATTGTCACACTCCACCAAATATTTGAAATTTTCCTTGATTTGATCTTACTCGAGAGCATCAATGTTTTCTTTGAAGAACTTGCAATTAACCATATCGAATTATTATGATATATCATTCAATGCATCCATAATTTACATTAATTTCTCATCTACCTTTTAATTAAATCTCGCAGACACCTAATACTAGAATTCCATGACCTTTTGATATTAGAACAACTTTGAAGCATCTTAAATTACATCCTCCTAAAGGATTACATCCGGGTCTTCTTCTATTATTTTAGTCCATGTTTCCAAATTCAAATTAAGATTATTATTTTCCTAAAAAAGGCTTCATCCATTTTACAAATATCATCTCTTCCAAATTTATAAATCATTATATATCTCAATAGCTTCTTTTATTAAAGGATTAACTTCTTGCAATATACATTCCATCCATCCATTTAATGATTTTCCTTTTTCGCCTATCTTATCGATCTCGTGATAAGAAATTTCATCAATTGTAGATGAAACTATCATAGCCATAGTATTTGAGACTTTAGTAGATAGATTTTTTTATTTTACTTTCCATACAAATGCATTGAGCTAATCGACCTTGGCTTTAATCTCATCCTTAGAATCTTTATCCTTGTCATATTTCTCTAGTAGATTTACAAGAGAAGTGTGTACAGATTAGCAACCTCTATAACTCGTTCCCGAGATGGATTCACTATCGGGCTTGAAACAATATTTGGCCTATTGGCTTATCATTTTGGTGTATGCTCCGATGTACTCAGATCTATGATATCCCCCAAAGGCACCTTCTTCTTCTACTTTGGAGTCTACCTAAAATTCCATTCTAGGATGACTAATGCTGATGAGGATAGAAAAGTAGATTTGGTACTGAATCATTACTTACAACAAGAGCATCAACAAAATTTGTGGGAATGGAAGTTGTAATAATGGATGGGGTGGATGTGAGGATGGCCATATGAGTGGATATAATGATATGATGAGATGGAATAAAATGGAAGGGTTAGGGGAAGTGAATAAGAAATGGGTGACCCAATGGTTTCCCAATTGAGATAAATGGAAGGGATGAGAATACTTTGCCTATGGAAGTAGATGGGAAACAAGAAATTATTATAGACGTGGAAGGAACTAATTTAGGAAGTGACAATGGAAGAGGAGGAAGAGACGATGGGTCTTGTGGCAGACTTGGGGAATCAATGAATTTAACTACTTCTAAAATGGGTGATGCAGGAGACAATGATTTGGAAACAAGAGCCTTGGAGAGAGATGAGCTCCTAAACATAAAGGAAATATTTTTGGCTGTATGGGCATTTTGAATTGACCTTTTCCCCTTTGTGGGAGTTTATTGGCTCATGGTTGATGGGGATTTTGTATTTGTAGGTTGATATACCCCCTTGGGTGAGATTCCCAAGTTAACCAACCAACTATATGTTATTTGCAGAATGATCACCGCCCTTAACTTTATATTGCAACATTCTTCCACATACCAATCAATCCATGAAAATGGTTCATTGGCAACATTATCATTTTTATATGCTACATCCAAAACCTCATCATCATCTTGCATGTATTTTGGGACATCGAATATACCAAACTCAAACCTCATCAAAATTTAGCCTTTTGTAGTCTCTTTTTTCGATGCTAAATTCATCTTGATAATAAATCCAGATGTCTTCTAACTAGGGCACATGGGAACTAGACCAACCTATTTCATTGAAGTTACCCCAAGAGTCAACACTAGTCTATGGAAAAAAATTTGTAAGGTTATTTCTATCATTTACACATCCAAATTCTTCACCTTATAAATATTTGGGCAGGCATATCTACCAATAAAAATAGGGAATTGAACTCCCAATTTGTATCATTTGTTCTGGATCTTATCGTAGTCCAAAGAATTGTCAAACCAATTCTGACAAGACCCACTTGTGAGTAGGACATCTTGGCAACTTATTGGGAGCACCTAGGAAGCTAGGAATCTGAATGTAAGTAAATGTGGGGAACTTCATGTAGATAGCTCCCTATTCACGTACTTCCTTGAAGGCTTCGTGAAAAATCCCCCAATTATACAACTCCTTATCGAAACGATAGATAATAATTGTAAAGAAAACATCGTTAATTTTGTGGCGTTCCTACTTCCCTTATCCATTGTAAGTAGTGGATAGTAATCATATATTTGGGAGGTACATTCAATACCCTTAGTATTCAATCCAGTGAATTCTCCCATGGAAGTTGCAGCATAGACCAAAAATGATGTCATATAGAAACTCTTTGAGGACAATACCTTACTCAATTGATAGAAAATGGTTCTCTTTGGTATGCTCCCCCATTTGATAAATTATGTATTCTTCTTGATGGTAGTGATATATAAGAACATCCACTCCTAGAATTCCTTCGTAGAGGAACACCTCAAACTACGCTTAGTAGCATAATAATTCCATTGACCTTCGGGATGAAATACATGGTCTTTGGTAATTTGGCAACACTCTTGGCCATAAACATTTTCAATATGACCTTTATGCATAACTTTATTTCCTTATCCAAATGTTCCACCAATAACTCTAGTGAAATTTTTGTGTACTCTTTAATGTTTGGGAGTTTGAGAAAATCTTCAAAGAAATCTGGATCCAAGTTGATCACAACTTTTCCATCAACATCTTTAACTGTCATAGATTCTTCATCGAAGTGGGTTGTTGTGACTAAAATGAACTCGGGAAATGCATGGACATGGGAAAATTGATAGCAAGAATAAACCCACCGCCATTTATGGCTTACATCTAGGGTTTCTTATTTATGGCCTTCACCTTTGCCTAGAAGTCCTGGAAAATCAATATTTCGAAATCGGTGTCTATTGTACTTCCGAAATCGAAAGAAAAGAAAGAGTGAGGAGAAATGAATATTTAAACTTTTCATTGCCCTTGGATGTAGGGATAAACATCAAGTTTTGAATTTCAGAACCTGATGACTTTTTGAATTTCTAAATTCCAAAGTTAAAAGTACCAAAATATTTAACCTTCAAAACTTTAAAGGTTGCATCTCTTCAAAACTAGAATTACGAAAACCTGAATTGGAGAAGTCTTAAATCCCAAAAGCTTCAACCTCTGAAAACCTAAAAGACTACAATCTATGAAATGTAGACTTCAAAATTCTAAAATGGAGATAGGAACTATTCACGAGAATTGATAAATTTTGAATAATCAAATCCTTGAACCCCAAAAAGAAAATCTTTTGAACTCCAAAAAAATGAGAAGTTCCGAAAGAGTAGATTTTGAATGCTTAGGAAAATGAGGACTATGATGAGATCCTTCATAAATTATTGTAGAAAATTAGATCTAAGAACCATCAGGATCAAAAACATAGTCAAAGTGAATAGAGTGGGTAAGGAGATCTTCATCTTCCAAGACATACAGAGGAGGACAAAGAAAAATGAACAAGGAGGAAATAAAACAAAAGATCTTAAATCAAAAATAAAATAACCAAAATAAAATACCTTGAAAGTAATGTCAAAAAGTACAAGATACAATAAAAACCCGGGTCATGAGAGTAAAATGTTAGATGAAAATGATAGGTAGAATACGAGTTTAAATATGAAAAAAATGACATTAATGACAAAATTTTGATCTCAGTATGGGAAGTAGGTAAGAAATTAAATGAACGAAGAACTCCAAAAGTCTGAAACCTAAAAGTCTGAAATCCAAAAATTTCATAATTTTCGGGTGTTATACTTTGGAGATTAAGAGGTCTAAATTGTAGAATGTGATGGAAGAACTCTGAAACCCAAAAGCCTGAAATTTCAAAGTTTTAAACTTTCTCACTTTCGACTTCATATGTTCGAAAGTGAAATTACTCAAAATGGTCAGGAGAGTTTTGAAACCAAAAATCTTGAAAGTCTAAAATTTTAGAATTTCAAACTTCAAAAGTCCAAATGTAGCTTTTCTACAAGATGCAACCTAGAGTTCTCGAAACACAGAAGCCCAAAAGACCGAGATTTCGGACTTTTGGGGTTTTAGACTTCGTAACTCGAAGGAAATTTCGTAAAAACTATGACTTAGAAATCCAAAACCTGAAAGGTTGAAATTCTAAAATTTCAAACTTTTGGGGTTTTGGAATTTCAAACTCTAGGCTCAAAAATTGGCAATTTATCAAAAAAAAACTCGAACTCCAAAAACCTAAAAGTCTCAATCTTCGGACATTTAGGGTTTCAGACTTTGTAACTTGAAAAACACAATTTTAATTCCATGCCAATAAAACTCCAAAAGGAAAATTCCCAAATCCACGAAGTTCATATTTTTGGATTTTGAGACTTGAAGAATTTCCAAGATGTAGAATAATTTCGTATGAATATTTTCAAAAAAATTATCTAATTGATCTCAATGTCTATTTCTCAAGGTATTTAAAATAGTAACTTTTTTGGTGACCTGCAGGGAATGATTTCTTGCTAAGCATTTAGATCAGTAGCCTTACACAAACCATTGGGAAAAATGTGTCTTTCAATAAAACAACATTTAGGGAACACCCAAAACAAAACAAAAGAAAATGTAAATGAAACAATGTGTAAACCACTTTAGGAAAAGACAAAAAAACTATACGGGGGTGAAACTATCTCATAAGAAAGCTTTTAGATGTATCCCATTCACATAAATGGTAAATTATTTTCCATTGAGTCTAGATATCTAAAATGAATTACCCTCTTTGTAACTTTTGATGATATAAGGTCCACTCCAGGGCGTCAAACTTGGTATGCATGCTTGATTTGGCTCTGTCTTCGTCCCACTTGAGAACAAAATCTCCCTCTTGAAAATGCATATCATAAGGTTTCTCATCGAAGGATTTCTTAAACTTGATCTGATGTTGTCGTAAAGTTTTCATAGCCGTGTTTCAGAATTCTTCCAACAACATGAGTTCGATAAACCTCATTGTTAAGGAGTAATTTTCCATAACTTCGAGCTCATGAGCCAACTCCAAAGAAGGTTATTCCAATGAGAGTGGTAGCATTGCCTCCCTCCCATATACAAGCATAAAAGGTGAATTTCCAATGGCTATTTTAGGTGTGATTCAATATTGCCATAAGGAAGTCTTAAGTTTTGTATACCAAGTCCTTTTGTTATCCTCCATTGTACATTTGATGATCCTTATGAGATTCTCGGTTACTAGATTCAGCCAACCCATTTCCATATGGATAGTAAATAGATGAATTCTTGAGGTAGAATTTGTTCTTAACTACCCATTCACTCAACTTAAACCTAAGGAATGCCATTGCATTGTCGGAGATAATGGTAAATGGAACTATGAACCTTGTCATTATATTTTCTAGAAAATATAGAACCACATTTTCGTTACTTTATTTTTAAGATACCACCTCTGTCCATCAAGTGAAATAATCCATTGCAGTAAGAACCCATTTATGTCCATCACTTAAAGGTGGGTCAATCATCCCGATAAAATCTAATCGAAATTGAACAAAAGGTGGATCTACCTAAATGGGGAGTAGGGGAAGAGGTTTCAGCTTTTGTTTTCCCGTGAGCAAGGCACATTCTTTACATTTTCCTTACCCAGAAGGGAATCTTTGAAAAAATTGGGCCAATACTAACTCGTGCACATGATCTTGGTAGTATTTTTTCACGTAGAGTAATGCCCCCAAAAAAAACCATTGTGGAATTCTTCTAATAGCTTACTTACCTATTCTAGTTTGATGCAATGTAGAAGAACACCATTTTATTCTTTGCGAAAAAAGAGTATTATCGATCGAGACATATGGAATAGACTGGAGATGAAAACTCGTGTCTCTAGAATTTGTCAATATTTAAAGGATATGCCACTAAGAGGAGGAAATTTTGCATTTTCGTTAACCAATCCAGCTTGACCATCACCTTCATTTTCGTTTAAGAGTGTAGCATCTTCCACATCCTTGACCTCTAAGTCTACAACCGGTTGTTGACATAATCCTTTTCTCTAACAAGTTTAGTTACTTTGATGTGCACATCATACTCCATTACTTTTATGATCCACCCATTGCATTTCTCATTCACTCTTTGTTCACCAAAAATCCTTAACACTGGATGAGAGACCATCAAAGAATTGTGTTGTTGGACAATATGTGCCCGAATGTTTTCAAGGCTTGAATTACTGCAAAGACTTGTTTCTCAACAAAGGAATATTAGAGCTTGTATTCCTTGAAGGATTTCCCCGAAGAAGGCAATTGGTTTTTCCATCATATTGTCATTTTGTTGGGTGATAATACCCAAAATTCTTTCCATACCTATGAAAGCATAGAAAATGAAATATTATTCAAATCTTGGGTTTCAAAGATGGGAGCTTGAAAATTTTCCATTTTAATAGCCGTTAATCTCTCCCTTTTTTCCTTCGTCCATGAGAATGGAATATTATTTTTAGCATGGTGGATAGCGGTTTAGCTAACGTTCGAAATTGAGGAATAAATCTTCACAAGAAATTTATCATTTCCAGAAAACTCTTGAGACCTTTATTGTGACTTGGAAGAGATAAGGACATAATTGAATAAATTATGGATGGATCAATAGACATTCCTTCCATAGAAACAACATGTCCCAACTATTTTCCTTCTTGAATTGCAAAAATGCACTTCTTAGGATTAAGGGAAACTCCAAATTCTCTACATATTTGAAAACCTTCCTTAGATGTGTGATATGATCTTCGGCATGCTTAGGATATATAGTTATATCATCAAGGTAAACCAAGATGATGATTGATTAGTCCCTTAAATTCCAATTCCATGGCTCTCTCGAAAGGTATCCCCGCATTGGACAATCAAAATGGCATTTTTTCTAAGCATAACTTCCCCACTTAATAGTGAAAGCTGTTTTGAAATGATCAAATTCTTGGACCAGATCTCGACTATATCCTGAAATATCCATCAAGCAAGGAAAACCTTTTGGCCCCTACCATTTTTGAATCATTTGTTCCATTAATGGGAGAGGGTAGTGGTCTTTATCGATGCCCGGTTTAAATCCTTGAAGTCTACGCACAACCAATATTCTCTATTATTCTTCCTTACGGTGCACCCGATTGGCTACCCATGATGAATTCTTGATGCGAAAAATAATGCAAGCCTTAATGAGCTTTATTATCTTCTTCCTCACTAATGGCTCAATTTTTAGGGTTAATTGGCCTCTGTTTTGAAAAACTAGCTTTGATTTTGGATGCATTGCAATGGTGTGTTGAGCTAGACTGGATCAAAACGACATAGGTCTTTGTAGCTCCATGCAAAAATAACATGACACTCTTGACATAGTTCAATGAAATTTTCCTTCTCTTGAGCAAAAAATAGATTCCCAAGATTTAGAAGCTTTTCACTTGCTACCTTGACTTCCTCAAAATATTCCTCTTTGATTACCATGTTGGTACCTTGCCATTTGACCTGGTCATCTATATTAAAGATGGATTCAAGAGTAACTAGGACTTTTAGAAGTTTTTCTCCTTTCAACTATATAATTTGATCGCCATAAGAGTTTTAGAGTTTATCTTAGTATTTTGCAGCAAACTCTACTTCTTGCTGTAGGAAAAGGATAATCTGTTGGTTGCTATTGAACACCTACCAACTACTTACGTTATCTAGTACTATGGGATGGACCACCATTTTTACCATCTTCTTCCCTTCTTTCATAATGTTTGTAGGTATATCATATTGCAAGAAAATGGTAGCCATCCTATCAACATCTTGATTTTGTTTTCTAACTACTGTATGAATTCCAAAAGCTTCAAAATATTCTATCAAATCCCAAACCTGATTCTTATATGATCTAAATAGATCATTTTTTGATGCATCACTGCGGAGGTTATTGTTGATGCATAATCATAACACCCCTAAATGTTTATAACTCAATGGGTTGAACCTATACACGTGATTGTATAACATGGAGCTTTTCCCAAAGTGTGGTACTTTGGAATCAAGAAAGCTCTCTAGATGAAGGTCGGTTCTTATTCCTTTGTTTAGGTGCACACATATAATTTGCAGAGAATCTACTCTAAAATATACTCCAACTTACCAAGGAGACATGGCTAAGAAGATGCAAGAAAATAAACCTATTCTAAAAGAGGTGATACACCAAAGGAATTTTGAACACCTGCTTTTCCATTAAACACAAACCATTAAAGATGAAATACAACCCCATTCACAGATAACTAGGATTGCAATGAGAGATCAAGAAGATGCAATAACAAAAGAGAGGGTTGAAAATCATCCACAGAATTTTTATTATTGCTCCAAAGATTTGATACAGTTCATTAATATGGCCAAGAGGCAAGATTGCATTTACGATTTAGATGGAATGTTTGAACTCCAAAATTCACTTGCACACAAGAGAAGAAGGAGGTTATAAAACAAAAATTTCCAACTTTAGAAAAATTCCCCTCCATATAATATATAGGAAGAATGCGAGAAGGATATGAGAAGAATTCAATTTCTTTCCCCAACCACCCAAGAAATGTATTGAATTCACCTAAAAAATGATGGGTTTCATTGCAAAACCCATTTATCCATGTACTATTCCTTACTTGGAAAGAAAAAAATCCCATAACTTCATTATGGTCATAGGTGAGAAACCTAGGATACCAAAAATGTCGAATGTATTTTGCATTTTTAAGACCTTTCCAAAAGTCCTTTCTTGCACAAATCTTAGCTACCAGTCAAAAGTTATGGCCATTTGAAGGTCAAGGTGTCATTCTGCAAAAATGGTGGGTTATTGATCTGTCATGTTTCGGATTCTGAAATGCATGCAACCTCCAAAATCCTGAAATTCAGACTTTCAAACATTACCTTTTCAGAAGTTGAAAACCTATTCATCCTCCTAATTTTCTTTAGAGTACCAAAAGTCCAAAACCCGAAAACCCCAAAGTCCAAAAATTTGAACTTTGGGAATTAAGAATTTTGGACATTGAGGAGTGATTTTTGAGTTTTGTGGTTCAACACTCTTGAAAATCCAAATCCCACACCTCCGAAACTCTAATACCTGAAATTCAAAAATTTTAGACTTTTAGAATTCATAATTTCAGACATTGACGAGTGAATTTTTCTCTCACTGAGATCCCGTCACCTCGAAACTAGAAAGTCCAAAATTTTGGACTTTTGGTGTTTTGGGTTTTAGAGCTTTTCCTTTCATTTTTCAATGCGTGCGCTCTGAGATCTCTCAAACCCCCACAAAACTTGAAAGATGAAATTTAAAAATTTCAGATTTTTAGACATTTTGTTGATCGATATCTCCAAAACCTCCACCTTCGAAGTCCAAAATTTCAGAATTCATACTTCTTCTTGATTCTTTGAAATAGGTTGAGCTCTGTTTGTTCAATCTTGCCCAAGGGGAAAAATTGATAACAATTCGACGACTCACGGGATCACCTATCTGCTAGGTGGAAGATCAATTACCTTGAAGTATCCATTGGGCATGGAGTCATGAATGATAGCCTGATATTGATCTTATACTTGAAAATTAAACCCAACCACTTGCACTCTCAATTTTTATAGGAAAATCTTGAAGGTGAGATTTCTGAGAGTAAAAATTATGTTGACCGAGAGCATTCACCTGCTTCTATAATGGATTGTTACATCATTAACCTAGAATCACACTGAATTGTATAGTGATACAACCTTGGAGAAACAAGACCTATGCCGATGTACTTAGGGAAATGATAGTAAGACAAATGTGCATACACACTTAGAGGAATTAAAATCGTAGGCTAATATTTATAAGGGTGACACCTTTTCTCTTTCAGTAGAAAATTTTAAGATATATTTTGTTAACTTAATCGTAATTTCCTCTCCATTCAATGTAGACAATTGGAAGGAATTTTTAATTTTAAATCATATGACCATGTAGCGGCCAATCAAAATGGCATCAAACTTGGAATGCCTTCCCGCTTTTCTGCGCAATCTTCATCCCGCTTTAGAACTAAGTCCCCTTCCTAAAATGTCTTTACTCTTGATTTCTTATCAAACCATCTTTTGACCAAGGCTTGATCTCTTTCCATGCTTTGTATTGCATGTTCTCTGATTTCTCTCAATTCCATCAATTCAACATACATGGCTTCCATTGGTTGAAACTCGAGACAATTCCAACTGCTTCATGATCTCCAATGTGGGTAGCTCGAATGATATATGTAACACTACCTCTTTACCATAGACTACCTTGTAAAGGGAATTACCTATTCACCTCTTCGGTGTGATCCTATCACCGCATAATGCTGATTTTATCTTTATATGCTATGTCCTTTGGTTTTCATCCAAAGTCCTTCGATGATTCTTAGTAAATTCTTGTTCATGGACTCTGCACCAATTACCCCCGGGTAATAGTTTGAAGAGGTGCTCAAGTAGATTCACTTCTTGACAGCCCATTTTGTGATATTGGAACCTAGGAAGACTAATGCATTATCTGATATGATACTGGCTGACACTCCAAACCTAGTCACTATCCCTTCATAAAAATCTAGTATGCTAGACTCATTTGCTTCTTTGAGAACTATTGCCTCGGTCCACTTGGTGAAATAGTTTGTTGCTGTGAGAATCCACTTGCGGCCTTTGCTTGAGTTTGGATTGATGACCCCAATGAATTCCAATCCCCATTTAATGAATGGATGGTCAACTGAAATTGGGTGCAATGGAAGTTCTTCTAGTCTTTCCTTTCTTGTGAAGAATGCACACTTTTTACACCTTTTAATCCACATATAGCAGTCACTCAACACTATGGTCCAATAATATTCCACCTTAATTAGTTTGAGAGTTGTTGATGGTGAGGGAAAATGACCTCTAGCTTCTCCATTGTGAAACTCTTGTAACAATCTCTCAATTTGATCTGTTCCAATGCATCTCAGTAGAACACCATTGATGTCTTTTTTGAACAAAACACCATCAACAAGCACATATGGAATGACTTGTAATCTGAAGTATCTCCTCTTTGATTTGCTCATTTCTAGAGGGCATAGGCCTGTTTGTAGGAAGTGTATCATATTTTGAGTCCAACAAGGGATAGGCACATTATCATTTGCTTGTTCTTGACCATCTTGTAGTACCAAAACAACTCCATTTTCATTACTTACATCAACTTGTTGACTCAAGGATAGCTATTCACATAGTCCTTTTCCACGGACCAGCTTAGTGACCTTAATTTCTATTTCATATTCCATTATTCAAGTGATCCATCCTACATGTTTCTCATTCAGATATTTGTTCAAAAGGAAATCCTTGACTCCCGCATGAGAAACTAACAATTGGATTTTGTTATTTGAAACTAGGTGTTTGAACTTCTTCAAACTCTTGATCACTGTAAGGACATGCTTTTCAATGAAGGATTATCTCACTTCGTAGTCATCTAAACTTTCACCGAGGAAGGAAACTAGTTGTTCGAGATCCCTCTTCATTTTGCTACACAAGGATTGCGAGAGATCGTGTCCCCACCACCAAATGCATAGAGCAAAAGTCCTTGGAGAAGTATGGATTGATGAGAGTTTCAGCTTGAGATATAGCCTCTTTTATTGGTTCAAAACTTGCTTTACCCTTAGTTTTCCACCTAAATGACATGCTATTCTTCAACATCAATCTTATTGGCTTCACAAGAGTGGTAAAGTTTGGTATAAACCCTTGAGACAAAATTGATCCTTCCTAAGAATCCCGGAAGAGCCTTCTTATGACTTGGCAAGGAAATGCTCGAATTACTTCAAATCTTTAGAGGTCAATCATCAATCTTTCCTTAAACACAATATGGCCAAGGATCTTACCTTCGTGAGCCGGGAATATGAATTTTGTGGGATTCAATGATACTCGAATCTCCTACATTTTGAAATACTTGTCATTAGAGGGAAGAGGTGATCGGTTGCATTTTGGAGAACACAGTGATATCTTCAAGATATATTAGTACTATTTTGTTGATCAACCCCTTGAATTCCATGTCCATCTCCCTTTGAAAAGTGGCTTTGACATTTGACAATCCAAAAGGCATTTTCTTGTACGCATTAGTGCCCCACTTAGTTGTGAAAGTCATTTTGAACTGATCATAGTATTTCACCATTATCTCGATTATACCTCGAGTAGCCATCTAGGAGAGATAATATTTGTGATCTAGATACTACATGTAATATTTGTTCCATTAAAGAAAGTGGGTAATGATCTTTGAGAGATTCCTATTCAAGTCTCGAGACTTCTGCGCATAACCTTATTTATCCATTCTTCTTCCTAACCAGTACCAAGTTGGCAAGCTAGATTGAATGCTTGATCGGAAATATAATAATTTCCTCTATTAGTTTACTTAGATCTTTCTTCATAAGAGGCTCAACATGTGGGTTCTCTGGTCTTTGCTTCATCTCATGGTCTTAGCATCTCGCATCTAGTTCTATGGTATATTGTTCCAACTTCGATTGAATCCTTGCAGTCCTACTAGTTCCAGGGGGAATACATCTATAAAATATTAGCGAGTTGTGTGAACTCATATATTTCTTGTTCAAAGTGGTCACTTTTCCAATTTGAATTTTTTTTCCCTCTTCAACCGAGATAGGTTCCGAATCCTCTCCCTTGACCTTAATGTTTTCTTTCTCTTTACGAAACTAGTCATTAGGATTGAATATTGACTCCAGTGCAAATAAAATTTTGGACAGCTTGTTTATCCAAAACTACACATTTTAATCCCCGTACTGTTGTTTCAATTTATCCTAATTCCTAGCAGATAATTAAGACTCTTCTTGCAAAAATTTAATGATGTGTTGATCGTTCTCAAACACCGCTAGCTTGTGTTCTTATCTGCAAAATGCTTTATTGGCCTTACAATCACATGGATGTGTGGCTGCGTTTTATATCTCTTGATACTGTCAAATACATCAAATGTTGCTCCAACTACTGTAAGCCTAGCTTCCTAACCTAGTTAAAAATGGGAAATGTGCACCATCATGATGAAGAAGTGAGCAAGTCCTACCCTTTAAACATTAATAACTTTGAATCTAATCAAAACACAATGTAAATGCATGAACTCTATTCCCCTTAATTTCCTAATTTAACATTAAAATGGACCTAAGTAGTCCAATGGCAATCAAATTATAATTGCTTGCTTTGATCCTTCAATGGATGCTTGGGTGTGAGGCTTAGCTCTTCAAGAATGGAGGATGGAGGGCTCAAGAATGACAAAAGGCTATTAGTATGAAACTATGTGCTTACTTTTGTCTCTTGAGAGATTTAGGTGTAGGTATAAAGGTAGGAGGAGGGCTCTTTATATAGCCCAAAGGATAAAGGATTCAACACATCCTCATGAATGTGGGATAAATGGAGATGTAGAGTTAGTTATGGATAAGGGGGGTTTAGATGAGGTTGAGTTAGCTTTAGGAGGGTTTAGTTTGTCCTCAAGTGGCTCATGTGGATAAAGGGGGTGCATTAATTAATCAAGATGATTAATAAATACATGTGCAAGCTTTTATAAGCTTTTAGATGGATTTTAGTGTGATTTAGACCATTAGGAAGGAATTAAACCAATTAAATAGAGATTTATTGATTTAATGAGAAGGGAGGCTAATTAATTAATAATAATTAATTAGACTAGATAGAAGGTGTCAATTAACGAAAGGTCATTAATTAGGGTATGTGTTGGATAGGGGACTTAATTAATTAGTATAATGTAATCAATTAATGACAATGGAAGAGAAGATGAGCGTCCATTGACAATATATGTCATCAATTTGTGGGAAAGGAGATAATTAGCGCAATTTAAGTATTTAAATTGCTTAGGCATAATTATAGGTGTCTACATTTTCCCCTCTTTGGGGTGGCGTAAGTGACACCACTTCAAAGATAGTAGATGGAAGAAAATTTTGAAGGATAGAAGAAAAATTAGTAGGAGGGAGAGATGCCCCCTCGAGTGTCGATGGGGTGATGGAAGAAGTCGATCGATGATCGAAAAAGGTGAGAGATAGGTAGAAGAATGGGGAAGAGGTAGGATGCCCCAGTGAGAGAGAAAATTAGGGGTGAAAGGGAAGTGATGTAGAAGAAATATGGAGGAGGGGAGAGAAGAGCTTAGCCTCTAGCCATTGTTTATTTGGAACAATTTTGATGTCATCATATTGCCATAGGAACTACATCATCGGTCCTTATGAAAAATATAAGCATACGACAAAGGTAGAATGACATGAAAATCCATACTACGAACAATTTGTCCATTGCTTTGAAAGTACCAACTCCATGCAACATACAATAATGCAATGCAATATACGAGAAGGAAACAAGCTCATGTAACAGGGAAAACAAGTATGAACACACATATCCAACCCAACAATGGTCAAGACAATTGTACAAATGTTTTGTTATCAGTGTTGAAGAGATCCACAAGTTCATGATTGATGACAAGGGTTAAAAATGATGCCCCAAGCAAGGATACATGCAAGGGGAAATGAAAATGGACATGGGGTCCATGAAAAGTGTTTGTGCACAATGAAACAACACCAGGCAACAAAAGTGCCCCAGAGTATAGATGAAGCAAGTAGCTAGCTTTGTGAATGGTTGTGAATCCGGTGATCCATGAGTCATATTAATCGGGAAGATGTGAGACAAACCAATAGGATATGGAGAAAATACCATGCGCAAGACACAAGTTTCAGCCGTAATAAGCAAGTTACCATTTTTGTAGGGTTTTTTTACTTTTTAGGATTTTTTGAAAAAATTTTGCCTTGTTTTTGGATTTTTTTATATATATATATATTTTTATTGTTTTTATATTTCCAAACCATGGTGAATAATAGAAGAAGAAGAAAGAAAGGAAGGGCCTAGGGGTGACAGAAAAAGTGCCTAGGTGGAAGAAAGGAGAAACAAAGGACAAATAATGTCCTTGTTTAGTGGAAAAAATAAGAAAAAAAATTATTTACGAAAAATAATTATTTACGAGAAGAAAGAAGAATAAAAATCACGAGGAGAATAATAAAATTGCCCTAGGGAGAAGAAAGGGGTATCGGATAACAAAAAATGCCCCAATACGGTGAAAAATAAGAAAAATAATTATTTAATAAAAATAATTATTCCACAGCATGAACAGAGGAGAAAACGGTGATCGAAATGGGTCTCCGGCCTTCCAAACGGTGAAAAACAGGTTAATATACCCCCCCGGGGGGGTAAAAACATCACGACCAATTCATTTTAACTGAGCAGTTGAGAAAATTTTACTGTGAGGCTCTGACACTCAGGAGAACCATGGTGATCACACGAGACCATTTGAGGTGCACGCGGATGCAGTCAGGGGTACCAGCGGCATGTGATGATGGCCCCTTTGTGAGTATCACAACCCTGCTCATAAATTTTTGTCATTAATGCCTTAAATTAGGTCTTTAGGAGTAGAAAAACATGTAGGCACTACTGCAGCATGAGGCGTAGGCAATGGGGTAGGGCACGCAGTAGGCACCATTTTGGGGGGCAAATGCATCTTTTGAGGGCACAGGCACCAAGTCGAATGTGTGCACATGCACGTGGAGACAAATCACACACACACACACACACACACACACACACAAGCACATGTGCGCACACATGCACACATTGGAAATGGGATGCACATGTAAAAAGCATGGTGTAGGTATGGAGAGGTGGCACACACACACATAAGTGCACGTGCCCAAGCGCAGGCACCAAATTGGTGGTGCACATGCCAAAAAGGGCACGTAGGCACCTAAAAGAGAGCACACACCGGAAAACACACATGCGTGCAAGTGAAGGCACCAAAAACATGGCGCACATGCCAAAAGGGTGTGCAGGTGCCCTAGAAAGGTGGAAAAAGATAGGAAAGTGTCAAAAACATGACACTTAGAAGAATTTTAGGATTTTTGGGTTAACCCTAAAGGATGAGATAGATTTTAGAGGAAATGCTAGGAACTAATGAGTGGCATGTTATTTTGTAGAGATGACTACCAGTTTTATGATGTGGGAGTGTCATTCATTGGATTGCTTAAAGTTAGAGGGTAGTATGTGCATGCACCACATGACCACCGAGCTATGGTGATATTACTGGAGGTAGTGGGGCTGGGCCCCATGGCTCGGATGCCCTCTATGTACTAGATCACGGCCTCCTTGACTACACTAGCCGAGCGATGGCATAGCGAGAGTCAGTGTTTCAGGCTACCCACAGGGAGAGATGATGACGGTGACCATTGAGGATGTTTGGTAGATCCTTCGCATGTGCCATGATGGGCACATTGATCAAGTATAGTTAGATGTAGGGTTGATTAGAGCAGCTTGTAGTGCTCTATTTGGTGTTGATGATATCCCACATGATGGGATGACTATAGCTTTACATGAGTGCATCTCTGACCCGACATTGCATCGGGGACCTCTCTATATCATGGCTCTTATCAGTGGGTTCTTACTCACTGATAAGACAGGGACTTCATTCCCGAGAGGATTACTACCATTGGTTCATGGCATTTATAGTGGTGAGAGATATTGTTGGGGGCTAGTGTATACTGGCCCATTTATACTTGGGATTTACACTTGATTACATACCACGGTCAGAAGACCATGGGGCTAGCATCATTATTACAGATATGGTCATGGGATCATATTGCTATCGGGCACCACTGTGGGCCCTTTCCAAGTTTGAGATCCCGAGGAGCCATCATACATGGCTTGGGTAGCAGTGGGAGATGTACGTGGCCATCTTGGCAGCCTATTCAGATATAGGTGGGAGTTTGATGAGCTTAGTAGTGATAGACATCATTTGGCATCCATACAGGCACTTCCAGTGGCTAGAGGATGCCATAGAGCTCAGCGTGTGCTTGGTGGAGCACTTTCTTATTGGCATCCACAACTATATCATGGAGTTATATCATGTAGATAGGTGCCAGCGGTAGCTTGGCAGAGTACAGGGGGTCCCCAGACAGATATCTAGCATGCATGCACGTAGGGACTCAGAGAGGTAGACCATGGGGCCTCGTATACCAGTGGCCTCGAGCTAGGGCTAGTTTCACACAGGTGGTCCCCCAGGCATGGGACCCATTATGATAGGTGAGAGACCTGGGGACCACAACTGATTATGTAGCATGGTATGTGACAGTATTACCCCAGCGTCTCACTATTCCAGAGGTAGCTTGGGTAGTAGGCATTCACCCACCCGTAGAGGTATGGCATGGGGCAGAGCGTAGGGCTAGAGCAGTGGCATTGGGGCCAGACCCAGAGGATCCCTTTGATGGTATCCCACATGATGGATAGGGTGCCCCATAGGCATAGGGACCGAGGCCACAGGGCCTAGTATAGCAGCCATGCAGCCACCCAGAGGTAGGGTTTTTGAGCAGGGACAGTCTTCTAGAGCACCTCAGGGACCAGCCCTAAGGCACACACATCCTCCTCCCAAGCACAGGCATAGATAGCCATAGTATAGGTGGTAGGTACAATAGCTCATAGCTGAGAGAGACACGGCCAGAGCGGAGAGAGATGAGGCTCGAGGCTGGTGTGTGATCAATAGTAGAGAGAGATGAGGCCCGAGCTCACATTGTGACTTTACTTTCAGAGTGGGATCAGGCTCGGGCCCAGGCTGGCCCAGGAGATGATAGAGTTACATGGCGGAGCTAGATCTGAGAGAACAACACAGGGGGCACAAATATTGAGCCTCCTTCATCAGTCCCAGTCACAGGTGTGCATGGTCATTGCACAGAGAGATCATGTGTATGCACGATCACAGGCCTTATTAGCACAGAGGGACCAAGCCCGCATTGAGCTACAGGTGATGACCATAGAGAGATCGAGAGGATAATGCCTCTAGACAGCCGGCAGACTGGGCCGAGTTACAGGTGAGTGAGATACTACCCTTCAGGCAGCGCTCACCTCCGGAGATGCGGACCTGATACGTGACCACTAGGCTTGGTGGTGAGGCCCTCTTTACAAGGACTACATATTATAGAGTGGTTTCCATAGAGCGCAGAGAGTGGCACTGCCATAGCTATCAAGGTCGAGTGCATCAGGCTCTCGATCACGGAGATCCAGCCATTCCACCAGATCCATTAGACAACCTCTACTAGAGCATCCGAGTGAGACCAGCGCCATCCCAACCTCCAGTGTTCCATCATCCAGAGGATAGATCTGGGAGCCCCGAGGGGGGTGAGAGCTGTGGTTGAGAGCCACATTTTTGTTGTATAGATTATTTTGTATGTATGCCTCTTATGAAGGCCGATTATGATGTACAGATTATGTTATACATGTATTTTTGATGATGCCTCATGATGAAGGCTTGATTCTTTTAGATACATGCCCCTTTTTATGGCATTGTGTATCGATGATGTATTGTATTGAGTACTTATCTGGACATTGTATGTATGTACACAGACATTTTTGATGTATCATCTTTGTACGCCTCAGCTGAAGGCATTTTTGATATAGAGCACAGATTTGTATCCATTTTTGATATAGATGTATATTTGACACACATGTATATATATATATATATATATAGGATTACTTTGTTTTGGCTCAGATACACATGGTTATGAGATGATGTATTTTATTGTTGTTGTACTCTGATGCATGTGACACGAGTGGGCATAATTCTATGATGTGAAATACCCCTTTTCAGAAATTACTATATGTTGATTCTCATTGCATGTTGCGTTTGTTTAATTCAACACTTATGGATGCGTTGTGACACGAGTGGGCATACATTGATTCACATTGCATGTTGCATGTTTTGATTCAGCACTGATTGTTTTTGTGTCCTGATTTATGTGACACAAGTGGGCATTATTCTATGATGTGAAATACCCTTTTTCAAAATTAACTATGTTGATTCTCATTACATGTTGCGTTTTTTGATTTCAGCACTTATGGATGATGTGATGATGTTATCTGATTTCATACATTGTATGTATCTGATTTCGATGTTTGATGTATACATGTGTTGTGGATGTTAGATGATAGATCTGTAGATGATATCAAATGTATTTCTCATGTGTTACTTTGATGTATATGGATGGGATGATATGATGATATTGGTGTGGGGGGATAGATTTTTGATCATGCGCAACCCCTCTTGCCCCCATTGATGATACGATATGTGATGATTAGCTTAGCATACATGCATGATGTAAAACTTAGCATTTTTTTATATATGATGTATAGATGATGTTAGATGTGATGATAATGATGGTAATGTGATGTGAATGATAACAAAATAGAGCACATGCAATAAACACAACCAAATGCTAACAAAGAACACCAGGAATTAATGCAATACACCATGATTCACCATGCTTTATTAACAAGTAACAAACACAACCAAATGCTTAAGAAAGAACATAATGAATTAACACATTACATCATGATCTCCCAAGATTTCACTAGCATGCAAAAACACACCGCAACATGCACAAGCAAGAATAAATCTAATCTAAGCAAGAAAATATGAATCCTAACAAAGTATGCCCAAGCAACAAACAACCCAAAAGCAAGAATGCAAAACACTATACAAGCAACAAGCAAAAGCAAGAAACAAGACAATGCAAGTAAATGTTTTTGTAAGATATGTTTTTATGCACTAAATTTTCTATTGTTTAGGTTTTTGTGAAACAATTTTCTATTGTTTAGGTGTTTTGTGAAACAATTTTCTATTGTTTAGGTTTTTGAAACAATTTTCTATTGTTTAGGTTTTTGAAACAATTTTCTATTGTTTTTGTGTTTTCTAATTTTCTATTGTTTTTTTTTTGAAACGGTTTTCCAAAGCTATGTGCAGGTAACCAAGAAAGCGTGGATGCCCCCAGCATTAGATGGGGAATATACAAGGGAAGAAGCCACACATTTATGAATAGGAAGGTGAAGTCATTGAGTTTCCCCAACGTAAGATGGGAAATAACGAAAGACCATGCCCCTCACAGATGAATAGAAGAAGGAAAAGCCGGATCAAGGTTGGACAGGATGGTGTGCACAAGGAATCTCAAGGCAGAACCAGGTCTAGGCCAAAGACAACTACCCTCCTAATACAGAATGCTTGTGAACAACGAATCCTCCCGAGGCACTGGAAACTAGTTTTCACCCAAGGACTTGTCCAAAGTGCCACAATTGTGTGGTTTTCACTAGTGGATGACCTGTTTTCTCTTTTCTTTTTTTTGATTTTTTGATTTTTTTGTATTTTTTGATATTTTTAACTTCCTTGCAGCCATGTTCAAGCATAGAACCTCTTAAGATGCATGGCATTCATGGGCTCTTGAGCTCATCACCATTGGGGTGAGCCAGTTTGTATGCCCCTGTGCCATACTTGGAAACTATGACATAGGGTCCTAACCAATGTGGTTCAAACTTCCCTTTCTTTTCTCGCTCTTCTCTGGTGTTGAACTGGTTCTCCTTCATAACTAAATCACCAACCTCAAACTAATGAGGGATGATTCTCTTGTTGTAGTTTCTAGAGACTCTGTGTTGATATACTTTTAGGTGATTAAGAGTGTGAATGTGCCTCTCATCCAGGAGCTCTAACTCAACCAGTCTTGCCACTCGATAATCTTCATCCTTATCCAGATAATCCCGAAGAGAAATTCTCAGGGATGGAAGTTTGATCTCTAAAGGGATGATAGATTCTATCCCAAACACTAGAATATGGTGTTGCACCCACGTAGGAGTGCGAATGGATGTTCGGTAAGCCCAAAGGGCCGGATGGATTTGTAGGTGCCAGTTTCGACCTGTCTTGCTGACCATCTTCTCCATAATCCTTACCAAAGTCTTGTTTGTTGCCTCAGCTTGTCCATTACCCTAAGGGTAATATGGCATGGACCATTTTAATCTGATTTGGAACCATTGGCAAAGACCTTTCATATTTTGTTCTTAAATGACTTCCCATTATCTATAACAATGGTGCGGGAATACCATATCGGCAAATAATGTGATTCATGATGAATTTAGAAATTTGTGCTCCTGTGACATAGGTTAAAGGGACAACCTCTACCCATTTTGTAAAATATTTTGTGGCTGATGATATGTGTATGACCATCAGATGAGGTAGGAGTAAGTTTTCCTATTAGATCAAGTCCCCACTTGGAGAATGGCCATGGGGTAGTGATAGGTTGCAATGGTTGTGATGGAGCATGGATGAAATTTCCATACTTTTGGCAAAGTACACATTTTCTAACATAATTGCAATAATCAATTTCCATGGTAGGCCAATAGTAACCTACTCTCAATAGTTTCTTAGCCAAGACCATTCCATTTGTATGTGCTCCACATACCCCTTCGTGCACTTCTTTGATTGCTGGATTGACTCCGTCACATCCAGACAATGTAATAGATTCCCATCATAGCCATGATGATAAAGTGTACCTCCTAAAAGGGTGTAATGGGCTATCTGGTGAATCAGGCTTTGCTTTTCAGAATGGGAGATATCGGGAGGGAATGTGTTGTCCTTAAGATAGGTGAAAATGGGTTCGTACCATGGGAATGGGGACCAACAACCTCACAAGCTAGGCAAGATTCTGGCATGTCATACATAGGTTGGCATAGATTTTCTATGAAGAATGGCATATCATTGTTCCCTGGTGGAATACGAAGCATAGATCCCACCATTGCCATGGCATCTGCTGATCTATTACGCTCTTGGGATTCTCAAAGGTAATGCACACAAAATACTCCTTTAGAGTTTCCACTAACTTTTTGTAAGGTATGAGCTTGTCATCCTTAACCTTATATTCATCATTAACTTGTTTGATGATTAACTATGAATCACCTACAACCTTAACATGATGAACATTCCACTTGATGGCTAGTTTCATCCCTACAATGAGTGCCTCATATTCTGTAATGTTGTTTGTGCAAGGGAAGCCCAGGAAAAATCCTGTGGTATAGGATCACCCAAAGGAGTAATAAGGACCACTCCTACACCTGAACCATGAAACATAAATGATCCATCAAAATGTATCTACCACATGATAGATTCTTCAATGTAGAGTAAGGAGGCATCTGGCAGATCCAGACTCAAAGGTTCTGTGCTTTGCAAGGGTGCTTCCACTAGCTGGTCTACAAGTACTTGTCCTTTAACTAATTTTTGATGGAAAAATTCTATGTCAAACTCACTTGAGTAGAATGATCCAATTAGCCATTCTTCCCATGAGGGTGGGTTTGGACAACAAATACTTGAGTGGGTCGACCTTGGATATGAGCTTGGTCTTAGTATTCAGCAGGTAATGGCGAAGTTTTTGAAAGGTAAAAACAATGGCCAAGAAAGCCTTTTCAATCTAAGGATAATTAAGCTCATAGGTGATGAGGTGTGACTCAGATAGTACACCACTTTCTCCTTATGGCTAAGGTCATATTGGGTGAGCAACACACCAATAGCAATTGTGTAGTGAAATATAGAGCAAAAGTGGTTCTCCCAGAGTGGGAGGCATGAGGATAGGTGGATTAGCCAGTATTGTTTAAGCAAAGCAAAGGCTTGTTGTTGCTCGGGTCCCCAGATGAAAGTGACATCCTTTTTAAGAAAATGGGTGAATGAGTGACATTTATCTGCAAGCTGGGAGATGAAGTGGTGAATGGCTTGAATTTTCCCTGTAAGTCTACGTAGTTGCTTGATATTCTCAGGTGGAGGCATTTCAGTGATAGCAGACACTTTAGCAGGGTCTACCTCAATACCTCATCTTGACACAATGAAGCCCAATAGTTTCCCTGATAGCACACCGAAGACACACTTCTTTGGATTCAGCCTAACTTTGTATTCATGCAAGTGTTCAAAGATACGCCGTAAAATGACAGGATGATCCTCTCTTGTTTTGGACTTTCCCAGGATGTCATCTACGTAGTCTTCCATGATATCATGAATCATATCATGAAAAATCACTATCATGGCCCACTTGATAGGTAGCTCCTACATTCTTAAGGCCAAATGGCATCACCTGATAGTAGAAGGTGCCCCAAGGAGTTGTAAAAGTTATTTTGTGTTGGTCCTCCTCAGTGATCTTAATTTGATTATAACCCAAAAATCCATCCATGAGTGATAGCATTTCATACCCTACTGTTGAGTCAACAATCATGTCAATGTTGGGCAATGGAAAAATCATCTTTAGGGAAAGCTTTATTGATGTCCCTAAAATCCATGTAGATTCGGATACCGATAGGTTTCTTCTAGATAGGAACAATGTTTGATATCCATTCAGAATAATCAATTGGTCTGATGAATCCTACTATAAGAAATCTTTCCAACTCTTCTTTAACCAACAGGCCACTCTTGGGTGCATCTTTTAGAGCTTTTGTTTGATAGGCTTAGCATCTGCATGTGCACAACTAGGTTGTGCACACCAAAGTTGGATCTAAGCCGGGCATGTCTTTGTAAGACCATGCGAACACATCAATAAACTCTCAAACAACATAGTGAACATCTTTTTCTCTCTAGCCGAGAGTGATGCTCCCAATTTTACTATCTTGGGATCTTCTTCAGTACCAATATTGACATCAATGGTTTCTTTGACTAACAATTTTGATAAATCCTCCATACGCGTAGGATCAGGAGGTAGGTTGAGATCTTCATCCAAGGATGTCTCCACAAGATTTTCATCCTTGGCATGGTCACTTTGTTTGTCCTTTGATTTTCTTATTTGTTTTTCAGCCAGTGCCTCAAAGAGGTTTTCACTGTGTGACTTGGACTTCATTTTTGCGAGGCTTTTCTTTAGAACTTTTTCCCTCACTTTTCTTTAAATTTTGTTGACCACAAAGTTCAGCCTCCTCGCCAAAGTAGGCGCAGGTGTCTAAGTCGATAAAGAAACCTTTCTTGTGATCTCCAATGGGGATTGTATCCCTTATGCCCATGAACTCTGCAATAGCCTCATCATTCTCAAATAAATCTAGTGGCACGTGATGTTGTTGGTCCCATTCAACAAGGGAAGGGTATACAAGGTCAAGGGTTGGTTCTGTGGGGGTTAAGGTTAGGACAACATTGTTCATGAAAAGGTTCATGGAGGCCAGATCCTCATATTGGCTACAATGGGAATCCATATCACTATGTCTAGATAATCGGAACTATCCTCATGCTCAGAACAAGTCACATCTTGATCATTGGGGTGTGCTCCATAAGGGTGAATCCCATGCCATATCTTTCTATTTTGAAATGTGGAAGAGGGACCGGTTCTCTTTGTCCTTGTTCATTCCTCCCACATCCTAGGCCTTTGTAGCCCATGGAGTACATCATTCTGCTAGATTTTTCATATTCTAGGGTTTGATAATAGGATGGCTGAGTGTCCTCAGGGACCCAAGTTGTAGGTGGATCAAGTAATTTTCCTCAGCTAACAAGCCTCCAGGTAGGAATGACCCAATAGTGTGTTCCTCTCTAGGTCTCTGAAGCGGTAGTTGGGTCGACCTCTAGTCTTGGGTGACAATGAGAGGTCTGAAACCAAGAGCACTTGTTGTACATTATACTCCCCACAGCCATATTCTAGGATTTTCATCTCCCATGAATCAAATGGAGATGTTGAAGTAGATGCCCCATGAGCGCAAGAACTAAGAGAATCTAATCTACTTGGGATTCCATGGCCTCAAAATGAGAGGGACAACTATATCTGCGGAGGGACATGCGTATGTACCCTTTCGTGCAAAGCTATTGAGAGCTCTATAATGAGCAAAAGGGCTCTGAATCTCAGTATTGTAACATGTGTCCCTCATGCTTCAACTTGATGCATTGATGAAATGTTGATGGCACGGCCTGCATGGCATGAATCCATGGTCGGCCTAGAAGCATGTTATATGGAAGTTCCAAGTCTAGGACGTGAAACTTTGTCTGATGACAAGTGGGGCCCACCTCCATGGGCAGCATGATGGTGCCTACTGACTCTCTTTCCATGTTGTTGTATGTGCGGTGATAGTGATAATATGGGACTCAAGATCTTCCTCTATATGTCCCAATTGTTTGACCAACTTAAGCATGCAGATGTTCAACCTAGAACCATTATCCACAAGCACCCATTTGATTTTCCTGTGGGTGACAACTACCTCAATGTATAAGGGAAGATTATGTGTAGGATTCTCGGTAGGGATCTCCCTATGGTTGAAAGTGAGATGTTCACTTGGTGTAATGTTTTCCACCATGGCTTGAAGGTGTGCAGGATCGACTTCTAAAGGCACTCCCGACCCCTGAAGAGTTTGATACAGAATGTCCTTATGCACATTGGATATCTTGAGAAGATCTAAGATCAAATCTTAGTAGACGTCTTCTCAAGTTGTTCTAAAAGGTTATATTTACCGGTTTGCGGGGTCGATGAGAGAGGGTTCCAGAATCACGAGGCGGGCACGCCTTATTACCATAGCGCAGTCCTTTCCCTTGATCCAGGATGGTATTGACACGGTCAGCAGGAGAGTGAATACATCTGATAAGTGAATCATAATGATTGTTATCTCTTTTGGTATACAAGTAATTCATGGCTTTATAGGTTTGGGATGACTCTCCCCGATCCGGCTTTGTCTTTTCTGACTTATCATGCTTGGGGAATGGTTCTTTATAAATCCCCATTTTCTCATTAGGTGTTTGTGTTTTTCCAGGGTTATCCACCTCTATCTCCCCATTGTCAATGAGGTCCTTGAATATAGTGGTGAAGCCACAGACATTTGTCTATCTTATGTCCTTTAACATGATGCATTTCACAATATTCATGCTCCTTATACCATGAAGGTTTGGAGCATTGTCATCAAATGGTTGCGTGGTAGGATAGGTCATCATGTGGGCCACATCCAACTATTTTAGTATGACTGACAATGGTTCATTGAGAGAGGTGAATGTTCTTCACTTTGGTGGTGGTTGAATTGGGCCCTTGGTTAGTTTAAAGGTTGACCGTTTGGACCATTTTGAACACGTTTGGAATCAGTGATTCCATCTCCCACCACATTTTTGTTTTTGTTAAAGATCTTCAGCTTTTCCATGGGTTTGACACTTTGGTTGTCTTTAGATTGGGTTTTGAGGGTGCCTTTGCAATGAGAGCCTTTTCTATCTGAATCCATTTCTCGATAACCTCCTCAAAAGTATGACACAATGCATTTGGAGGTGGAAAGCTATATCTGGGTTGAGATTGGGAACAAAAATACTGACCAGCTACTTTTCAGGAAAAGTGCAAGGAAGCGACTAGCTATCCCTCTCCACCATTGGAGGAAGTTGGTGAAGGTCTCATTTGGGCATTGCTTGGCCCCACACAAGTCTACCATGGTGACATCACTCTCTATGTTATATGAGAAGTGATGCATGAATCTTTCTACCAATTCTGGCCAGGTGAAAATTGATCCTCGTGGTAAGCGTGTAAACCATTCCAATGCTTGACCTCACGAGACTCTTGGGAAAAATTCTGATGAGGTAATTGTCACTATAAGACACCTCTTGACATGCCATGTAGAAATATTTAACATGATCCCTTGGGTCTCCTTTTCCTTTGTATTTTTCAAACTTTGGCATATCAAATTTCTTTGGAAAGGGTTGAAGGGTCATTGTCTTGTCAAAAGGATAGGGGCATAATTCTTCATATTGATATTTCCTAATGCTCCCTATATTGCTCTCTTGTAAGCTCACAAGCATCACTTTCATGGACTACACTTCTTGTGCGAGCAATTGTTCTTTAGTGGGAGAAGTAGGGATGTAAACACGATGATACCCTGTGTCTTCTTCTCCTTGGTTTTCCCATGGAGTTCATTGATCTTAACCTTAGGCCTCAACTTTTGAACATTCTTGTTTGCATCTTTCTTGTACATGGGAAGTAAGCAAAGCTAGTTGTTCAGCTTAGGTTACTTGATTTGTTGTTGGATTGTGGCTTGGTTTGTAGCTTCTTCTTCTAAAGGTTCCTCCTCCTCATATTGTGGAGGTTCTTCACCCATCTCATGTTCTATCTTGTTTCTTCATGGCACTTTGATAAAGGGTATTCTATGCCCTACCACTTTATCATTTCCTGTGTAAGAAGTGGAAGCATGTCTACCTATTAAAATATCTTCCATATTGATAAGGGGACATTCTTCCTCAGTAGCATCATTTGTAGGTATTATTGTTCATTCTCGGTGGGCAATTTGGCCCCTAATTCCATGACCCGTGCCAACACTCTATCTTTGTTTCTAAGAAGAAACTCATCTAGTAGAGTGGGGTCAAAATCAAAGTCTGCATGTGTGGTGATTCTAACTCATTTCCACTATGATTGACCATCTCTTCTATTTCCTTTTCTACAGAAAATAGTGGTCCTAGGTCATGTCCAATGAAGGGGTTTGACCCTTGTCTGTTAGAGGTTTCCCAAGCTTGCACTTGTTGTTCCTCATATGTCTATTTCTTTAACCCTAGACGTGTTTTAGGAGCCATGTTTTTGTGATAGTTTCACTAGGGTAAGTTGTAAATGTGCTTAAAACTTAGTGATCACCCCTAAGTGAAATGCAAGATGTATTTGTTAAGAGTATGAATAAGTCAACAATGTGAGAATACCAATGTGATAGAGTGATAAATCACCAGTGATACAAGCATTTGGTATGAAAACCTGTTAAATGAAGTACCTCCTAGACTATGTTTCAAAAGTAGTTTGTGTCACAAGATGATTAACAAGATGTTTTCACTTATGCCAAGTTAAAGGAGATGAACAAAACGTAAGTAAATACAAGAAGTCAATGTGACCTCCCAATCAAGATATACGATGAGCGAGCTCAAACTCGATTAAGACCTATATCTCAAAAAGTGCCAATTACAATTCATGAATGACACAACAATATCACCAAGATATGTTAACCCACTTTGCGAGAAAGTGAAGTATTGATATCAAGGTGTTATTGATATAACACACACAAATGGTAACACCTAGCACTCTTTGAAATTGAGGTAATAATAGAACCGAACTAAAAATCTCAAAGTATAGCTAGGAATAGTTAAAAATGTGTGCAGCGTAACCTTACAATATAGGTATTTATGTCGAGTTTACAAGAAACAAGACGTAAATATCAAAATTGTAGTGATACGATACAAACAAGCTAACTCTTCTAAGGAAGTCCGTGGTGATGAACCATGCCTAACTACTATGACAATCTTGACATGGGTATCAAGATCACAATGGCTACCAATGATGTGAATACGCCTCCACACACTTTAGATGTTTAACTTACCTAGCCGCAAACATGGATGGGTGTAAATGGACATAAAAGTGACAGAAATAGTCGATTGGTAACACAAAGGTAATCACACTTCTTCTGATCAACAAAGTGTCAAAATAATGTGAAGGAAGCAAATCAAAAAAAGATGAAAAATGTTGGCTTCACTTTGGCAGAGTTTTGCCTCACCCTAAGGCAAGTAAAAACTAGGTGAAAGTAACGCGTCACACATTTCTCAATGAAAATATGGTTCACAACTCAACACTATTTTAGAATGGTCAAAGTGGGCTCCTGGCCAAAGTATATCCTCCTAGGTGGTTCTCTCATCCTAGGTGCTATAAAGATTATCCACGAGCGGGACAATTTACCCAAAAAGTCACAATGACTAGTTTGGGAGTATCTCAACTTTGCCCCCTTCAAGCACAGTGGGCAATAAATGCATCCAAATGTGTACTTAAAAGGGTCACGTAGGGATAACTTGTAACTCTATCTCACAAAGGATTTACTAGTCAGATAGGTAGTGCGGAGCACTTCCCATTTCATCCACAAGGTTCCCTCTTGCGTGGACTACTTTGGGGTTCTTGGAACCACCCCCATTGTTGTAGCTTAAGGCAGTTATGCCAAAGGGGTTATGTTCTAGTTGAGTGGAGAGGGACGTACCCTTTTCCAAACCTACAATACAGTGTTTTGAATATGTTGTTCTTTTTATCTTTTTTAATTAGATGTGGTTTGCTCGAACACCATTTGGCAACCTGTATAACAACTGTATTAGTAGTTTTCTAACTTTTGTTTCAATTCCTCCATTCTTTGACAAGCGTTTTGGTCCTGTATGATGATGTTTAGTAGTTTTCCATCAAAAGAGAAGGCATCATTTCTGATTCTCCAGATCATCCAAGGACGTAAGAGAAGAGCATACGTGATTGTCTTCCAAAATCTAAAAAGATATCAAATGGAAAAACACTTTTAATTCAACTATGCCAAATTAACCAATTCCAAATCAAATACCCTTAACAATCTCAAAGCATCAAAAGGACTTAAGAATCATTTCTGATTCCCAAGATCCCCAAGGGATGCGAGGGAAGAGCATACGTGATCTTAATCCTATAAGTAAATAATGCAAAATATTACCTAATCAAATACAAACATGTAAAAATAGCCTGCAAAGACAAATATATGATTAGATAAACCTGCAAGAATGTTAGCACATCAACACTTTAATTTCAAAAATGTAAAAAGGACACCATGCCCCTTTTTCAGTGCTTGCGCGTGGGTTAGGGCATATGCACCACCAAAGGTTGTTTTCGGCACACACATGTACCTACGCCACCCGAGAGATGTGTGTGCCACGAAAATAGTGCCTACACCCCTAAAATAGTACCTATGCCACTCTGTGGAATTTTTAGATCTATTAAATGCCTGCGCCACCAAAGAGGTGTGTGTGCCACAAAAACAACATATGTGCTACTCGAAAAAAATAGACAGAAAAATAGACGAATAATAACCATTACTTAGAAAAATATACATGCGCCACTAAAACCACATGTGTGCCCTAGTTAGGGTGTGTACCGATCTGATAGGTTTTAGTATGTAGTGAAGGTACAATATGAAATGACGTGTGCACCTGGGTTAGTGCACCTGTGCACTAGTTAGGGTGTGTGTGTGTGCGGGGTTAGTGCGCATGCACCGGGGTCGGCTCAGACGAGATGACAGATTTTAATAGTATGCTTACACCACCACGAGAGAGATGTGTGTGTGCCCCAAAAACCATTCTTGTGCCATGAAAATCATGCTGCGCCCTAAAATCATGCCTACTGCACGACTTGTGAACAAAAATATGGCAACAAACACAAGAAAACTCACAATATCTCAAATTTTTGACAAGTTAGCTTAAAATGGCAATAACCCATTAAAATTATGGCTATGAACATGAAGTTACACATATCAAATGAGAAAAAATTCCAAGAAAATGGACATTAATTACTACATGTGCATATCAAAAGTTAGCCAAAACAATGAAACTTAAACTAAAATGCCATGGGACTAAGTGTCCCACCGGGCGTGCCAAATGTGTGCAAGTGTTTCTACAAATTTAACCAAACTTAAAGCAAGAAAGCTACCACCTAAAAATAGCTTCCTAACCTAGTTAAAAATGGGAAATGTGCACCATCATGATGAAGAAGTGAGCAAGTCCTACCCTTTAAACATTAATAACTTTGAATCTAATCAAAACACAATGTAAATGCATGAACTCTATTCCCCTTAATTGCCTAATTTAACATTAAAATGGACCTAAGTAGTCCAATGGCAATCAAATTATAATTTCTTGCTTTGATCCTTTAATGGATGCTTGGGTGTGAGGCTTAGCTCTTCAAGAATGGAGGATGGAGGGCTCAAGAATGACAAAAGGCTATTAGTATGAAACTATGTGCTTACTTTTGTCTCTTGAGAGATTTAGGTGTAGGTATAAAGGTAGGAGGAGGGCTCTTTATATAGCCCAAAGGATAAAGGATTCAACACATCCTCATGAATGTGGGATAAATGGAGATGTAGAGTTAGTTATGGATAAGGGGGTTTAGATGAGGTTGAGTTAGCTTTAGGAGGGTTTAGTTTGTCCTCAAGTGGCTCATGTGGATAAAGGGGGTGCATTAATTAATCAAGATGATTAATAAATACATGTGCAAGATTTTATAAGCTTTTAGATGGATTTTAGTGTGATTTAGACCATTAGGAAGGAATTAAACCAATTAAATAGAGATTTATTGATTTAATGAGAAGGGAGGCTAATTAATTAATAATAATTAATTAGACTAGATAGAAGGTGTCATTAAAAAAGGTCATTAATTAGGGTATGTGTTGGATAGGGATTTAATTAATTAGTGTAAGGAAATCAATGTAATTAATTAATGGAAGAGAAGATGAGCGCCATTGACAATATGTTGTCAATTTGTGGGAAAGGATATAATTAGCGCAATTTAAGTATTTAAATTGCTTAGGCATAATTATCTTGTTTTCCCATTCATCCAACGTTAAATCTAGAATACCCTCAACTTTAGTACTTGTTTCTAGATTATTTGAACACTCTTTCTGATCAAAGGTTGAGAAATCCGCATTGATGGGACTTAGTACATAAGGCTCAATGTGGAAGTTTGCAATGGGTTCTGACTCGATGGTTGCCTTGGCTCTAGATCTTGTTCAAAAAAAACATGTATGACCAATCAGAGATAGATATCTAAAAATTTTGGTGGTGAAGTCTCTTGATATGCACAACAAAAAGACTGGAGGAAGGTCAATTACAGACACATCCTACAGAACTGTGACATTTGAGCAGGCATGTAGTGTTAAGATTAACCCTTTGATGACCCCAACCGTTCCTACTACTAACCTATCCAAATTCACTACTCCTCTCGGTTTGGCTCATACTTTAGACCCAATTGATCTGCTATTTGCTTTGGCATCACTGAGCTACTTACACTCGAATCAATCATGCAGTTATGTACCAAGTTGTTCCCAATAATCAATGACACATATAATGGTGGAGGCTTAAAATTATTTCTTGGTTGACTTCCACCCTGTTGCAATGCATTAGTGAGAACTTTCTCCTGACTTTGGTCTGATCTATTCGAGATAGACCAATTAGCCATTGCAACTTGCAACAAATCTTGTTGTCCTGGGATTTCCAGTGACTCCAACATGGAAATGTTCACATGTGTTTCTTCATCTTATCGATGATATTGAAAGGGGATGAATTATCCTTTTTCCCCTTTACTTGGCATGACCTTTTCTAGAGCTTGAACAGGAACATGTGATGCTGCAACGGTGCCTTAGGTTTATTTTTCACATTCGAGGCTCCATTTTGTCTACTAACTTCATGTTCTATAGGAGGAGGATGAGAAATAACTAGATTAGACGGTCGTCCATCCTCAATGTTCCTCTTATTTGATTGCGTATTGTCATCCATGCTTTGCAAAAGGTGGTTGCTTAATTCCACAAGATTCTTCTCGTATGCTAATTAACCAATGTAGTTTATGTTGGAGGTGCCTATTGCTAAGTTTCCTACTATTGATTTCCCTCATGACTTGGTTCTTAGGAAACACAAATGGTCTCGTATCATTAAGGCTTTTCTTAGTGCACGATTGAATCACATTGATTGATTGTGAGGTATATTATAGGGGTAACACCATTCGTACTCCTATGCCATGTTTTTTTGTTTTGGAACTAAGGACCTTGATGTTGAAAATGTGTTTAGATCATATGGTCAAAATGGTTTGACATCTTGAGGTTTCCCTTGATTTGGATTTTGATTTGCAGCCTAAGGCTGGTGGTCTATTTGTTGATATGAGGGCCTCACTTGATACTAATTATGATGGTGATATGACCTAGAACCTTGAGATTGCTGAATCTTGATAGTCACTAGCTTGTTTCATAGGTTCTCAGCTTATTTCATAACCTCTTAAAACTCTTTCAAAGTGCTTAAAGAAGTTGATGCCTCACAATTTCTTTGATTTCTAGGGGTTAGAATGGGATTCAATTTCTACTGTTTAAGTAGATGTAGGAGCTCCCATGTCTGGATAGAGAGGCATTGGTGGCCTTGGTGCTAGCTTACTAGCTTGAATCAAGCAATTTTCAGCTTTAATAGCAATGTTATAAGTTACGGTAAATTTATACCTCCCATTGATTGGATCATCATGGCTATATCTGAATTTATAGCATTCAAGAAATAAAGGAATTCTCCTTTCATAGTTTTTCTAATAGCTATCGGACTCTTGTCCCATGTTTGTTTGAAATGGAAATTGAAATTTGTTATTTGCTCATTAGGAGCCCTTTTTATTTTTGTTAATTGTTCCAATAAAGACATATTGTCTCCCTTTTCCCCAAATCGATTATGGAGGGTTGTGCACAAATGGTCCTTATTCTAGATAGACCCTACTATTAGGCTTCTAAACCATTGCAAATCTTTACCTTTAAAAGATGAAGCTAATAAATTGATTGCAATATCCATTTCATTGATTTCATGAATTGCACATACATTGGCGATGTCCTGGATGTGGTCAATAGAAGTAGTATGATTTTTTCTAGTGAAATATGGGATGTTCTTCAATGCTGCAATTGGGACCTGATTTTGAGCATTTAGAGAAAGTGGGCTACTTCCCGTGAAGTTGACATATGGATTAGGTTACACCATCCTGATTGGTCGAGAGAACTCTCATTGATTGAAGAAAAGGTCTACCAGGTGGAGGTGTAGACAAGTTCTTGTTAGGTGGAGATGGTGATCTTTGTGGTCTTCTTCCTCTCCTTCCTCTTCCTGGTGATAATTGTAAGTAGACAAATAGTCCCTCTTCTCGAGTATCAGACTTGGTTTGAATTCTCCTCATGTACTTGGGAAACCTATGCTACTACACAACTGAATTATATCCCTTCGGATTCGACATGTGTGTTGGGAAATGAGCCTCTAAAGGCTAGATCTTGACAAGTAACACTCCAAACTTGAAAGAATAAAAATGAAAACTTTGAAGGACCTGTATGTTTGAGATTCTAGAGGTTGAAACTTTATTTGGAATGACCGTCCTGAAAACCCAAAACCCAAAATTTGGAGAAGTCTTAAATTCTGAAATCTTGAAACTCGAAGTTCCAAAAACCCAAAACCCAAAATCTCAAAATCCTTGAAATGCAAAATTCAAAAGACTTTGAAATTTCAAAAATCAAAATAACATTTTGAATATTATCCCTTGATCTATCAATTGGTAAAATTGGGACTGTTTTGAGAAAGTTAAGCCTCTGAAAATTGATTTCAGAGTTTAGCTTGAGAGATGAAAAGTCTGAAATTGGAGAAATTGCAATTTCTAAATCCAAATTTCCTTAAAATGCCTTCAAATCTTGTGGAATGACCTCTCGGTCCCACTTTGGCATGCCAAAATAGTTGATGCGTAATCACGGCACCCCTAAATTTCTACAACTCGATGGGTTAAAACTATTAGTGTGATTGCATAACATAGAGCTTTTCCCAAAGTGTGGGACTTTCGCAATCAGAAAGCTCTATAGGCTGAAGGATGGTTCCTATTCCTTTGTTTAGGTACACACATACAATTTGTAGGGTATCTACTCTATAATCTACTAACTATTTAAGGAGACAGGGTTAAGAAGATGCAAGAAAATAAACCTATTCTAACAGAGGTGATGCACCAAAGTAATGTTGAACACCTTCTTTTCCATCAAACACAAACCATTAAAGATAAAATATAACCCCCATCCACAGATAACCGTGGATTGCGATGCGAGATCAAGAAGATAAAATAACAAAAGAGGGATGAAAATCATCCACAAAATTTTTATTGTTGCTGCAAATATTTGATATAGTGCATTATAATGGCTAAGAGGCAAGATTGCATTTACAATTTATATGGGAGGTTTAAAATCCAAAAATTCACTTACAGAAAAGAGAAGAAGGGAGGGTGCAAAACCAAAATTTCAAACTTTAGAAAAATTCCCCTCCTTACAATATATAGGAAGAATGAGAGAATAAGATGAGAAGAATTAAAATTCTTTCCCCAACCACCCAAGAAATGCATTGAATTCACCTACAAAAATGATGGGTTTCACTGAAAAACTCATTTCTCCATGTACTATTCCTTGCTGGGAAAGAATGGAAGCCCATATATTCATTATGGTGGTAGGTGAGAAACCTGGGACACCCAAAAATGGTAGACTATATTTTTTCTCATTGAGGAATGATTTTCTCTCACTGAGATCCCCAAAACCCTGAAACCCAAAAGTACAAAATTTCAGACTTTTGAAGTTTTGCTTTTTGGAACTTTTCCTTTCATTTTTTCTACTTCGCGCTCCAAGATATCTAAAACCCTGAAACTCAAAAGTCTGAAATTTCAAACTTTCAGAGTTTCATATATTTTGTTCGCTAAGATCTCTGAAAAGCTCCAACTCCAAAGTCTAAAATTTCAGACTTCAAACTTCTTCTTGATTATTCGAAATAGCACAAGCTCCTATTTGTTCAATCTTGACCGAGGGTAAAACTTGATAAAAGTTACGTGATGCACAACCAATTGATTGTCATCAAAGACTGTCAAGGATTTGATTCCTCTCTTTTGAGCTAGATGAATTCCTTATATGAGGGCCTCATATTTAGAAACATTATTAGTAAAACTAAACATCAACCAGAAGGATGAGAAATATTTATTTCCTTCCGGAGAAATCAACATAACTCATGCACCGGATCCATTTCTACTCTTCAAACCATAAAAGAACAGTTTCCATAGTCCTTCACAACTATAGGTTATTTTGACAAAATGAGGTATAATTTTACCTTCTTTGTGTATGCAGTATGTTCCTAATGCAGTCTCTTTGAAAAATAATAGACTAGATTCTTCATCTAACAATAAATCAGCATAGAGATCATATTGATGATTGATTCTTACTGCATCAAGCACTATATCAAGAACTTCCTTTGTAAGAGTAGTTGCCTCGTGATCTACATCTTTCTCATCTGGGTTACAAATGGAATAATTCCCATTTATGGGTTTAGCGGTGTAAGGCTCCACAAGATTGTGACAAATAGGTTCTACTCTTATAGTCACCTTCATCCCATACCGAGTTCTAAGGATCATATGCGATTAGTCTAATGACAAATAACCACCCATCTTGGCAGGTAGATCACATGACAAGCAAATGGAAAAGAGGGAAGGGAGATCAATAATAGATATGTCTTATGTGAATGTCAAGATAGGATATGCATGGATAGTAAGCTACAACCCCTTAATGACTCCAATAGTTTGGACTGCAATACCATCTAACTGGACAACTCCTTTTGAGATTGGAGTATATGGGATTCCCAACACATCTGTAATTTTCTTGGGCATCATGGAACTACTGGCTCTAGAATCGATCATACAATTATGCACCAAATGATCACCGATGATCAGAGAGATATAGAATGGTGGTGGTTTGTTGGCCTTAGAAATCACTTTCATTTCTGGTTGACATAGGCTAGTTCTATTGTTGCTTCATGACTTGATGATCTATTGGTAGTACCAAAACTATTCAAATCCTCCCATAGCAAGTTCCTCTAAGAAGGAATTGAAAGTGCATCCCATATCTTGATGCTCAAATTTGTCTTCTTCATTTTCTCAACAATGTTAAATGAAATTTCCCCAAATTTTCTAATAAATTTTTGGGTATTAGAGTCTTCCTTTGGGAAATGCTTATTGGGCACTGTGATACTTGATGTTCCATCTTTCTTTTGTATACTGATCAACAGATACTTTTGGTGATTTCTTTCCCTTACCGTTATCAGCTGATACTTGTGCTTGAAGCTATGAAGTAAATGCCTAATCATTTTGGAAGGTTTAGTATCTATTACCCTTTTTCTTGGAATGTGGGTTTGCTGCTATTGTAGAGGTTTCAGTATTCAAACAACAAAAATTGTCTGTTTGTCAATTTAGAAGTGTAGTTTCATCAGAAGACTGGTCTTGGCTCTCTTGCGTGGATGGTCCAACTGATGACTCAGGTGGGTAATATATGCTTTGGACCATAAAGGTATGACTCACAATTCCATTTGGGCAAAGATATCTTTGGTTGTGAGGACGAGAACAAGTATAACACCATTCATAATACTTAACGAGATTATTATAGACTAGTACTATGGATCTAGATGAACTGGCATTAGAAGGGTTTCGGAATTTTAAAGGCTTCATGCTTGTGGCTTGGCTAGTGAACTGGTTCTAGGCCTGATTATTTCCTTGAAAAGAATGACGACTTGCCAGATATTGGGATTGGAATGGGTGAGCATATTAGGACTGTTACCTCTTAATTTCTACAAGCTCATTTCCGAAGGTCTTCAACAATGATTTGACTTCAAATGGATCATTTAAAGAGGAAATGGAAGATTGAGCTGGTGGATTAGAGGTTTCTGAAATAGGGGCAATGAAAGGATTATTATTCATAAGATCCGATGAAAATGGCATTGGTGGTCGAGGAGCTATCTTTCCATCCTGAATTAAGGAATTTTCCACTCTTATGGATATGTCGTAGGTATCAGGTAATGCAGCCCCTCCCATGGATTGGATCATAACTACTACATCACTATTCAAAGCTCACAAATTGTATAAGAGCGCATTATTTGGAGAAGGCTTAATGAGTGCTAGATTCCTATTCCATGTTCTATGAAATCGGAAGTTAAAATTGCTCATGTACTCTTAGGGAGCTCTCTTTATGGTAATGAGTTGTTCGAAAAGTGATAGGTTATCACTCTTATCTACAAATTGTTTAAAGAGATTTTATCCTACCTCGTCCCAAGTGGTTATAGTGCCAAAACTTAATCCTTGAAATTATTGAAGTGCTTTCCCCTTGAAAGATGTAGCAAGAAGTCTAACTGCAACGTTATCTTCCGTGATATTATGTACTACGTAAATGTTGGTTACATCAATAATATGTTCTCTTTGAGTAACACGAGTTTCCCCTATGTAAAAGGGTAAACATTTGAGTCTTTATGATGGGTATAGGATCACGTTGAGCCAACAAAAGAGGACTACTTGCATTGAAATGGGGAACAACTTGGTTTCACACCATAGTAGCAAGAGGATGACTTTTCCTTGGTGGTGGAAACCTTCCATATAGAGTAGTTGAATGGCCCCTACAAGATAAAGATGTAGCTGGTGAAGTTGAACCACCTCTTCTTCTTCTCTTTGGACTAGATAGAGAAATCTCAATATGCTAATAACTTTCTTTCTTTGAAGAAACTCCTTTCTAAATTCTTCACATAAGTTAATGTACTATGATTTGGAATCCAGAGATATATAGTCGCCAAGTAGTTTGACTTGTGCAAGTGAGAAGAGAAGTACCAACTCTATCCTACCTAAGCGAGCTAAAAAAATTGTCGCCAAATAATCACGCCCTCGAATAGCCGGACTATAAGAAGCACATTCAATGTGATTGGGACACATGGGATCAACTCTCAAGCTGTGGGACTTGGGCTTGAGGTGAACCTCTAGAGAAGGATGACTTCCTTTTCCTAAACTAAGTGTTGTACTACTCCTAGTGTCATAAAATGAATATCATGTCCTATAACAACATTGTCATGGGTTTTAAGGAAAGAGGTTTGAAAACTAGGGAACTATAATAGGGATGGTGATGCACTTGAATATAGGGATGTTTTTAATCTCAGGAAGGGTTAATGTGAGTATGATGCGGGCACCGTTAGTCACCTTAACCTATTGCAAGTTAGAAAGAGCACAAAATACCATAGACTAGAAGCATATGTTCCATTTTTAGACTTGAAGTATACATAATAGAGAGATAAAAGTTGACTAAACATATAATTAACTAATCTTGAGGATATAACACATGCACATGTCAGACATTCATTTCATTGATTGTAATGAATAATAATGCAACCTTTAACAGTAGAAGGAAAAAAATATTTCCACAACTGATATAAAAGATGGTTACATTACTTCCTCATAACATAAAATAGATAATCGGAAATAAATGTAAGCTAATAATTCACACTAACGAATTATGCATTCACAAATCACATAATGATCAACAATCTAACACAATAAATCAGGTTCTTCAAGTCAAGATATCATTTTGAATATAATTAAAAGGTTTTAAAATATCTGAAGCACTCTTTCAAGCTTGATGAGAAACTTCACAAAAATAATCTATCTCTATATGTCTCTAAGACTCCATGCGTTTAACTATTTATAAGTTCTTTAGGTTGAGCCATTACAATGAGCCTTGAACTAACATTTTACTAAAAAAGGAATGCCATTAATTCAATCGAATAGGCTCCCAAAAAATATAGCAAGTTTGTTGGAAGGGTTTGAATCAGTCAACGCTGCAACTTTGATCGCTCCAGAGCTTGGATCTTCCCTTTCATGGCTACTTGGATTTAGGATTTACATTTATGATTTTCTCTTCCTCTGGTCCCTTGGAATTGGTAGTTTAGGAGTATATCAACATTGGAATAAGTCAGGAACCAGTTTTCTCTAGAGGTTTGTCTCAATCACAAAGGTCCCACACATTGAGACAATCCCATGTTAGTCAAAAGTAGGGTTTTATAATGTGCAAATCCCAGGGTACTACTTTTTGCCATAAAATTTCTTCAATGTGAACCTATAGAAATCCCTATAGAAGTGAGCTAACAAACAATGATCCCATGCATATTGGATTCCATGCTCATATATCGCCTTACAAATATATCACATCAAGTATATGTTATTGATGCATGTCTTCCATCCATTGCTTTATGAATGAGAGTAGTACAACAAAAATAAATTTCCACAATTGCATAACAACAATTTAGTCACCAAAATAATCAACCTAATCATGGGCTCGCAATTACCGCCAATCCCTAATCAAAATATCTATGCATATGTGATATGGTTAGGATGACAATGAATTATTTTTAAAGCTATCTCCAAAGCCCATTGCATCAAGGATTTTTGCATCACTTCCCCATTTTTCTTTTAAGGGGATCAATAAATTTAAAGATGATACATATGTTACTTACAATAAGAAAGAAGAGTTTCATCTAAATTCCCTCCAACGGGTTTCTATACTTGGTCAAATTCTCCTTAGTCAATTCCTTTCATCATCACCCATCACTTTTATAGAGTGGTTCAAATTTATGTTCTTTAACACCTCCGTATCAATATATCCAATGTACTACTTTGATCTTATGGCTAATAAATATACAAAAACAAGTTTGAGTATTCTTTAGGCTTTCCCTTTGCCAACATTTCCAAACATAAAACATAATTTTAGCATGTTTATAAGATTGGTGTAAAAAACACCCAAACATTTAATTATGTGGCTTTTTTCATGGAAGAATATTTCATGTTTGTTAGCTTCATAGAGTATCAATGAGTGGGAACTCCTCCTCGAATCTCATTCTCAACTATTTGCTCTGAATTTGGCTATATTGAAATATTTTTGACTGTTTTCCCAACCTGTTGTTTCATTTGGATAATTTGGAAAGTTTTTGGAAATGGTAGAAGTAAACAAATTCGTATATGTTGCAAGTGTGAGAAATGGTGATGATAATGGTGTAGATGAAGGCTACTTACCATGCACGGGTTCCCTACCCATCTCGTGCATACGAGCGCCACCTCAATGATGATGTTTTCCTCTAGTTGTCGCTCTCCTTAGCTCCTTTCTTTGGGTTTTAGTTTGTTATTGAGGTGTTGAAATGGTTATTTAGATTTTTAGAGTTGCAGAACCAATTCTAAGATGAGTGTTTTTGGAGAATTTTAATGGATTTTTTCAGTTTTAAAGGACGAAAGGGGAAGATGAAACAAGTAATTTTTTGAAAACCAAGCAAAACAAACATATTCATTCATTATTTTAGTAAGAGGACCACTTCTATTGTGGTTTCATCCTTATTAGCATTAGGATCATGATATTTTAAGATTTTTATACTACAATTGATGAAGTGAACCAATCAATGAAATATTGCTTGTTTGATTTAGTAATTATTTTTAAAATTTTAAACACAACTACAAGATACACCGAAGAAGCACATCCAACTTGAAAAATTACATATTTAAAGATAATTTTAGAAGATTTGCGTGAGACCAAAGAGGAGTGGTGAAGGCGGAGCAAACAACTTGAAGAACAGATTGCTTGGAGAATTCTTATTACATTTCTAAGCAATTTATAAAACAAGGGTTCATGTGAGCAAATTTTTATTTTTGAGAAAATCTTTTCTTCAACTATGGTGGTTGTGAAACTTATTTAGGTACCCGGCTAAACATTTTATCCATATAAAACTTTTGATGACTATAATTTATTCATCGGCATTTTGTAATTCTTTTTCGTAGGGAATATGAGTATTTGATATGAACTTATGGATCAAACTGGGCATGCTCTTTTTTACCCAATATTTGGGCTTGCTGTTTTTGATGAATGAGATCTTATCTTAAATTAACAAGTAAAATGATACAAGATAATTCACCCAAAAACACAAGGGCGGGAAGACAGCACACCCCAAAACCACGGAACAAACTAAATTAAAAAACCTTAGAATAAGAACATCCAAACACAAAACAAGCTTCACTGTTTTTAATTTACAGCTGCCATTGCGAAGTTATTGAAGAATACTATTATATTATGCCAATACACAATATATATATAAATGCTAATGTAAACACACATAAAATACATGTACAAATTATTTAAGGAAAATGATTATCGCTTCAGGAAACCTCACACAACAGAAAGATGACGACCAACCCATCGTTTTATGTGCTCAACGGATTGAACAGGCCAAAAGAGAAACGAGGACTACGACAAGACCAGAGAATACGGATGGCACCACCGCCGTGGAAGCGACGCCTGTAAGCTTTTAAGGATTGGGTTCCTCTCAGGCCTGGAATTTCAAATTATCTGTGCCTGTCAAATCAAAATTTATTGACGGCTTAGCTCTTTCAGATGGCTGTAATTTCCAGTAATTTTTATAGATATATCTATAATCTGTTCATAGATATATAAATAGGTATTATGTTTTTATATAAACCACTTAAAAAATTTACAGTTTTCAAAAATTTTAGCCTGTCACTATCTACGGTTTTTAAAAAAATTCACCTGTAAAATACGGTTAAAATCACAAAAACGGCCTACAGCCTGTCAATTTCCAGGCCTGGTTCCTCTACGTCTGCATCTACGTCTGCATCCGCGGGTGCGATGGAAGGATTGGGTGCCTCTAGGTCTGCGTCTACGTCTACGTCTGCGGGTGACATGGAAGGACTGGGTGCCATGGAAGGACCAGGTGACATGGAAGGACCAGGTGCCATTGAAGCGACGCCTATAAGCTTTGAAAAACTGGGTGCGTTTGTAAGAATCAAAGGGCTGGGTGCCTCTGCGCCTGCCTCCTCCACTTCACAAACAATCATCAGTATTATTGCAGCCAAAACTGCTGCATAAACGGATTTGGCTGCCATCTCCACACCCGGTAAATTATAGTGACTACGATTTTTCAACAAACATAAACAGAGACGAGAAACATTGTGAGTAGTGGACGACATTTATACCACTTTCCCTGCCCCAACAGACAACGTGACTAACGTTCCCCAATGATAAAAGATGTGAAAAAATATGGAAATTGGATTGGGGCCACGTTCAAGTAAAAGGAGGAAATTGGTCGGATTGTTTTTGAAAAGTGCCATCTCGAAAATATGATTTGTTTGAAAAGGTTAACGTGAAAAATACCTCCTTAAAGTAAAGGAGATTCGTTTGTACACAATATGCAATCTTATGTGGTAAGGCTCGGAATGGTCCACTTTTTCCGTTTTTAATTAAGAAGTGTATTTCTATTAATAGCACGTGGAAAAGATAGTGCTAATTATATAGAAAAACAAGTGGTTTGGAATAATATCAAAATAAATTGAACATAAAAAATAGTCACCAAGGAAAAAGTATGTTAAAAAATTACATAACATTAGTAATATTTTTCAATCAAAAAGTTGTATTAAACAAGAACTTAGGCATTGGAGAAATGGATAGCACCTTCATTAAGGATTTGATCTATTCTCACTATTTTAGGTCATGTCTTTCAACTAGCGTGAGAGGACGCATTTTGTAACCTCTATTAGTGAAGGACATGAAGAGATCCTTGTTTGTGCAATTTTCAGGGGAACCTTGAGAAAATATGATCAATACACCACAATTTAAATCTCACGAGTTGTCACTTCTAAAGAATGGAGATATTTTCTAAACAAGGTTTAGGTTACTAAAGACACTTAAAACCTACTTGCTTATGTATATTTTGGGAATAGAATTTGTTCATTTTTAGATACATAGCACAAATAGGGGTAATTCAGGTAGGATTCATGGTTATTTGAAATTTTTGGTGGGGATTTAAGGAAGATGAAGTGGATTTCACCAGATCTTTGAGAACCTTTACAACAATTAGAAAAATCAAAAACATAAAGCTTCAGAATAGCAAAAATATTCCTTCAACAAGAAGGTGTGCATCAATGGAGGCACAAATCTACACGGTTTCACAAAATCTTCAAGAATTCAACACAAAGGCTCGAAGTTAAATATTCAATTAAACATTAAAGATCTTTGGTTCATCACCCCTAAGATACACTCATAGACTTACAAACAATCTTTATCATCAAAATGATAGTAAAGTGATTTTAAATTGTTTATTTCATTATAGGATGTAGGATTTTCTCATAATGAAATTACAAATGCCACTATACTATCACAGGGATGAGATCTTGTGTGATTCAGGGGGATTTTTAAGTAAGATTGTAATAGAACATCAAAACTATTTGAATACATTCTAAAATAAAAGCAAACACAATTTTGCCCAAGATCAAAATAGATTAATTTGAGATCTATTAGATTTATTAGTAGGGGAAAGTTTCTTGAATAATCTCAGAGCTTGTCAATGGTTGTACACTTGTAACCATCTTGACATGATCAAATCTAAAACACAAGAGATTAATAGGTTTCTCAGATGGTCTCTCAAGAAGATGGGATTTCTCAAATTTTCTTGTAAAAATTAACCCCTGACCATTTGCAATAATACTCTCATTACATTTACACATTTCACTTCCTCACTTATCCCAAATTTTTCCCCCAAAGAGATGAATATTCGAGGAATCCTTTGCATGTTGCAAGTTTGTCTCAGAAAGTGATGTTTAAAAAATTGACACGCATAAGCTACCAGGTGGATAAATCATGAACAAATCACATTTCTCAGACTCTCAACCATGACTGGGATCCCATGTTACAATAATTTTTGACATTCCTTCTAATCATTCTTTTATTCTATCATGTGAGAAATCCCCTTTTTAATAATTTTCGAGTGGCTCCATATAGATGGATTTCACAAGTAATCCTTTTTACCCTCGAGAATATACCTTGAGAAATGAGTGCCCTCGCATGGATTCTTGCATTCATGTGTTGTGATTCCGAGTCAGCCAAGTGCAAAGGGGAGTCAGTGGAAACCTCCACATGTTTCCTTGGCACAACTACCAAGGTGAAGTCCAGAGGCAGGTTCCCAAATGAGGAATGGGGCTTCCATGTGTTCAGACCCTAGAGAAATGCATCAGTTGCTGAAAATTTAGAGTATGGGAAGGCCCAGTGGAAGCTTCCACATGTCTCATCGGCACTTTCTGGTATGAATCTCTAAAGAAGGACTCTCAAACAAGTGTGGGCCTTCTACTTGTCTAGGGTCCGACAAAGTTACCCCATCGGAGTCACAACTCACTTTTATATCTTTAGATCATTTGAAAATAGAGCTTAAAAACTCCAAAGTTCTCCATCGACCCGGTTCCTTGCTTTGACTTTTCAAATGTTGAATCAAACATGTGACATCACTGTATCATCTGCAGGGTTACGAATCAATTTATAACTTTTCTCCTTTTTCACAAAAAGGAAAAAATATTCAAAATGTTCCAACGATCTACCTCTCTGCCTTTGTCTTGAAAAATGGCCACATGTCCATCTTTAGGGTCAATGTAAGAATTTTTCCCTTCCGCTTCATGTTTTTTTAATAACCAATCAAAACTATCATGGTCGCGAGACCAATTTGGCAATTTTACAAATGTGACAAAAGTGACAAGTTTCACCAAAAATACCCATCGGGCCGCATCTAATCATAAAGGACCACGTTTCCATGAATGTTGAGACAAAATTTGATAGGGAAAACATGACTGTGGAAAAATAGAAGGAAGGGGAAACCATAAATTCACCCAAATTACAAATTCTTTCTCATGGACATAGAAGTGGAAAACAATATATGGACTCAATGTGATCCACGACCTAAGGAAAGGACTAACAATGGAAACCAAATGAAGGAGAAATATTTCACACATCCATACAGGAAGATAGAGAATACTTCAAATGATGCCGACTGAGAAATTTTGAACAAACAGGGTGATATTAAATTGAGCACCAACACATGGCTCAAGAATATGACCGGTGTTTCCCATGCAATCAACCTCATAATCATTCAATGTGTTTTAATGGTACCTTGAATTAGGATTTGATGGTATAAACCATTGGTGTAGAACAAGAACCAATCCAAGAAAGAAATAAGTAGTAGGAATCAACTCAGCAAGAAGTACCTCTGAATGAGACCACACTTGTCAATTAATAGGCTGTAGATTTTTGAGGTGTGAACCAATTCCCTTCTCAAAGTGTAGCGACCAACACATGATCCAAGAAAAGGACTATTGGAGAGGAAAATCATCAAATTCAAATGATCCACAACCCAATATCACTCAACAAGGTGTCAACAATCAAAGTAAAAGTCTTAATGTGTAGGATCAGCCCAAGCCACTTTCTAAACCAGCCCAAGTGCCCGTTGTAATAGGTTATACACCAGAGAAGATGGTGCAAGGAAAGGGACATAATATAGATAGTTCATCTTTGTTCAACTTAATTGAGTAGATGAAGAAAATGAATTTAAACATCTCAATGTGGGAGTCATTAGCTATCCCATGACAAAGAGACCTTTTGCAAGATGCTATGGTAAATTGGTTAACATTAAGTCACCACCCAATCAACAAGAAAAGGTACTTACCAATGAAGCTCAACATGGATCATCAGATCGAGGAGGCCATCAAGGTAAAAATTTTAAGCCCCCTCCATTCTATATCTCATTGGTCATAGGAGATAAGTTGATACATACTTACATGATTGATTCAAGAGCAAGTAGCTTTGTGATGCTGAAGCAAATTGTAGATCATTTGGGTCTAGAGTATGAGCAAGTGCTAAAAGGAATAGTGAAACTAGATGGAACAATAGTAGGAATGGTTGGGGTCATTAAGGGGTTAATCCTCACATGACATGCATGTCCAAATGTCATAGTCTTGCAAGATGTGTCTGTCATTGACCTCTCACTACTCTTTGCACTATGTTTATCAAGGGATTTCATGGCCAAAATTGGTGAGTACCTATCTGTGGATTGGTCACGCATTCTTTTCAAGATGAGGTATGGAGCCAAAGCAACCATCAAGTCTAAGCCCATTGTTAAATTTCACATAGAGCCTCATGTACCATGTTTGATTAACGCAAATTGTTCAACATTTAATCAAGAAGATTACCCAAGCACCTATGAGGCAGATACTAAGGTCAGAAGTATTCCAAACTTGACTCTCGATGAATGAGAAAACAAAGGCATGCTTTTGACCCTTACAAAGAAATGGAAGAATCTGAGCTAGGATTCTATTGTTTGCATGAAGAGAATCAACCTCTTCCTAGCATCACCAAGCCATACCACAAGGATGATAATGAAGTATGGCAATTATTTTTTGATGGCTGAAGGAGTAGAAAAGGCGTAAAATGAGGAGCTATGCTGATTTCACCACAAGGTATGAAATATTACTCAGCTTTCCATTTCTAGTTTGCTTTCTCAAACAACACAGCTGAGTATGAAGCCTTGATCCATGGATTACATTAGGAAAGAAAGAGAGGCATTAAAAATTTACAAGTATTTGGTGATAGTGAGCTAATTGTGAATCAAGTCGAGAAGAAAAAAATGTTGCAAAGAATGACCTACTCAAGAGCTATAAGAATAGGGTATGGGACCTAATTGAATACTTTAAAGCTTTCAACATTCTGTCCATACCTAGGAAAAAATGAAGTCTGCAGATAGGATTGCAGAAGTTGGAGAAAATTTGATGTGGTTGATAGTATCAAAAGAGGAAAAACACAACCACATATCCATGTGATTATAAGGCCATCAGTTCTAGACAATAACACAAGTTGGTAGGTGTTTGAAAATGATAATAAAATCATAAATTTCCTACAAGAAGAGGCTGAAATCTCAGCTAGGAATCAAGATAAATTAGAACACCAGTATGGGGATCAAGTAGTGTAGCTGCGGACCAAAATTCTTCCCAGAGGTTTGGTGACACTAGAGTCAATATTCAATCCAAATGACCAATTGTAAAGAGAAAGCAAACATTAAGGTCAAGGGAGATGATTCAGAACCTATTTTTGTTGGGTAATGAAAGACACTCCAAATTTGCAAGGTGACCACTAAGCAAGAGAGATATGAATTTGTACAACTTTTCCAATAATTTCCAGATGTCTTCCTCTGGAGTTATGAAGACTTGTGAGGATTCAATCCAAAGTTGGCACAACATACAATAGAACTAGATCCAGAGGCTAATCCCATAAGGTAGAAACAAAGACTATTCAACCACACATTGAGCCTCTAATGAAGAAAGAGCTAAACAAACTAATAGAGGCAAGCATTATATATTGAATCAAGCATTCAAGTTGTGTTGTAAACTTGGTACCATTCAGGAAGAAGAATGGAGAAATTAGGTTGTGCGTGGACTTTCGAGACTTGAATGGAGAATCTCTCAAAGACCACTACCCACTCCCTTTAATGGAACAAATCTTACAGGTAGTATCCGTCTTAGAAACATTTTCTCTCTTGGATGGATACTCAGGGTATAATCAGATAATGGTGAATGAAGATGACCAGTTCAAGATGGTTTTCACCACTAAGTGGAGCACCTATGCCTATAAGATGATGTTGTTTGGATTTTCTAATGCTGGGGCCACCTTCTAAAGGGCGATGGACATGACATTCAAGGGGTTGATCAAAAAATAGTATTGATATATCTTGTTGATATCAATTGTGTTCTCCAAAAATGTAACGGATCACCTTTTCCATCTAAGACAGGTATTTCAAAGATGTAGAAGATTCAGGGTATCATTAAATCCCAAAAAATGCACATTCTTGGCTCACGAAGGCAAGCTCCTAGGCCATATTGTGTCAAAGGAAGGATTGATGATCGACCTAGAAAGAGTTGAAGCAATTCGAGCATTGCCCTTGCCAAGTCATAAGAAGGCTCTTTAGAGTTTTCTAGGAAGAATCAATTTTGTCCACAAGTTTGTGCCAAATTTTGTTGCTCTTGTGAAGCCAATAACACTGATGTTGAAGAAGAGAATGGAATTTAGGTGGAAAAATGAGGGAAAGGAAATTTTGAATCCATCAAAGAAGCCATATCCCAAGCTCCAACTCTCATCAATCCAGACTTCTCCAAGGACTTCATGCTTTATGCCTTTGGTGGTGCGAACACAATTTTTGCAATCCTAGTGCAAAAAAACAAAGGGGATCTGAAAAACTAGTTTCCTTTTTTAGTCAAGGCTTGGAGGACTATGAAGTGAGGTAATCCTTCATCGAGAAACATGTCCTTGTAGTGATCAAGAGCTTAAAGAAGTTCAAACACCTAGTCTCAAACAACAGGATCCAACTGTTAGTTTCTCATGCGGGAGTCAATGATTTCCTTTTGAACAAGGATGTGAATGAGAAACATGCAGGATGGATCACTCATGTCATGGAATATGAAATTGAAATTAAGGTCACTAAGATTTCTTTTGAAAGGGACTATGTGAACATATAGCCTCAAGTCAACAAGTTGATGCAAGTAATGTAAATGGATCTATCTTGGTACTACAAGATGGTCAAGAAAAAAAATGATAATGTGTCTATTCCTTGTTGGACTTGGAATATGATGGACTTCCTAAAATAGGCCTATACCCTCCAGAAATGAGAAAATGAAAGAGGAGATAATTTAGATTACAAGCCATTCCATATGTGTTTGTTGATGGTGTTTTGTTCAAAATTGACATCAATAGTGTTCTACTAAGATGCATCAGAATAGGTCAAATCGAGAAGGTGTTACAAGAGTTTCATGATGGAGAAGCCAGAGGTCATTTTTTTCCATGAGTAAAATCTCTCAAGATAATGAAGGCAGGATATTATTGGCCTAAGGTGTTCAGTGATTGTTACACTTGGCTCAAGAAGTGTAAAAATCTACATTCTTCACAGGCAAGGAAAGATTGGTAGCACTTCCATTGCACCCAATTTTAGTTGACCAACCATTTATGCAATGGGGATTACAATTCATTGGGGTTATCAATCCAAACTCAAGCCAAGGCCACAAATGGATTCTCATAGAAATAGACTATTTCACGAAGTGGACCAAGGTGGTAGCACTCAAAGAAGAAAATGATTCTAGCATACTAGAGTTTTAGGAACAGATAATGACTAGGTTCGTGGTACCTCCCCACTATCATATCGAGATAATGCATTGGATCAGCTGGGTTCTAAGATCAAGGAATGGGTTGTTAAAATGGGATCTACTTGAGAACCTCTTTGAATTATTACCCATAAAGTAATGTGCAGGAAGATTCCACAAAATAATTTTCTAAGAATCATCAAAAGGACTCTAGATGAAAATCAAAGGATATGGCATACAAAAATAAAATCAACATTATGGTCTAACAGATCACACGAAAGAGATCTACAGGTAATTCCCCTTACAATATGGTCTATGGAAGGAGGCAGTATTTTCTATATCATTAGATCTTTCCATATTGGAACTTATGAAGCAGTTGGAATTATCTAAGTTTGAACCAATGGAGGCTAGGTATGTAGAGCTGATGGAATTGGAAGAAATTAGAGAACATTCAGTTCAAATGATAGAAAAGGATCAAGCCTTAGTCAAGAGGTGGTTTGATAAGAAAGCAAGAGCAAGGACCTTTCAGGAAGGGGACCTAGTTCTAAAGTGGGATGCAGATCGGGAAAAGCCAAGGAGGAATTCTAAATTTGATGCTATTTGGAGTGGCCCCTACATGGTCACAGGATGTAAGAGTAGCAATGCCTTCCAATTGTCTACATTGGATGGAGAGGAGCCTCTCGATTCTAGTTAACAAATCTATCTTAACATTGTTACTAAATAAAAAGGTTTCACCATTGTAAATATTAGCCTAGGATTTTAATTCCTCTAAGTGCGTATGCACATTGTCTTGTTGTAGTTTAGGTTTTAATTTCCCTAAGTGCTTCGGCATAGGTTTTATTGTTCCTAGGTTGAATCATTGTGTAGTTCAAGGTGCCTCTAAAGGTGAATGTGTGCCTACAATCCATTTCTAGAAGCAGGTGAATGCTCCAAGTAAAGCTAATTTTCTACTCTCATAACCTCTTTTTCAATATTTTCTTATTAAAATTGAGAGTGCAAGAGGAAGAACAAGTTAAGGGACAATAGGTCACAACAATCTGGGCTCGAGGTTTTAGGAACATGGTAGTACTAGGCAATTAATTCATGACTCGCATCCAATGGATACTTCAAAGCGATATTTTTTCACCTAGCAGAAGGTGACACCGTGAGTCACCAAATTGTTGACCAATTTTTCCCTTAGGAAAAATTAATCAAACACTGACCCTTCACGAAAAAAATTGAAGATTCGGTTCAATCATTTGAGTCCAAATTTCAAAACTAGTAGTAAATTACAAACAGGCTCAACAATGGCAACCCAAAATTTTTCAACCCTCAACAAAGTAGTGGACTCACGGAAAGAACTACATGTCAGCTCATAAAAATTCCAAGATTGAGAGGGAACAATGAAACTCAAAACCCCACGAGACTTCAACATGGAGTCAACAATGAGGGACACTCAAAGGAAGAGCATATAATTTTTTCACTCGAGGCCCAAATTGGTTAAGTATAAAAGGACCGGCGGAAGGAGACACATGTCAACTCAGTGAAACTTGAGAGGTGAAATATAAATAGGGTCTCCAAATGTGCGCAAGCCCACCACATCACCAGAGCCTGAACATTGAACTGGCCATTGAAAATTCTAAGGACTGGTGGAAGCCTCCACATTTTTTAACATTGCAACATCAAAAGTATGATAGAGGAGTTCCCAAATGAGCACAGGCTCACCACATGGTTAGAGTTAAAGATGGTTTCACCAGCCATTGAAAATTCCAAACTCGAGATAGACCAGTAGATGGCACGACGTGTCTCATCGGCGTTCAAAGGAAAAATCTGAGTGGGTTCTTAAATAAGAGCCAACCCTCCATGTGTCCCAGTGTCCGAAAGGTGGTAGAACCCCATTAATTGGCTAAGGAAAGGGTTAACAGAAGCCTCCACATGCCTCATCGGTGAAAATTCTAAGGTGCAGCCCAAAGAAATACCCTAAACTAGGGTAAAGCCTCCATGTGTCCCAGGTCCAAAAAGGGGACACCATCCGTTGAAAATTCCAAAAGCCTACGAAGACCTACACATGTCTCATCCCGTGCAAATACAAAGGTATAATCAAAAGGGCATGTCCCAAATGAGCATGAACCCTCCACATGGTTTGAGCCCTAAAATTTTAACCAGATATTGAAAAGGTCTAAGATCCAGTAAAAGGTGTCATGTGTCAACTCAATGTAACTTCAAAGATCAACTTTAGAGGCAAGTCCCAAAAATGTGTGAGCCCTCCACTTCTGTAGGGTCATACATAGTTTCTCCACTAGTCAGGGGCGAATATTAGCCAAAACATGAAGAAATAGAGTAGGCCGTGGGTGAGAGCAAGTGTCCAACCATCGTAACTTTAGGAGTGAAGAAGGGGTAGTGAAATCTTAGGAACACACGGGGCTCCACGAATATCTTGTACAGGTAAAATCCAAACCCAAAGTAGTTTTGAAAATATTTGGCGAATCATTTAGCCCACCAAGATTTTTAAATGCTTGGATCCTGAAAATATTGTGAAAGCCTGCATTGAGCACCCAACCCTGATCTTTAGATGACCTCGACTACGACTAGAGTAAATACAAGCCTCCATTCTTGAGACTGTCACATTTCTCGCTCACCATCATATTGAGGTAATTCTTGAACAATAAGAAGTGGTAATAGAGGCATTGGTTGTGTTATGAGATGCATTAATTTTGCAGGAGGATTCAATGCATCTCTGGGGTGGTTGAACAAGAGTCTTTATTTATTCTACCTCCTGTTATTCTTCCTATATATTGTAAGGAGGTGCATTTTTCTAAGGGTTGGACATTTATGCTCTGCACCCTCCCTTCTTCTCTTATCTGCAAGTGATTTTGTGGAGTTTCAAGCCTTCCATTCAAACTGTAATGAAAATTTGTGCCTCTTGTCCATTGTAATGTTTTGTATCAATATTTAGAGAAATAATACAAGTCTGTGGATGATTTTCAACCCTCTCTTGCATTCATTGTCTCCTTTCTGATCTCCCATTATACTATTGGTTATTTGTGCATGGTGATTGTATTGCTTTTTTGTGTTGTTTGTGTTTATTACAAAGCAGGTGTTTCAACATTCCTTTGGAGTATCACCCTTGTTAGTTTAGGTTTATTTCATGCATATTTCTCAACCCTATCTCCTTGCAAGTTAGAGTAGGTTTTAGAGTAAATCCTCTGCAATTTGAATGTGTGCACCTGAATAGAGGAATAGGAGCTGGACTTCATCCAAAGAGCTCTCTCAATTCAAAAGTTCCACACTTTAAGAGATGCTCCATGTTATGAAATCACACTGTGAGTCTCAAACCATCAAGTTGCGAGACTCGAGGGTACTTGTGATTACGCATCAACACACTCCTCTTCGACATTTATTATATTTTGATTTCAATTACTATTGACTATAGACATGGATATTATTGTATCATTTTGTTTTAGCATGATGTTAGATGATAGAGATATTCTAATTATTGATGGATTGTGATTCATAGTATGATTGTGTGGATTTTTAGATACAAAGAGAGACATTTTATATTGATGATGATGTGTTTTAGGTGTATATGTTATTGACATTCATAATTCTTATCATGTTGAGTAGGATTTAGCATTTAAATTATTTTGTGATCTTGTTGATATTGATAAAAATATAGAATTGAGATGTTGTTGGAATTTTAGACAAATATTGACATTGTTTAGTTGAGATGATGATTTAGCTATATAAGGATGTTTATTGATTGACATGCATACATTTTATCTTTTATGTTTTTGATACGGACGTGAGGTCGAAGGAGGTATTATGTGATTTTGTAGGAAATTAAATCACAACAATCAAAAGGGGGATTTGAGACCAACCACAATAGAATACTAGATGGATAAAACGAAGGTCACCATGAAAAATTTTGTAATGTTGTTGTTTTGTTTATTTTACTTTGTTTGCGTGTCCCCATGGGAGGATGACCTCCAATTGTGACCATGGGCTATGTGTGTAACTATTTCCCTTGTTTTTGATTTATTGTAGTGTTTGTGATTTATTTCGATGTAATTTATTTATATATTGTTGATTAATGTACTTTTATTAAGTAATTAAATCATGTTGTTAAGCCATATGGGGATGTGACAAAAGGGATCATTTATTAATTTTTTTGGTCTTTTGGATTATTTGATTTTGATTGTGTGTAAGTGACTTTGAGTGTTGTACACTCTACCTTACCTTGGAATTTTGAATTTGAGCTTAAGGGACATTTTTGGAGGCTTGTGGGACAAGCTAAATTCATCCTACACCTCTTAATTTCATATACCAACCCTACCTATGGATTGGGGAAAAATAGATCCCATTATGTGTTTATTAAGACAAAAATGACAATGATTGCACTTTTATTACATGGGTTTTATAGGTTTTCCTTATGGGGTGTGGGTTTGGATTGTGTGTTAGAGGCTTCTCATTCCTCTCAACCACCAATTTATTGTGCATTGGGGTTGAGGTTAGAATTTTGATGTGGAGTGGAGGATAAGTGATCTTGCATCCTACATGAAGCTACCTCACCCTCCTCTTCCTTTTTTCTATATATGCAAGTTTAATTGTTTGTTTGGGGGTTACTTAATTTCATTCGTGCTCTTGTATTTTTTCGAGTTGGAGAGTTTTGGAGTTCTTCTTGATTTTTTGAGCTTGTTAGAGGTGGATTGATCTTGAAGGAGCTTGGTGTGTTACTCTTTGATCAAGCTCTACCATGCAAAGGTAAGAGCTACACCCTTGTTTTACTTTTTTTCCCTTATATGTGTATATTTGTATGTTATTGAATGTTTTGGTATGTTTATTAGGTTCTCAGGTAGAATTCCTAAGTATACTTGTAGAGAAGGCTATGGGGATATTATTTGTATGGGGGCATTAGAGTTTTAATATGTTTTGGGTGGGATTTGGGTTAGGTTCCCCACCTTTGATAATAATATGATTGTTTTTCTTACTCGGTTCTTTTGAGGGACACATAAGAGATTGTAGGCAGGCATAAGTGGGAGGCATAATGTTTTTATAGGGGTTTTTATTTATATTGGAGGGTTTAAGGTGGGAACCTAATTCCATTGGGAGGCATAATTGATCTCCCCATAGATCCTTGCTCCATTGGCTTCACATTTTCAAGCCTTGTGTATTTTGTTAGTTTCCTTCTTGTGATTGCATCTTGTGTTGAATGTGTTTTGAAATGGTTGTGAAATTTTTTTGTGATGTGGAATCATTGTGTAGTTTCCATGAGTTGGATTCATCTTTTATTGCATTTTGTTTGGGGCTCGAGGGCTAATGAGGAGGATAGCTTCTTCTCCTCATTGGATTATTGGTTGGGTGGAGAGTGTTACATCCTCCATTTCTGTTGTTGTGATCAAATGAGGAAATGGTGGAGCTCTTATTGAAGAATTAGCACTTGGAGATTTTGTGAAGTAAAAAAATACTTCTTTGTGAGAAAACATTTCATTATAATCCCTCCTTAGGTGGATGACTCGTCACATTGTATTTAAAAGAAGAGTTACATTACATATTTGTTTATCAAGTTGAAATGTGTTGTGGAAAAGAAAGATCTTTGTATTGTAAGGAAATGAGCTATGCTCAAAGAAAAAAAAAAAGTTCATTATTATTTGTTGAAATTATATCATTGTAAGAATGAAGGAGGAACATAGAAGTTGTAAACATTAATGATGTATCCTTAGAAAATATTAAATGTATAATAGTTGTTGTGTTTTCCTTGAGTAAATGGTGGTAGTAGTAATGGAAGGATGTGTCAAATTATAATGAGTTATTTTGTTGGAAAAATTGCATTTTGTTGTGGAAAGGAAAACAATGATAATTAGAAATAGATTAAGTTTCATTTCTTCCTTTGAGTGGAAAACAATTTTTTTAAAACTAATCTTATAGTGTTTTCTTATTACTATTCAAATAGAAAATCATTACATTTAGTAATTTTAGGCGTGGAATGAATAAATAGTTAAACCCTTCAACTAGAGACTTCAGGCACATTACTTCAACTAAGGATAAATTGTAAAACAATCTAGTAAAAATTATTTTTGGAAAAATTATAGAATTGATGGTTCTAATTTCAAAGAACAAGATGGTCACCCTATGCAGAGTGGCCGTCTCTGAACCGCTGCTAAGGATAGATGGCATTTTTTGAATCATCAACCAAGTAGGTCAGAAATCCAAAGACCATTATCTTGATTTAGGTGGTAGTTTCATCACTTACGGTGTAAAAATTATAAAAAATTATGAATGGGAAATTTAAAACTTGTTCTATCAAAAATTTAATCTTCCAAATTTCTAGAGGAAAGCACAAACAAGACATAAGGGAATAAATTCATTGTTCTAAACTTATAAATATTTAAATGGGTATTAAAAGGCATTTAATATCATGGATAGAAAAATGAAGTAGGTTTTTTTCCCAATAGAACGTAAAAATGGAATTTTCTTTATAAAAACTCCAGATTTGGAGTGAAACCTATACCATATTCAAATGAAAGACATTACAATAATAAATATATAACCCAAACTAAACTAATCTTGATTTTGTGAATTCCTTCATGGTTCCTTCCCTCCTAGCTTTCATGGCTTCCACTCCTCGAACTTGCAAAATTAAAGAAGGAAAAGAGACCAAATAAGGAGGCTTGGGCAAAGAAAAAGGTATAATAATATTTCATAAGGATTGTTAGGGTTAGTATAGAACCCTAAGATCTAGTGGCCATAATTTATTTGATCTAAGGGTTGAGAATCAAACCTACAATTGTTAGGTAAGAATAAATATTATGGGTTTTTAGATAATTTAAAGGTATGTGTAAATGGGTGAATGGGGCAATTTAATACCCTTGTATGTTAAGTTAATTATTTAGTTCCTAGTATGTATTAGTAATTATATAAATGGAATTTAAGGAAAATGATTTAAGAGAACTAAGATAACTTTGGATAAGAGTTGATTAAATGTGAGCTAAATGTTAATTCCTAAGGGGGAAACTATTTAACCTAGTGAAAGGATATTTTTAACACTTATCTAGTGATGATAATTAAATTGACTTTAGAACCAGATTAAGAATATTTAATTAATAATATTGAATGGATGTAGCCTATGAAATGTAACATTTCTAGTAGGAATTAATTAAACGTATATTAGGGTTTGACACCCTTTCAACCTATTTAAAACAAAAAAAAAAATCCGCAACTTTATGTATAATTGTTTAAGGATTAATGTGGTTTTTTAGAATGTCAATTTAGTGGGTGTTACACTTGGTATCGGAGAAAGGTTCAACGCTTGGACCATGGGCACACTTGGAAACATAAGGCATAACAATAAAACATAACACAACTCTAAACCTAGATCACACAACTTGCATGATAGTTTAAATGAAGAAAACCTAGAAAAAGGAAACAAAATCTAGAGTAATAAACTAACTCTCACCTTGGTCTATGCAGGAGGCATATACTTGACGAGGGTTCTACCAAGTAGACATATATACTTACCACCCCTAGATTAGGAAGTAGCCACCATATTTCCTTAGATAATTCAGATGTTGCAGGATGTTAATACCGCTATACACAGTAGGATCTTTGGGAGGAGACACAACAAACAAGAAAGAGAGCCATCAATAGAGGCTCATGTACCTTATCAAAATAGTGATCAATATAGGAAAGAGAACCTGAATTCATTTTAAGAGACCTCATCAAAATTGGAGAATACTTCCGCGAATATCCCGAACCATGCCAAACGGGAAGGCGAAAAACTATTGTATGAAAAAATTTCGTACCATTATCAAGACTATTAGCTTTATAGAAATAGAGACAAAGTGAATAGAAGCTATCGATAAATATCATTTTATAATTTTTTACTAATAATAGGTCTTTAAGACACTTTTCCCGTGAATGTAAGGTCTACGTTTAAGACGAAAAATACATTTTTCACTTATTAGACATGTGATAAAAATTATACCTCCCAACCGTGGTGAAATTATCCGACCTCTGCTTTCTCAAAAAAATCTCCATGTTGATCAACAAACTTTTTGTCATGGCATCTGCTATGAGTCAATATCTGTTTTCAACCACTTTCGCGCGTCAAAAAATCATAAAAATAAAATATTACTCAAAAAAATATAGTGTCCATCCCAAGATCATAGTGGCATATAACTTCTCACGTGGTCAAAAATATAGGTCTATTGATTGGTCATCCAAATATCTTGTCAAACGGACTATAACCTCTATCTTCTTGCTTTTTGAAAAAAACTCCATGTCGCTCATCAACAAAATTTTTGTCATGTGTTTAATATGCGTAATATCTACAAGATGTCCTTTTTACAAAAATTCCTTGTCGCACATTAATAACTAGACCCCCTTGCTATGATTCATAATACGGGATATATCATATTGTTGAAAAATGTGAAGTGTATGTTCTACCCGCTAATAATCTAGGTTTATATAGGGGATATTTTTCAAGGGTGATGTCCAACCCCTAAAAAAATTAAAGTGTAATTTTTAGGCGACTTAGTCACTGCCCGTGCAAAAATTCGCCTTTTCAAAATTTTCAAAATGGAATATTCGCCATATTACAAATATTCGCTACTAAAATTTTCCCCAAAGAGAACCCGTACGTGGATTTAGTTGGACAATATTAACCAGAGAAGTCATGAAGGTAGGGCTCCATGACATAGGGACAGATCTAGGAGTCCTATGAAGCGTGAGGATCATGTTGAGAGACTAGAGCTAGAAAATCTACAATGGTAGATCATCTCAAGGAAATCCTAAAACTCCATCCATCTCATTTCACTAGGGACACTGGAGGATTCTAGGAAGAGGCATGGTTGGTCAGGTGCAAGAGGATGCTTCAACATATGTCTATTTTCTAACTACACGAAGGCTCGTGTTTCCATCCAGCTTCGAAGAGATGAAGTCAGGGTCTAGTTGAGGAGTGAGGAGTAGAAGCTCATGTGCATTATGAGACAGCCATTTGGGATAACTTCAAGGAGTGGTTAAGGAGAATATTCCTTTCTAAGAGGTTCATTCAGTAGAGGATAGATGCGTTACACAACCTGCATTAGGCATCTCTGATGGTGGAAAAGTATGAGATTCATTTCCTAGACCTACTTCAGTATATATAGACTATATGCATGATGAGAAGGTGAGGATCCACAAGTTCATCACGAGCTTGAACCTAGAAATTGGAGGGGCATTACACATTCATTGTCCATAGGCACTAGTAAAGGTCATTGAGAAGGCCTACATTGTAGAGGAGACTAGGGGAGACGCAATAATCTAGAGATAGAGTTCCGAGTCATATCCAATAGATATATAATATGAGATTGATGACATTATATCCTCCTCCTCGTAGCCAACATGGTTCAACATAATCTTCATTTAGACCACCACACCGGCCACCTCATTAGCCACAATAATGCACTCACCCTACCTTTAGGACTCCATATAGATTCTATGCTCGAGGGGACGCAGATGCAGGAGGCCTCCTCCTAGGGGACCAATAAAAACTCAAGAACCAGCTAGAGCTCGCCTTACAAAATTTTGTCCAAGAATGACCATAGCATTCCATAGCAGGATCATTAGGATCCACGACACAGACCACTAGAGTACCTGCAGGAACTATTTGTTATCGAGGGGACCTAGTAGTTACGATCGGTGTGGATTATTTGGAAATCATTGGAGAGAGTGCCCTCACAACCCTCATAACAAGGGTAAAGTACCGGTTTAGAACCTAATGTAGGAGATATTGCTAGGAGCCATAGGATATATGCAGTAGTTGAGAACTGCTAGGAAGAGAACCAAGGCACGGTGATTGAGATTAAAGGTGGCATTGATGGAATTTATAAACCTATTTTATTCGATTCAGGTTCATGAGATTATTTTATTTCCCCATTTGTAGTAGAGTGATGTAGGTTAATGGTAGTTAGGGATGTGGAGATGGCTTATGGAGACAATCTCACAATGGAATCCTTAGTCAAGAAGTGCATAGTTTACCTAAGACCCTTTTCCATGACCTTGGATCTTCGTATCCTTCCTTTGGGTTCCTATGTGATTATTTTGGGCATGGATTGGTTATCTAGCACACAAGTCTAGTGTTGATTGTTATAGAAAGGTAACATCATGTGCAAATGATTTTTAAGTGGAGTCGATGATAGTTGTATCTTTGTCATGGTTAGTGACAGATTTGAGGATGGGTCTCATGGGCCTTTACTTTATGATCATCGATCTTGAGGAATTTTTCATATGTTTTTCCAGGGAGCTTCCGGTGTTACTTACCCCGTGAGATACATTTTCACATTGATTTGGTTATAGGAGTAGAGACTATATTGTTAGGAATTAATTTATTAGTGCTCTCTTATTCATATTTGTAAAGTGATTTATAATGACATACATGTATATTGGTGAGTGAGTTATAACAACTCACATATATAGGAAGTTGGTAAGATATGTAGTTGTGTTAGTTTCCTATATTCTAGGGAAACTCTAGCCTATATATTAGGCTATTGTATTGTGTGAAATATATAGAGAATATATTATTATTTTGCTGTGTAAATCTGCTTGTTCTCCAAGATTTGGTATCGAGCAAGGTTATGGAATCTTGAGGATTGGTAGGGTAGTCAGTTTGATCTGTTTCCCTTGTAGATGAGAGTCGAGAGAAGATTATTTTGCAGAGTTTAGATAGTTAAATTTCTATGTGAAAATTAGTGGTGGATGAGTGTCAATCACCGTGTATTGATAATAAAACCGATTTGATAATATGTATTGGTTTTTTGAATCAAAATTCATCTCCAACTGAGTTGATTGTTTCATCCATTTCTTTCACCTGCATAGAAATTAACGCGGCTGCATACAATAATTCTCATCAAATTGTGATACAATTAATCTAGACTTGTATTTGACAGATTTGAGGTTTTGTTTGTGGTTTTCAGCTGTCGTTTATTATATCTCAATGCTATTCTCGAGCAGATTTATATTCATGCATTGATTTTTTCTATCTACGTTTGGAAGACACTCCTGGGAGGTGATTGCACAACAGATCGGTGGCTGACATGTTCAGTATACATTCAACAATGTTGACTGATCCAAATCCCCTTGACAGCCTGTATTGACATCTCCTCTCATCCTGTGCGTGGTTGATCAAGTATTTAGCTTCACTTGGCTTTGCTCTAACTCCATAGAATCTACCAGTCAACGGTATATTCGCTGCATTTTATTATTGCTCTGCACTGTTTTTCACATTTGGATTGGCGTTGGAGATTATTTTAACTATGCAAAGATTGACAGCCCGTATGAAATGGTGCTTTAGTTTCATGGAACAACATTTGGCTTGACTCATATTGGTCAATATTCACGCTGCCTCTAATCTCAGAAAGAATCAATATTAAATCCGCATGCAAGGAGACGTTGAAGCCAATATATTTATTTTTCATCTCTGTCGAGATCTCTTTAGCACTCTCCTATCTCCATTCTATCCTATCTATGAGGGCACTCAGAAACAGATTCTCATGCGAAGTGGGAGGCAAAATATTTGCTACATATCCATTGGCGGCACCTTCATACCAAATTGACAAGAAACGGTTAGAGGAAATTTCATTCAATTCGTAGTTGGCGTTCCTCCTTTGTTGACCATGCATTTTGTTGAATGCCTCAAAACTATTAAAAATGTTGATTATTCAGAGCAATGGCCTAGCCTTCTTCCCTGGGTTAAACATAACCTACAAGATCAACAAGTGTATGCGGCTTTATATGTACTAAAGATTCTTTCAAAGAAGTATGAGTTCAAGTATGAGGATGAACAAATTTTGGTTTATCTAATCATTGAATGTTCTGTAGCGGTTCACCCCCATCTCACCGTATGTCTCCACATCTCTCCTCCTTGATATGTTACGTTTATTCCGTCATACAATCATTACCACATCGACTGTCCATAGACCAGGTCAATATTTCAATTCAATTTTCTTTAGCACCGTTCATGAGTCTAGTATGATTTTATTTCCCATAGGTTGTTTAGCTTGTGTCTAAATGTATTTAGTTTCTTTATTGTAAATGGTATGTGTTTGGCATTTAGTAAAAATTGTCCAATAATAAATTGTCTATCTCTTATCGTTATTATCAAAATGCATTGTGTCTAGTGTCAAAATATTGTAAAAATAGTCATTTTTGTCCATCAAAGTGTCAAGTTAATCAAAGAGGTGATTTTAGGATATTTGTCTTCTCAAAAGAGTCATTCGTCAAAAGTTAAGTATTGTCGGTCAATGCCATTATAAAAAAGTGTCGTCGTCAAAAGTCTGAATTTTTTTAAAAATAAATAAATAAATAAAAATTTTGCCTTACGAACGCATTTTCGGTGGAATCCGACGTTTGGGTAAGGTATGTAATTATTGAGCCTCAAAGCCAAATTTGTTGAGCTAGCAGCATGAAATCGGAGGAAGGAGGCATTGGAGGTTGGAGGTCATTCAGTGACCTCTCGTCGATCATTTGAACGACGGGGCTGCACAAATGATTTGGTGGCATTTGTTTTCAGTTGTGTGTTTGCCTCAGTTTGCAGTAATCTTGTTTTCAATAAGTGGAAATTTCACATTGAGGGGGGGAACATCATTCCAATGTTCCATTTCCAGTATGTTAGCTTTTTCTATGTATGTACGAGAAAGCAGATTTCAACAAAATTTCCTATGTTATTCCCTGCAGTGAGATGTGATGAGGGCTAAGAATAGTACTTTGCATATCATGATGTGGTTGTAGGTAAACCACTTGAAAACCTTCATTTGTGGTTTGTGGTAAACCAATAGCAAAACCACCATTCTTGGTTGTTGGTAATCCATTCGCAAAACCATCACTTTGTGGTTTGTGGTAAACCAATTGCAAAACCACCATTCTCGGTTTTTGGTCAACCGTTTGCAAAACCATCCCTGAGGTTTGTGATCATCCTATGAAAATCACCAGATCATGAGCAGGTGCAAGTACAAAGGCAGGTTTTCCCCATGTTCGCACTAAGGGGGGGAATGTTAGGAATTAATTTATTAGTGCTCTCTTATTCATATTTGTAAAGTGATTTATAATCACGTACATGTATATTGGTGAGTGAGTTATAACAACTCACATATATAGGAAGTTGGTAAGATATGTAGTTGTGTTAGTTTCCTATATTCTAGGGAAACTCCAGCCTATATATTAGGCTATTGTATTGTGTGAAACATATAGAGAATATATTATTATTTTGCTGTGTAAATCTGCTTGTTCTCAAGATATATCACAAGCACTACATATGATGAAGACCCCGAGCTCTATGAGCTCAAGTTACAGCTTTGAGGGAACTTTATAGAAAGTCCTAATTCATTGTAGTGTGTCTCCTTGGGGTGCATTGGTGATTTCTACGTAAAGAAGAATGAGTCTCTCGCGATTGTGTTTTGATTATCGTCAATCGAACAAAGTAACGATCAAGAATATTTACCCCCTTCCACATATTGATTATTTTTTGATAAGATGAAGGGGGCCACGATATTTTCTAAGATATATCTTGTGTCTAGATACCATCAGATGAGGGTCATAGAGGAAAATATTCATAGGACAACCTTCCGTACGAGATATGGCCACTAAGATTTCATAGTAATACCTTTTGGTCCGATGAATGCTCTTGCATTGTTTATGTATTTGATGAATGGGGTATTCAAGATATTTTTGGATTGCTTCATGCTCATTTTTCTTGATGAAATTTTGAATTACTTGCATACACATGAGGAACACCTTCGATAGGTTCTGAATGTCTTCATAACTAATAGATTTATGGGAACCTAGAGAAGTATGCATTCTTTTAGTGAGAGGTGTAGTACTTGGGTCACATCATTTCGGGGTAGGTATCACTATCGATCATTCCAAGATTCAACCTATTATGGATGGACCATGTAAAATAGTGTGACTAAAGTGCACAATTTGATGGGATTTGTAAGCTACTACAATAGATTTTTTAGGATTTCTCTTGATTGCACACCCCATCACATTCCTTCAATAGAAAGGGAGGAATTTTTTTGGTGAAATGGATGTGAGCAGGCCTTCAGTACACTAAAGGGATGCCTTACATCAACACCGATTCTTGTTGTGCCAGACCCTCAGAGGGATTTCTTTGTGTGTACAGATTCTTCCTTGGTAGGATTAGGTGGGGTATTGATGTAAGAGGTTTGTGTGGTTTCCTTTGAGTCTCACAAACTCAAAGATAATGAGGTCAATTATCTAACTCATGCCTTGGAGCTTGCAGCAGTTGTGCATGTTTTGGTTCGATGGAGACATTTCTTTCTTGGCAAGAGATTTAATCTTAGGACTGATCACTTGAATATTCATCACCTCTTCACGCAACCCAACCTCAATACTCATTAGTGGCATTAGATGGAGTTGTTATGCGAGTAAGACATGTAGATAGATCATATGAAGGTGAAAGAGAGTTTTTTTGCCTATGCTCTAAGTAGACGAAGACATTTGGTTATGGATACTTCAATGGGTACAAATTTCTAGAGAAGGATTTTATAGTAGATTCCTCATGACATTTTCTTCCTTGCAGCCTAATCAGAGATTGAGTCTCAGAGACCCCTTAAGAGGAAGTTTGATCATTTTGCATTAGATTCAGATGGAATTATCAGGCATAAAGGCGAGATATATGTACATAGGGATGGAGGTTTGAGACAGGATATCTTGGCAAAGACTCATCGTGCACCTTATTCAACCCATATAAGGGTGAGGAAGATGCATGCCACCTTGAAATAACTTTACCATTGGAGAGTTCTTCAAAGAGATGTAGCTTGGTTTGTGTAATGCTATTTATGGTGTCAAAGGGTGAACGTCGAGCATCAACATCCAAATGGCCTTATTTACCCACATGTTATCCTAGAGTGGAAATGGGACACCATATGCATGGATTTTATAGTAGGATTAACGATGTCAAGATACCACCATGATGCTATCATGGTCACGGTGGATAGATTAATGAAAGTTGCTCATTTTTCTCCCATGAAGACTATTAGGTTTGGAGCTAGATTACTTCATAGTTAGCATGCAATGGAAAGTGAATAGAAATGTAGTAACCAGAATCAGTTATAGTGGGACCGACGTCGGTTAGGAAAAGGAGGAACAAAGCACGATTTACCTATGTGAAGAACTTTATTTGTAAGTCATGGGTTTTAATATTGTTTTTATTTTAAAGCAAATGTATTGGATGTAATTTCACGGCTAAGTTGCCCTAAGTTTGTCTAAGCTTAAATAAAATAGAAAACTAGGGTTAGAGAGAGTTAGATGAGTTGATGAGTAGAAGATCATAATCCTTGGTTGAAAGGATGATGAAGAAGAAAAAAAAGTAGATTACATGAAGACAAGAGCTTTCATGGAGAGAAGCTGAATAGAAAGAAAGTGTAGGTACATTGTTGGTGAGAAGATGGTATTATCTTCTACTATATTTCCTTTTATTGTTTAGTCTAGTGTAATGTCTTGCATAGTATGCAAAGCACTTAGGGTTTCTTCTTGTTAGATCCACAGGTTGTTGTGAGATCTTGTTATTTCTTGTAGATCCATTTGTGAGATCCAGATCATGTTGTATTGTTGATCCATAGGAATCTAGTATGGTAGAGAAAGTTGTCTTCATGTTTGTAGTTTGTTGCAGTGATGGAGGAGAAAATTACTTCTTGGTGCATGGTTGGGATTGCACATTAGTAGATCTTTATAGAGGTCTTGTTTGCAGATTCAAAATATAGTGAGAGCTTGGCTGCATAGTTGTAGATGCAAGGTAGCTTCGGTATGTGAGATCTGGTTATGGTTGAGAGGCACGTTGTACTCCACTAAGGTGGATCGGGTTAGAGATCTAGAGGAGACAAAAGTGGTGGTATGGAGGCATGGTTTAGTGTACTCGGATAGATCTGGTTGGAGATCTAGGAGGAGGAGATCCTCTTGTAAAGATACATGTACTCTTGTGCATAAGATTTGGTTTCAAATCTCTTATATATATATATATATATATGAGATCTCTATCTTTGGTGGATGTAGCCTACATTGGGTGAGCTGCAGTACATGCTTGTTATGTGTGTGTACTTTTGTGTGATTTGGATTATTTTATTTTATACTTCCACTGCTATAGAGTTTTTGGGGAATTTTTTAGATCCTGTGTGCATGATTTTGTTTGTTATTAAATCATAACACTATTCTACAGTCTCATATTCCCAACAACTGGCATCAGAGAAATGGCTTTATTTTTCAAAGCAAGGGTTTTTTTCATGGTTATGTTAGTAGTTATTACTTAAATGTATGAGATTATGGTTTATTTTCCTAATGTGAAAATTACAGGAAGAGATTAAATCTCAAGTGGGAGCTACAAGTGTAAGGTTGTTGGAGAACACAATGACCAGCATCGATTAAGTGGCAACCGGTGTCGACAAGGTGAGACCGTGGTTAGTTACTGAGTATCCTGGTTATAAATAGAAAATCATAGATCTGAAGAAATGAAGAGATGTGTGGAATGTATCTTGTTTGCTGAGTTTATAGTTTAATTTCACATGCATGGTTTTGGATTGCAGATCTAGACAGAGAAAAGGAACAGGTATGCATTCTTGGTGCAGTTAGATGCATGGGATTCGGTAGAGAGGCAGTAGCACAAAATGAAGATGGGGCTTCCATTAGAGAAGCATGTACTTCAGTTGAAGATGCAGTTGAGTATCTTGGTGCTAGTAAGGTGATGTATTTCATCTTGATGCAATTTATTGCATGGATTTGTTGTATTGTTTTTGTACAAGATTTGGATGCTTCTTGAAATGATTGGCTCAGCTCAACTATCAACTTCGGTTGAAGTAGGCACCTGGTGTGGTGTGTTATGCCAAATTGTGTGGTGTTGGGTTCATTCTAGCATCATTGACATCAGTCTAAGAATTGAGGTTGGTTATAGAGGAACCGATACTGGTAAGGTAACCATGGTTAGTTAGGGGATTACCTTGGTTGGTCTTTGTGGCAACTTATCTGTACAAGTTTTTATGCAGCAAGAGAGGGAAGATGGTTCTTTGTCCTAGTTTGGAGGATCGATTTTCTTGCATAAAGTGTACATGGAAGAGACGGTGTAGATCACTTCATGGTTTGGATCAGAAAGAGGATGGAGTTGGCTCGGTTAGTCCATTGAGACTTTGAGTTAGGTATCTCTATATGGTTCATGTTTTATTTCTTTCATTTGGAGCAACTGATATTATGTTTGGATTGTGTGCACAAATTTACACCATGGTTTCTTGGTGTTGTTTGAATTTTATTTCCCGGTTGTGTGGAATCTTGAGGACAAGGGTTTCTAGTCTAAGGATGAGATCCTCAATGAAAATTCATGGTTAGACATAGTTGCAGGTAATGAGAGATGTTGAGTACATACGGATGGAAAGAAGGTGATTCACCTACTTCACAAGAAGTCTAAACTTCTATGATGTAGAAGTATTCTCAGAGAAGAAAGGGAAACAATTTTATAGTTCTTTCATCTGGTTTTATTTCTCACTGACATATTAGCTTTTGAGCTTGGAGTTGGAGGCAGTGTTGGGGATTTCATGTTCAGTTGGAAAAAGCCATGGTTGTTGGCATTACAGGATTGGATACATGATGCACATGTAGAATGAGAGGAGATTGCAACTATTCAGAGTGGAAGGAGGAACAAGTTGGTTTTGGAGGGTAGTCATGGATTTGTAGTCATTTGGAGTTTATTTCTTTGTGATGTCACTTCTTGTTTATTTTGTGGTGCCTGTATTTTCCTTGGGGATGACAGTTGATGGTAGATTCTACTGGTTTTAGATGATAGAGCAATTTTCAGAGTTTAAAGGGTGAAAAAGGAGAAAATATGACTATTACAGAGACCGGTGTCGGTTAAGGTTAACCATGGTTGGTCATCTGGTAACCATGGTCGATGCTCAGGGGAAATCATGGTCGGTCAGGTCACAGGTTTGACAACATTGTTTATTTACCATTTTTAGATGGTGCCCTTGTTTTTGCTTTCATCTTGGTTGGTTTGTGTAGAGTATGTTGATGACATGTTTGTTGGTATTTGCACTTGGTATTAGTGGCATGGTTTAGCATGGATGTTTGTTATTGACATTGATGAGCACATGATTCATATTCAGATTTTGAGTTATTCAGTGGCAAACTTGGAGCTTTTGGAGCGCTTGGTGATATGGATGGATGTACATCGTGATTTTTTACATGTTGGATAGATTTAGTTTTGTGAGTCTATGATGATGCAAATGTTTGATTTGCACATGGATGCTTTGAGCATGAGTAGGGGATGTTTGTATTTCCTCTTGATTACTATGTTACTCCTTGAGAGATGTTATCTATAGATGATTGTCTTGGACATGCTAGTTGTTTATGTAGGTTGGATTTGCAGATTACAATGTTTGGATTCTTTGAGTTATGTAGGTTTGTGGATTGATCACCCACTGTTGCAGGTAGAACTTGTTATCCAAAATTCACTCCTCAAGGTAATTTTGATAACATGCATCAAATTATTTAGTCCCGAGCAAGTAGATTGATTCAAGGCCCGAAATCATGTTTTTTGGGGGCCCCTCGGCTTCTCTCTAACTCTCCCATCTAAGAAAAAATCCCAACGAGTTGGAAAAAATGGAAAAAATGCAAAAATAAGGTTGCAGGACTATTTTAAAGCATTTTAAAGCATTTCGTCCAAGGGTTCGGGTCGTACTAAGGTTCGTTCTGGTTCCAAGTTTGGGGCTGAAAAACAAAGAAAATCAGCTAAGTCGGATAATTTTGCGATTTTTGCCCAGGAAGCGGTCCACGGGATACAGGTTTGGGATGTCGGTACATGCGGGGAAGAAAAGAGACGCGAACTCGCCATTCCATTAAATGACGGTCCATTTCGAAAGCAAGCTTTAGAGATTTTTGTCCGAGACACATGTCGACAAAAAGTGCGCAAAACTTGAGTAATGCAAGCGGACGCACGGGACGAAGCGAAAATGTGAAAAGGCTGCAAAGAGGAACAAGGAAGCCTAAATCAGCCAAAGCAAGAGATTTTCATCCCTGGGACATTGTATGGGAGGTAGTTTAAGGTACGCTGCGGAGCGTGGGGCCTTGGCGAAAGCCTCTGAAGCCAAGGCAAAGAAGAAAAATCAACGCTTGACGTGAAACTTCAAGCGGCCATAACTTTTGACTCCGAGCTCCTATTTTCACAAAATTGGACTTTTTGGAATGAGCACAAAACATATTCAACTCCATTTAGTTTAATGCTCATTCCCGTCAAATATGAAAAAACGCTTTGCAAGACCCAAAATAGTGCCCTCGAGAAGGCCATAAATTTTGCATTTCTCAACGAATTTGCAAAAATTTGTACCGTTGGAATCGTGGCTCCAAGCCCGATGCACAACAATCAAGAAATTCTAGATTTGATGAGAGATTGATTGATATTTTTTAGAAAACGTGGTTGGGTTCATAACAGTGTTTTATTTGGTGGTTGGGAGTGCAATTAAGAGGCATGGTCATCATTCTTTCTCTGCTGCAGCACCTGGACAGTATGGGGAGCCTTTTGCAAGTAATATATAATCATTTTACTCCATTTAATGCCTCTTACAAGTGGTTGAAGGACAGATTTTGGGATTTCCATTTTCCCTTCTCTCTCTCTTCTCATTTTTCTATAAATTGGAGTGTTGGGCTCATTGTATGGGAGGTAGTTTTTATAGCAAAGTTATGCCAAAATTGCTTTTGAAGATAATGTGTTATAGGCCCTTGTTGTGGACTCCTTGCATGGTGATCTAGGCCCTTTTCTTGTAACCGATTGAACTGTGCATATCAAGAAGCAATAAAATATAAGTTTGTGGATGCATCTTCCCCTGTTGTGTTTTCTACATTCTTCTTGCCCCTTCAACCTTGATTACAAGAATATTGTGTCTATTATTATGCTCTTGCAGGGATCCATTATCATTGTGTATGTTTGAAATATTTTTGTGAATGCATTTTGCTAGATTTTGGAGAACTGTCATCACCCCTTCTAGTGTGCACTTTGCTTCTGTATCTCACGCATTTGAAGAATACTCTCACACCCTCCTTTTCTGGTGTATCACCGCTTTAGTAGTGTAGCTTTCATTTTATGAATTTTCTCTCCTTGGTCCCTTGGAAACTTAGATTAGAATAGTTAGTTTCCCTGCATTAGAGTAGATTGTGGCGGGTAGTTTAGGAGCAAGAACCAGCTTTCTCACGGAGGTCTATCTCAAGTAGCAAGTCCCACAACTTGGAGATAGTACCCATGTTCAAAACTCATTTTGGATAGTGAGTTCAAGTATATGCACTTATATAAACGGAGGGGTGTTGTGATTTGGTGATAACAAAAATCACTTGGGTTGTCTTTACATAGGATATTATTTTTCTTTCGTATATTCCAGTTTGACTTGTTTTGGTCAGTTGCATTGGTGGTTACATGGAGACATGCATAGATGGATGGAGAACATGGTTAGTTTTACATGTATGGCTAAATATGTGATTAAGGCTCAAAAATTCAGTTTGAATGTGAGCTCTTGCTTTGTTAGGTTTGTTAGTCATGATGGCTTGTTTGTCTGATACCAACAATTGGTATGGTGTTATGATTCAGTGGGAGCTTGAGGCTTGGTGTCACAAATTAGTTGTAGCTTTACGTAGGTTTGGAAAGTCATGGTTTTATCTTTTGAGAAGATGGTTTGATATTCTTGGTTTTATTTTTCTTTGAGAGAATTGTTTAAGGAAAGAATATATGGTCTTCATGGTGTGATGAGGACAGTGATGTACAGGTACAAGTATAAAGGTTCAACAATTTATCTCTAAGTGGAAGATTCTTAGGTTATGGAGCTAGATTGCTTCACAGTTAGCATGCAATGCAAAGTGGCTAGAAATACATTAATTGACATTGGTTACAATGGGACCAATGTCAGTCAGGAAAAGGAGGAACCAGATGTGGTTAGTTCTAACTAGCACCAGTTACCTTTGCGAAGCACTTTATTTTTAAGTCACGGGTTTTAATATTGTTTTTTTTAAAGAAAATCTATTGGATGTAATTTCATGGCTAAGTTGCCCTAAGTTTTTCTAATCTTATATAAGCTAGAAAACTACGGTTAGAGAGAGTTAGATGAGTTGATGAGAAGAAGAGAATAATCCTTGGTTGAAAGGATGAAGAAGAAGAAGAAAAAGCATTTTACATGAAGACAAGAGATTTCATGGAGAAAAGCTGAACAGAAGGAAAGTGCAGGTGTATTGTTGGTGAGAAGATGGTATTATCTTCTATTATATTTCCTTTGTATTGTTTAGTCTCATGAAATGGCTTGAATAGTCTGCAAATCACTTAAGGTTTCTTCTTGTTAGATCCACAGGTTGTTGTGAGATATTTTTATTGCTCATTCTTGTAGATCCACATGTTGTGAGATCTTGTATTACAGATCCATAAGATCATGTTGTATTGTTGATCCTTATGAATCTAACATGGTAGAAAAAGTTGTCTTCATGTTTGCATATTATTGCAGTGATGGAGGAGAGACTTACTTATTGGTGCATGGTTAGGGTTGCACATTGGTAGATCTTTCTAGAGGTCTTGTTTACATTTTCACAATATAGTGAGAGCTTGGCTACATAGTGGAAGATGTAGGGTAGCTTGAGGTATGTGAGATCTGTTATGTTTGAGAGGCATGGTTGTAGTGCACTCAGGTAGATCCGGTTAGAGATTTGGAGGAGACATAAGTGGTGGCATGGAGGCATAGTTTAGTGTACTCGGGAAGATCTAGTTGGAGATCGAGAGGAGGAGATACTCTTGTATAGATATATGTACTCTTATGTAGAAGACTTGGTTTGTAATCTCTTATTATATATATATATATATATATATATATGAGATCTCTATCTTTGTGGATGTAGCCCACATTGGGTGAACCATGGTACATGCTTGTTATGTGTGTGTATTTTTGTGTGATTTGGATTATTTTAGTTTATAATTCCACTGTTGTATATTTTGTGGAGAATTGTTTAGATCTTGTGTGCATGATTTTGTTTTTTATTAAAACATAGCACTATTCCATAGTCTTGTATTCTGACAAAGACCTTCTATATAGCTAGTGCAATAGCAAGAGTATACCTCGATGATATTGTTAGACTACATGGGATTCCATGAAAGATCATATATGACCATAATTCTTTGTACACATCACACTTTTGGAATAACATGCAACAATCCCTTGAGACGTGTATCAACTTCAACATAGCCTATCATCTAGAGATACAATGGGTAAATTTGGTTTTAGAGGACATGATTTGGATGTACATCATGGATCATGATTCAAAGTGGGATGAGTACTTGTATTTGGTAAAGTTTTCCTAAAATAAAATTTTCAGAGTTCGATTAGCATGGAACCTTTTTCAAAAACTTTATGGCAGGGATTGTAGGACACCTTTGAGTTAGAAAATAATTGAGGAAAAAGTATCTATTGGCCTAGTATTTTTACAGGACATGGAGAAACAAGTTGTTTTGGTCCGAAAGAGGTTGTAGGAGGCACAAGACAAGAAGAAGTACGCAAATTAGAGGAGAGTTCACCATAGTTATGAGGTGGGCACGAAGGTGTTTCTTCATGTTAGAACTTATAAGATTCCTATCTGTTATGGAAAATACTATAAGTTGTCTTCTAGATTTGTGGGTCTATTTGAGATCTTGGAGTGGATCAGTCCCTTAGCTTACAATCTAGCCTTGCCACTGAAATTTTTTCATGTGAGTTATGTCTTGCACATATCTTTTCTTAGGATATATATCCCGATCCATATCATGTTTTGGATTAGACTACATTGTAGGTGCGGGAGCAGCGGGTAGATGATGGTGGATCCTGCACATATTTTAGAGGGTAGAACTTTGGGCCTTTGAGGTTGAGAGATTGATTAGGTGTGAGTCTAGTGGGACATGTATGATGAGACTGCTGCTACATGGGAGGATGCTATGTTGTTATGAGTATAGGTTTCACACCTATTTTAGTGACTTCTACGAGGAAGTCAAGTCTAAGGGGAGGGGGATGTAGTGCCCACTCCTCTTCCACATTTATTACATTTTGATTTTGATTACTGTTGACTATATACATTGATTTTATTGGATCATTTTCATTTAACATGATGTTAGATGATATAGATATTCTGATTATTAATGGATTGTGATTCATATTATGACTGTGTGGATTCTTAGATGCATAGAGAGACATTTTATATTGATGATGATGATGTGTTGTTGGAATATATATTACTAAAATTCATAATTCTCCTCATGTTGAGTATGATTTAACATTTGAACTAATTTTGTGATCTTCTTGATATTGATGAAAAGATAGAATTGAGATGTTGTTAGAATTTTAGACAAATGATGACATTATTTAGTTGAGATGATGATTTAGCTATATGAGGATCTTTATTGATTGATATGCGTGTATTTTATCTTTGATTTTTTTTATGTGTCTACAAGGCCAAATGAGGTATTGTGTGATTTTCAAAGTAATTAAATCACAACAATCAAAGGGGGGATTGGATATCAACCACAACTGAATACTAGATGGATACAACGAAGGTAATGATGGAAAAAATTGTAATGTTGTTATTTTTTTTGTTTTAATTTGTTAGGTGTCCCCATTGGGGAGACAACCTCCAATTGTTACCATGGGTTATGTGTGCAATTGTTTCTCTTGTTTTTGATTTATTTTAGAGTATGTGATGTAATTTATTTAATCATTGTTTATTGATGTGTTTTTATTAAGTAATTAAATAATGTTGTTTAGCCTTATGAGGATGTAACAAAATTGGTCATTTATTAGAGTTGTTGGTCTTTTGGACTATGTGATTTTGATTGTGTGTAAGTGAATTTCAGTGTTGTACATTATACCTTACCTTAGAATTTCGGATTTGGGAATAAGGGTCATTTTAGGAGGCTTATGTGACAAGCTAAATTGGTCTCACACATCTTAATTTCATATACCAACCCTACCAATGGATTGGGGGTCAAAAGTAAACCCCTTTATGTGTTTTGTAAGACAAAAACCGACCTTCATTGCACTTTTCTTACATGGGTTGTAAAGTTTTTGCTTATGGGGTGAGGGTTTTGATTGTGTGTGTAATAGGATTTTAATTCCTCTTTACCACAAATTTATTGTGCATTGGGGTTGAGGTTTAAATTGTGATGTGGAGTTAAGGATAAGTGATGTGGCATCCTACATTGAGCCATCTCAGCCTCCTCTTCCTTTTTCTATATATGCAAATTTAATTTCTTGTTTGGGAGTTACTTCCTTTCATTTACACTCTTGTATTTTGGAGTTGGAGAGTTTTGGAGTTCTTGTTCAATTTTTGAGCTTGTTATAGTTGGATTGAGCTTGAAGGAGATTTGTGTGTGACTCTTTGATCAATCTCTACCATAGAAAGGTAGGAGATACACCCTTGTTTTATTTATTTTCCATTATATGTTTACATTTGTATGTTATTGAATGTTTTTGCATGCTTGTTGGGTTCCTTGTGTAGAATGCCTAAGTATGGTGTAGGAGAAGGCTATGGGGATCTTATATGTAGGGATACATAAGAGTTTATTTCATTTTTGGGATGGAGTTGGGCTAGGTGGCCCATCTTTGAAAATAATATGCTTGCATTTCTTACTTGGTTCTTTTGAGGAAGACATAACAGATTGTAGGGAGGCATTAGAAAATGTGGGAGGCATAAGAGAATCTTAAGGGAGTCATAAGAGTTTTTTAAGGGTTTCAGATGTAGATTGGATTGTTTAAGGTGGGAACCTAATTTTATTGGGAGGCATAAGTGATCTCCCAAAGGTCCTTACTAAATTGGCTTTGCATTTTCAAGCCTTATAGATTTTTTTAGTTTCCTTCTTGTGATTGTATCTTGTATTGAATGTCTTATGAAATGGTTAAGAAAATTGTTTTCTGATGTGGAAGCATTATGTACTTTCCATGAGTTAGATCCATATTTTTTTGCATTTTGGTTGGGGTTCGGGGGACAATTAGGATAGATTATTCTCCTCATTGGATTATTTTTGGATGGAGAGTGTTGCCTCTCTCACATTTTTGTTGTTGTGATCAAGTGAATAAATGGAAGAGAT